>JARHVA010008463.1:267500-287500 GCA_037957365.1 Torreya grandis
TATTTTCACCTTTTGAACTTTTATTGAAATCCTAGCCCCTTCCACAAATTTGTAATTTGAAAATTTTATAATTGTAATTTTCACATGTAATTACCATAGGAATATCCCTTTGAAAATTGTAGACTTTCAAATTATAACATTGCAATTCATAGTTGTAGTTGCTCTTAGGGAGTCTAGAACTCCAAATACAATTTGCACTTTTGCAGAATTGTAAATGGCCCTAAAATTTTCCATTTTCACTGGGGCCCCATGTTGACTAACATCAAATGGTGGAAATGGAAGATCCAGGTGCAATTTTCAATTTGCACAAGTGTAAAATTATAAAATTACATTTCTCCTAAACATCTCCCTGAAACTCCTTGAGTTGACTTTTTCCATGCTTGTTTTGATTGGTAGGTTTGGGAGAGTTGACCACATTTTACACGCTACATTTTGACACATTAATTTTCAAAAGTTGCTTTTTCCCACATTGTTTTACTAGGGACCTTGGGGGTCACATCTGTAGCTTTTTAAAAACTTAATATTTTTGGATTTCTCATTTTTCTACCCATTCCTTCAACCTAGCTCACCAAAATACCCTATAGAGGAATTTTATATAAACTTATCCCTTTCTCAACCTGATGTGTCAACTAAAAAATGTCTTTTTATTTTCAACAAATATACAAATTTGAGGCATTCATCAATAAAAATCTTTGTTTCCAATACACCCTGCAACCATTGGCAATCATCCCCTTCAAATAAGCAGGGTTAAAACCATTTTGAACCTCTTTCCTTTTTTTGGCATTTTGGTGCAAACTTTGATGGAACCTCTAAGTATTAATTACTTCCACTATCCCCATTATCTAGTCTTTCATCTCCCCCTTTATTCAAATTTTAGATAATGTTACTGTATCCTCAAGTGCTCATATACTATTAGGCAAAGATCAATGAGGAAGAACAATAATGTCTCTAATTCTCTATCATGTTCAACTACCTTGAGAAGTTTCCTAATGAACACACAAGGGGTTGGTAATACCATATTGAGTTGCACTGCATTATGCATTGATTTTCCCATTTCTAAAACTTGTTCTCTTGTGTAGGCTTTATTGAAAGTTTGTATAAAATTAACGACTACAGGAACAAGAACCTCCTCATACTTGCATGCCCAAAACATAGTAGTAAGATTAACAAATTGTAAATGATTCCTAATTTATTCTCATTATGCATAATATATTAACCTCAAATCCATGCATGTTAGAAAGCAAAGTACAATTTCCTTCACTGTAAACAAAAACAAAATCATTTTCTCACTTCTACGAGTAGGACCATTGTTATGTCCTGCTTGTAGGTTGAGATAACATGTTCAAATGTTTCGAAGGGCTAGATAATAAACTATATAATGGATTTAGTGACAAATCTAGTTTGAGCACAATAAAGAATCCCCTAGATATTCTACACCAAAATAATGCATACATTCAATTTTTCAACATGTTGTCTCATACCGACCATATCTTATCACTGGAAAACCCAAACATTAGATCACCAAAGGCTAAAGAAAAGCATTCTCATCCCAGTCATTCCCACCAAATGAATTTGAAATATGGATTTTTGGTTTAAAATTCATTCCATAAATCTGATACATCTATGCTAAGTTATGATAAAAACCACAAACAACACTATCCTGCATACTACATGAAAAGATCAAATAGGCCCAGAAGTCGACTGTCCCTCCATATCTAAATTTAAAGACATTGTTGGTGGAATCCCTTCCATTTGGAAAGCTCATCCCTCTCAAGACACCTCTTAGGCCACTTAATGTGATGCATGTTTTTCACACCTACATGGTATTGTAATTATTCACCTACCTTTCATGTAATGACCTTTCCCACCCATTTCTGAATACCTTGGTCTGTGCAATCTAGAAATGGAGATGCACATTACAATTTTCACTTTGTGGTAGTGAAACTTTCATGTAAGGCTCCACCTTTTTCTATCCACATTTATGCTTCATGTTGTCTTCTTGTAGTCAACACCTAACCCTTCCACCAAGTCTCTTTCCAATCTCTTTTAAGAGATGTGGAGGTCGATAATCACATTGCATTTTTGAAATATTACTATCATGCATCATGGTTCTAATTTTATACTAGCCTCTATTTCTTCTTTCTCCTACATATTTTAGTATAATTATTTTAACTTTCTCTTTTGTTGTTCAGACTTTTGACAAACTTATCAACTCCAATTTGTAAGTTCCAAGACTATAGTCAATAGTTTGACCTCCATAAAATCTCCACATGTTTTCTTTATTGATATACATTATGTAAACTTTGGTCTACTCCATGGCTACATGGTAAGTCTAATGACATGGCTGCTATCCACATGGCAAGTTTCTCATGTGACACTATTGTGTGTCTTCACATAGGATGTTGCATTTAAAAAACCTTCAGTGCCTCCTTATAACATTGAGGATCTCCAAGCTAGCACATACACTCAATGAAAATACAAGTAATAACATTGGCTCTCACTTGGGGATGTACACCCCCTGTGGGTGTGCAAAAAACCTCATAATAAGACCAAGTGGAAATTTATTAGGCCATGGAGTCAAAGTTTCATCAATTTAAGAAACATTCATGAATTCTTAACAAAACATGTTAGACTAAAAAAAATAGATCAGGAGGATCTAGAAATAAACACATGACAAAAAACATTAAAGGAAACTATACAAGCAAGGCCCAAATTAAAGAGGTAACAAAATAATGAAACAACAAAAGGATATAACTAAACACTATATAATTATTTACATGAGTTTAAGGTCTTGGTTAAGGAAGCATTTTGAATGCCTGGCATTGATTCATAGCTCCAATATTTCAACATCCACATCTCTTAGGAAGAAAGTGTATTCCCCAATCTAGTAGTTAATGGAATAGGGACCCATACACAAGGCATCAAATTTGTCAATCCTACCTTTGTCCTCATCCCTATTATCCCAAAGTAGAACTAGATCACCTACTTGGAAGGTTCATGAATTATCCTACCTATCAAATATATTTTTTAGATTTTCCTTGAAATTTAGATTTATTTCATGAACTTGTCTTAGAATTTAATCAAGCTCAATAATCTATTTGATCCTCCATTCATATTGGTTGATTTTCACATCATCTTCTAGTAGTTGCATGAGCTGATAAGTCAATAACTATAAATTCTTAGCCAAAACCACTTGAGATCCATAAATAAGCTCAAAATGGCTTTTGCATGTAGCTCTCTTAGGTATGACCCTATCATCCCATAGTTAAAATTTTATCTTTTCACCCCACTTCATCTTGTTTGCTTCCAAAGTTCGTCTAATGATTTTGAGCAAGTTTCTGTTACTAGATTTTGCTTGCCTATTCCCTTGAGGGTTATAATTGGAAGCATAGGTCAATTCAATCTAATACTCTTTGAATAATGCCACTAAAGGTTTATATTTGAAGCTAATGGCATTATCATCCATCATGTTGACAAGCACACCAAATCTAAAATAAATCTAATTTAGTAAAAATTCCATAACTACCTAGTGTGTTGTTTTTTTTGTATAGACTATTTCAACCCATTTCATTAAGTAGTTAGTTGCAACTAGTATATATCTACATCCAACACTTGATGAATCAATAATTTATCTAATGAAATTCATTCCCCATTATCTTAATAGGACTTCAATCATCATATGTTGCAAGGGAAGAGAACCAGAAGCTTTCATCCTTCCATTTAAGCACTAAAATCTCTTGAACTTTTTGACTTTCTGAGCAACATATTTAAACAATGATGGCCACCACTATCCATATCTCAAAATTTCATGAGCTATAAATTTATGTGTAAAATTACAACCACATACTCCACTATGTAAGTCTTCAATTAGGTCAGCAATTTATTCGTCTAGCATAGATATTAAGATAACCCCATTTAGATTCTTCCATGCTAGTCCATTATTATTCAAGAGGTATTTTTGGGAAACAAGTTAAAGAGCTAAAATTTGATTCTTATCAAAGTTATTAGAACAATTTAGATCTTACAAGTAATAAACAATATCCTTATACTACAAAGACATGTGAAATTGACTCAATGAACCATCAACATTAAAAATAGTAGTGTTTACCTTAATAGCTTACAAATTGGTCTCAATCATGAGCTTGGACAAACCCATCCCTCACAATAACTTGGTTTTTTGAATATCCATGTCATATTCTTGTAATTTATTAACCCACCTGGATCTCTTGATGGATGCTTCAATCTGAGTTAAAATTTCCTTCACCATGGTGTGCAGGATGTAAGCAACAATCTTTAAAATCAGAATATAAGCCCTAAAATTCTTGGCAGCCTTCAAGAGAGTGAAATCTTGCTTTTTCAAGATG
This sequence comes from Torreya grandis, assembly GCA_037957365.1. Classification (NCBI taxonomy): domain Eukaryota; kingdom Viridiplantae; phylum Streptophyta; class Pinopsida; order Cupressales; family Taxaceae; genus Torreya; species Torreya grandis. The sequence goes on from JARHVA010008463.1 coordinate 271,865, forward strand.
GTATAATTCATTTCAGAACCTTTCATAGCTTTTCTAAATAAATCTATGGGCTTCTTGTGACCATCTTCATTCCTTTACAATAAGAGAACATCAACAATATTGTATGATGAAAAAGAGAATATTTGAAATGGCTTAGTGTAATCAAGGTGGCCTAAAATAGGGGAAAATTTTAAATCTCCTTTGATGTCATTAAACACTTGCATGGTGTTTTTCTCTGGCTTGATGGTTTGATGCTTCTTCAACATGTAAGTGATAGGTAAAGTGATATGTACAAAATTAGACATAAACCTCCTTAAAAAGTTGATTCATCTAAAGAAAGATTAAATTCCCTTCTTGGATTGCAGGATAGGTACTTTGTCAATGGATTCTACCCTATCAGGGACAATCATGACACCATCTTTATACACAATATGTACCAATATCTTGGCCTTTTATACTCCAAAGTGGCACTTCTTTGGATTAAGTGAAATGCCCAACTCCTTACATCTAATCAACACTTTCTCTAGATTATCCAAATGTTCTTCTCTAGTCTTGGAGTACACAGTAATAACATCTTGATACATGGCTTTAAAATTTTTAATCACCCCTGTAAAGGCAACATTAATTAACCTAAAAGGCATCCTCATATATACATATGTGTCTCAAGGCATGGTAAATGTGGTCTTAGGTCTATTGCATTTCTTCACCATAACTTGGTTATACCCTAAGAAACCATCCAAAGTAAGAATCTCTGATCCTATAACACTTTACAATAGGTTTTCCATATTGGAAAAGGGATAATTATCTTTTCAAGAAGCTTTATTCAAATTTTAAAAGTCTAAACACAAGTAGATGTTGCCATTTTTCTTTCACACAAGGACTAAATATTCAACCCATGATGATTACGTAATGGGTTGAATGATTCCACCATCCCTTAGCTTATTTAATTCATCCCACATCTTGGTGGCTAAGATGGGATTAATAGGCCTTTGTTTCTACTTGAAAAGATTGCTATCATGCTACAATGGAATGACATGTTGGATTAGGTATTTCTTAAATTCTTTCAACTCAGAATAGGTTGAAGCTAGATAGTCCTAGTAATTTTTTAGTAGTTTCAAGTAAACTTGATTCTTAGCTTTACTTAGGTGGGTACCCAACCACACCTTTCATGGATTATCATGAGAACCCACATTACACTTAGTCACATCTTTTGAGATAAATGAGTCTTGAGTTTTAATTTTATCCACTCCATCAAAATATGCCTCTAAACTTACCAATCCCTTTAGGAGTGTGTTTGTATTCATCTGAATGGTGTCCTTCCCAAAAAAGGTTTCCTTTCCATCATAAACCTAAACCATGGTTTCCAAGTCTATGAGCTAATCATTAAATTCAAATTCACAATTTAGAAACCACTTAATCTGTTGATCATCATCAAACCCCTACCAATGATGAACATTGTCTAAGATTGAAGGCCTAACAAGCACCTCTATTTGACATTGATAATGAGGCTCGTATCTACAATATCAAACTAAAAACCTAACCTTGTAAGTTTGTCAGCTTATTCATTGATACTTTTATCATGATAACAAAGATTGAAAGCATCAAAAATCTCAAGAAAATCCCAAACATCATTTTGATATTATATCAGCCATTTGTGTCTGGTGGTATAAGCACTATAAACATAATTAACCACTATCTTAGAATCACCCTTTACAATCATACTTTTAATTCCATCTTCACAGGCAATCTGTAAACTAAGCAAGAGTGCCTCATACTCAACAGTATTGTTTGTGCACTCAAATTACATGTAAAAATAAAACTTGAAACCCTTACCATTGGGGATGTAGAAGATAACCCTAGCTTGATTTCCAAGATTGGAAAAATCCCCATCTAAGCACATCTTCCAAATTGCACCTTCACTATCAGGTTCAACATCAAGAGCAACAAGTTGTTCATTAGTGTTAACATTCCTAATGAAGTTTCCAACCCCAATGTCCATGTATATAACTTCATTTAGAGACCATGTCGAATCTTCTATTACATGTAACATTTTTGGATCTCTATAAATTTTGACCATCCTACCATCTATTGGACTGGTGGTATAGGAAAGGTCTATTTACACACTTACACCCATGCTATCACCCATTTTATGTGATAGAATCATCCCCCACTGAGGTGAGTAGTCCACAACTACCACATTGATATTTGAATACTTACATGGATCCACTACCAGTTGTACCACAAACCCTTTGACTTTTCCAACAACTAGAACTTCTCACAAATCCATGACATAACACTTGCTGAAGGCTGATACAATTTTCACTATAAGATTATTTAGCATACCTAGGTGCATCACATTGCAAGAAGCACTAGAATCAAACATACAGTTGTGAAAAATCAAACCATTTATCAAGAGAGTTGTGTAAAATGGATCCACATTTAGTTGACTTTATACCAATGCAGTCCCCAAATAGACATCCAGAGTGGGTTCTACAACCTTTTCTTATTACTCATCACTTTTTGAGGGTTTTTGGGGAAACTCGATTTCATTTGCATCTGATTTCTCACCAAATTCAAAGTACTCAAATGCTCTCTTCGTATGTTAAGGTATTTATAATAATTCAACAAGTGGCATGGTAATTTTTAGTTATCTCAACATGTGGGCCATATCACATATGCTATATTGAGGAAGAGGAGTATTTGGAATAAGGATAACAACACCTTTAGATAATATTCAATCACTTAATGTCTATATTGGAATAGGCTATGATGGATTTTCATTTTTGACAACAACCTTCAAAGGTGGTTTTTGTTTAACATTATTCATACCCTTAGGAATACTAGATAACAAGGTACTTTATTCTCAATAGGAGCACCTCTTGTTTTAGTAATGGGTATTTCATATTTTTAATCATAATTGATCTTAAAAATTTTAAATCATGATTGGGTATTTCATATGCTTGTGTTATATTAACCTCACAAAAAAATTCATAATTTGGGACACATACCTTTTATACTACACTCCAAAATTGATCAACAATACTAGCACTCATCAATTCTATGTAAGTAGACATCTTGCTTTAGTGACATTGATAAGTGAACATCATAATGTCATCATCAAATGATGCAGACTCAAGTTCATCTGCATCTCTATCACTTAGTTCAGCTATATCACATGGAGGATGTGGAAGGAAGCACTTGTCAAACTAATCAATATCAATGTCACAACCTTCCACATTCACTTTAACATTCAATAGATCAAGAACATCTTTCCTAGCCCCTCTATTCTGATTCCTATCCATTATTTCTTCATGTGTAGGCCTCTTCCTTCTATCATTGTCTCAATTATGGAAAGTTGGCCCCCTTTGTGCACGATTTGGATTTGGAGCCCTCTCTTGACTAGTAGATACATGAGGGATCCCTTTTCAGCTCTACGTAATTTTTATGACAATTTTATGATAATAGAGGCCAAAATATTACCATCTACTCAAGGTTGGTTATCTTAATGGACTCTATTTTTTCCATATTAACTAAATTTACATCAGCTTGCTTGTACATGGGCTTTCCCACAACCTTTATGTTATTCTTAATTTGGATGGCCATATTGAAATCCAATCACAAGTTCATGGGAGCATTGTCCTACAAGTAGTACGTAACCTTGTTGTCAAATATATCACAATATTAAATCAAGCATTTTGTATCACTAGGTCTAATGTTTTTAGATAGCTACATCATAGCCTTATTGAACCATGTATTGAAGTATGGAACACACTCATTGGGATTCTTTTTGATATTTTTAAACTAAAAAAAAACTAATCTTGGATAAATTATGTCACCATACTAAATTCTAAAAATATTCTTCATCTCTTCACATGATTCAATGCATCCACAAGGAAGGTAATTGAACCTTTCATGAGCATCTTCCTCCAACGTGTGATCAAATAACTTAATGCAAACATCCTCATGCTCAACCTCATAATATTTAATGATATTGTGAAAATCTCTAAAGCTCTGATCACCACTTACTACATTATTCCCTTGAAATATTTGAAGGCATTTCCTTACTTCATTTAGGACTACATTAGGATAATTTTCCATGTCATCAAAATTGATAGGCCTAAATCTGATAATGGAGAATGTAGGATGTTTATTTTTGTTTGATTCCCTATGAATCTTGATTGGTTTAATTAGATGTTCAAGAATAATTGGACAAGTGATGTGAGGGGGTGAATGAGGTGGACTTATATAATCAAACTTAGGATGGGATTCAACTGGTTGAAAAGGAGATGGATAATAAATGGGACTATAAGTTTCAAAATGACTAAGAGAGCTATAAATGTCCTCAATAATGGGGAGTTTAACAAAAATTTCAAGATTATCATAATCTTGGAAATCAAGACACTATTTTGTAGCTGAACTTTACCCTTCAACAGGTCTCCAAACTTGTCTCCCTCTTCTTTGATGCAAACTTAAGGGTGAGACAAGTTATTTAGATGAGCCACCTTTGAAGGATGATCTCAATCCTTTCAGCTTTGTAAACAAGAAAGAATCCTCAAATATGAGATGAATATATTTAGAATAGTCACTGATCCTACTTGAAACTAGATGATAAAATAGGAGTCACCAATAGAATCAAAATTCTAGAATATAATAGATTAACAAACCTATTGTGATACATGTTGAAAACTTACATGCTGAATTTATTGATGAGATAGAAAGCAAAGACATTGAAATATTTATAGTTATGTTCAAAAGGGAAAAAACACCTTTTAACATCCAATTTTAATAGTTTTTTTCTAAGAGATGCAACAAAAGTCAATTTGTCAAATCTTTCAATTCCTAGCACCTCCCCAGAGTGTTGTAACATTGAAAACCAAGATAATCTAAATGTATCAAATAATACTAGAGAAATTTCAAACTTAAATTACTTGTAGCTCTCTAAAAAAGTCTTTGACAACACGAGTGATAAGAAGTGTCCTTGATAATGGCACCAAATGAATGTTGGTTCTTAGTTGTACACCTTGTACACTTAGCTTTACACACTTGAATAAAATGGAAAATAAAGATAAAAAAACCACTAGTATATAATTGTAATCGGGGAAGGTTTTAGCATCAAAAATGGAATAAACATAAAAAATGACTGAGAGGCATTGACATAGGGTATGGTTATCTTCCTTTTACTTTTGGCTCTACCTAAACCAAGGTGAGAGGACCTATGGGGTAGCTTGATCACATGGAGAGATTCTACAATTCAACTTGTTAACCAAACTTGTTAACTGCATTGAGGAAGGGTCGTCACATGGGATGAACAAATACACTAGGTCACATATAAACTATTGAAGATAAATGAGTATATGACTGCAATCTTTATTCTATAAAATCTTCAACAATAGGGGTCAAATGGAAAATTGTAGTACTATGTTTTAAATCACAAAATGCAAACACATATTATATAGGCAAGATTTTGTGCATTTGCAGGGCAAATAACACTTATAGTATACAAAGGGTGTTTATTTATAGGGTATAATAGGTTAGATAATATGTAAAAAGGGTATGGTGTGGTGGTGGTTTTCAAAAATAGGTTATCTTACAGTATTCATGACAATATTCATTTGCAAAGATATAGAAAAAACTTATAAGAATTCTAATGGAAAATACTAAATGATCCTCAAAAGGCTAGAACATACATTGAAACTAAACTTTTAAACATTTTTCCCTATCAAATCCATAAACCTAGGCTGCTCTAACAAGTTATTCAATAACATATCCTAAAATAATGTAGAAAGGGTTTATAATCTAGATCTACGCTCAAAATGATAACCAATAATGAACATAAACCAAAATATCCAATCATCATAACTTGTAAAACCCATTGCTCCATTTCATCAATAGGAAATAGCAAAGAACCACAAGCATTTTTATTAACTTGAAAAGAGATATTACATACATCAATTTTTCAAAATGTTGTCATGAGGACAAACATGGTGAGATTTGTCTATGTTGAATAGGGGAGACATAAACATGCTCTCAAAGCTTGGTAGTGGTTGTAGACTTACAACCACCTTAGCAAGGGAGATAAGATCTACACACAATAGTTGACCCCTAAAATTTATGTATAACCTAGACTTAGAGAAAATGAACAACCAACAACAATAACCTTGAATAGAGGAGAGACCCTCTATTTATACACTTTTTACACCCTTCTCAAATCTAGGAATAGGTGTTGTATTTTGCACTTTTCAAAATTGCAGTTAAAACCTCAAAGTTCTACCAAGATGTTCCTAGATGGAAAAACCATTATCCATGCCCAAAATCTCTACCAATTTGCATAAAAAATCATTATTTTAACTACCTCTACAAGAAATGATGAAGATTCAGAGCACAACCTTTGATTTCTTAGTTGGAGATGGCTTTAAACATGATCTAGAGGTGGGAATTCATGATGGAGGCCAAACGAACTTTGTCCTCATGTGTAACAACCTAGAGATGCCTTTGAACACTTGCTTGCATAGCTGGAACCTCCTAGACCATTGCCCTGACTTTATGCATGTCATGAATCAACCTGCTCTTTCAATGATTTCCTTGAAATATTCTAGATCCATGGCAATTCAATAGATCTTCTTTGGAGTGGCCCACCTTGGATTTGTAGACCTGCAATTTCTCTCTCATGGAGAAGCTCAGACAAGAAAAACATGAGAAAATGCAATACTTAGGTTATTCTAAACTTTTTACATTTTGTCTCCAATTTATTTTGTCCACTTTTTCTATTTTCACTTTGAATTTTATTCAAATTTGTTTATTCAGACTTCGTAATTCCTACTTTTTTAAAAAGAAATTATCCCTTTTTTAGGGTTTCCTTCATATTTCCTTTCTAATGCACAAATGCATTATTTTCACCTTTTGAACTTTTGTTGAAATCTTGGTGCCTTTTGAAAATTTACAATTTTAAAATTGCATAATTGTAATTTGCACATGTAATTCCCATGGGAAGGTCTCTTTACAAATTGTAGACTTACAAATTAAAACATTACAATTCGTAGTTGTAGTTCATCTTAGGGAATCCAAAACTTCAAATCCAATTTTCACTTTTGCAAAATTTTAAATGGCCTTGAAAGTTTCCATTTGTACTGGGACCCCATGTTGATCGGTGTTGAATGACGGATATGGGAGATATAGCTGAAATTTTCAATTTGCACAAGTGCAAAATTGCATTTATCCTCAACGTCTCCCTAAAACTCCTTCAGCTGACTTTTTCGATGTTTGCTTTGATTAGCAGCATTGGGAATGTTGACTGCAATTTGCACACTACATTTTAAAACCTTGCTTTTTGTAAGTTTATTTTTCCCACATAGATTTCCTAAGGACCTTGGGGGCCACATCTACAACTTCTTAGAAATTTAGAAATATTGGATTTTTCAATTTTTTACCCATCCCTACAACTTGGCTAAGTAAAATACTCCATAATGGATTTTTGTACAAACATAGCCCTTTCTCAACCTGATGCATCAACTCAAAAATCTATCTCTGTTTGCACAATATATACATCTCTGAGGCATTCATCAATGAAAATATTCATTGCCAACACAACTTGCAGCCATTGACAATCATCCCCTTCAAATAAGCAGGATCAAAACCATTTTGAACATCATTTTTTTCTGGCATGTTGGTGCAAGATTGGATGGAATATCTGAGTCATCATTACTTCCACTATCACCATTATCTAGTCTTTCAAGTCACCATTTCTTTAATTTTCACATAATGGCACTTGTATCCTCAGCTGCTCATATTATATCAGGCAAAGCTCAATGAAGAAGAATGACAATGTCTCTGATTCTCTATCATGTTCAGCTACCTTGAGGAATTTTCTTATGAACACACAAGGTGTTTTTAATGCCATATTCAACTGCAATGCATGGTGCATTAGATTTCCCATTTCTAAAACTTTTTCTCTCGTGTAGGCTTTATCCGAAGTTTGCATAAAATTACCAACTGCAAGAACAGGAACCTGCTCATACTTGCATGCCCAAAACATAGTAGCCACATTAACAAATTGTAAATGCTTCTTGAGTTACTCTCAATGTGGGCAATATATGAACCTCAAATCCATGCATGTTGAAAAGCAATTTAGGATTGCCTTCACCATAAACAATGTTGGAAATATTGTCATTGATGTCAAAGGTTTAGCATTATTGATGATAAAGGCCCCATTGCATTTAATATTGTTTATCTTGGCTAATATGAGTTAATATTTATTTAATATTAACGAATATATTTTTGGTTGCATATGAGACAGAAGAAGGGCCCATGAAGAAGCCGAAGAGCCACAAGGTAAAGACAAAAGAAGGATGGGACGCATTTTCCCATGAAGAGTCATTTTGGGGAATACCAAGAGTCACCAAGTGAAGACAAGAGAGTAAGGGTGAATTTCTCATGAAGGGACACTTTAAGAAATACAAAAAGTCACCAAAGATAAAGATAAAAGTGGGAAGGACATTTTTGGTCATGAAGGGTCACCACATGACTTTTCAAATGCTTGGATATGAAGGGTCATCTAAGATTGGTGCCATTTTCCATAAGGATTGAAAGGTCATAAAGGGGGAAGGCCAAAGGTCATTTGGAAAACTATAAATAAAGGCTTGAGTAGCCATTTGTAAAAAGTGAGTGAGAGGTTGATTTGATATTGTAATATCTAGCTTAGAAGAGCAATTGTGAGAGATGATTTGTATTTGTTCTATCTAGCTTAGAAGAGAAAAGGTGAGAGAGAGGAAGGAGATATTGTATTGATCTATCATTTGTAGAGATAGAAACATTGAGAGATAGGTGTGTGGTATACACAAAAGGGTTGCTGCTCTTAGGGGTTGGTGCTCCTATGGGTTGGTGCTCATGAATAGGTGATGGGTTAGTGCTCGGCAAAGGGGTTTGAATCTCTTGTGGGTTGGTGCTCATGAATTTTAGTTGAGGTTTGTACTTGGCAAAGGGGTATGGTGCTTCTGTGGGTTTGTTCTCACGAATATATTTGAGATTGATTCTCCGTGGTTTTTTCCACATTGAGTTTCCACGTTATATTTGGTGTCTCTCTCTATCTTGTGTGATGTTTATTGTTTGAGTTTTATTGCATATCTTGAATGTTTGATGAAGTGGAATTTGGTCAAAGAAAATATTTATAAGATATATAATATACTGATTCACCCCCCCTCTCAGTATATTTCATGCTTTACAATTGGTATCAGAGCAGGTTCCTTCAGAAAGGGTTTAACAGCTTGAAGGTAGATCAAAGAAAAGCATAAGATGGCCAAGCGGCTAAAGAAGGAGAATCAAGAGTTAAAATCTATGGTTGAGGCTCTTAAGAAAAAGGTGTGTATCTCGGATTCTAAGTTGGCTATAAAAGTAAAAGAAAATAAGATATTTATTCAGGATCTTAAGAATCAGTTAGAGGTCACAACTTCAATTTTAACATCAAAAAAAGAAGAGTGTAATAACTTGAAGGTTGAGTTAGATTCTTTAAAAGATAATCATGAGAAGTTTATAATCAAGGTTGAGAAAGATCATGAAATATTATTCCAAGGAAAGAAGGATGCAGGTTTTGAAGGCAAATCAAAGAAGCCAATCAGGGAGCCCAATGCTTTCAAGTTTTCAAATTCTTTTCATGGCCATTGTTATGTCTGTCATCATGTTGGTCATAGGGCAAGAAATTGTATGAGGAGAAGCAATGAGTCAAAGGGAGATCTGAATCACATTCAAGAAAAAGGTATGAAAAATATTTTTTGCTTTTGTTGTCATGAGGTTGGCCATATTGCTAGATTATGCCAAAATAAAGTAAAGAGATATTCAAGGTATTACAAAGGATTTAGAGACCCTAGAAAATATGAGAAAAGACAAATTCAAGTTTGGAGACCTAAAATAGTAAAGGTTGATCAGGTTGAGTTTAGGAATGAAAATAAATTACTTGTTATAGTAGATAAAGAATCAAATAAGAAGGATTGTAAAGAATCTCTTGCTACATTTGAGCATGAGCTTTGTCAAGATAAGATAGTTGCAAAAGTTGAGAAAAAGAAGAACATCATAAATGATAAGGTTAGTAAGTCAAAAAGGTTAGACATGCTTAAACAGATTCTAAAAGAAAAACACAAGAAGATCAAGGAAGAATTAGAGGAGATATGGGTATCTCCTGAGTTTTATTTCTAGAACCCTTTTGTGTGGGGGTGTCTCTTCTAGGCTTCAAAGAGACACTTTTAAGAAAATTGAAGCATGGTGGATGCTATTGGGTCTTGGATATTTTGCATGACAAGAAGGTGAGTTGACAGATTAATTTGTATATCTTTTGAGGGAATATATTTTTGAAGAAGATGTTGCATCAGTATTATGGTTTGAGGCTATTAGAATGATTCTTGCATATGCGGTGTTTCAAATGATTATGGTCATAAGAAATTAGAATGTTGAAAAAGAGTTAACAGTTTTAGAGAAAAAGAAAAGGATACTCATGCAGATTCAATCAAGAAGGATCAAAGTTATAAAGCTCCATTCATCATGAAGAAGGTTGAGTCATGTTCATGGCAGAAGAAACAACCTAAAGATTCTATGTTGGTGCAAATAACTTTGCATGTAAGAGATAAAGATCAGCCATGGTTTGTTGATAGCGGATGTTTGAAGCATATGACAAGAGATAAGAGTAAAGAAAATCAAGGGTGGTACAGTGAGATTCAGAGATAAAACCACTGCCAAGATAGCCGAAAAAGGTACTTTAATTTTGGATAAAGGTAAAACCAAGACTAAGAATGTTTTATAAGCATAATCTATTGAGTGTAAGGCAAATATGTGATCAAGGACACACCTTAAAGTTTCATACGGAAGGTTTTGAGATTAGAAGGAAATATTCAAATGAGTTGATTGTAGATTCTCAAAGGACAGGTAAAATTAGATATCTTCTCAAAGATCAGCGAGAGGAGTTGGGAGTAATTTCTATTACTTCTTGCCATTGATGTTCAGCATCAAGTGAGGGGGAGCTAAGTGTTAGCTCCAGGTAGGCCCTTTGCCATTGATGTCAAAGGGGGAGAATAATAGGTACAGGTGCAAAAAATAGGTACAGGGAACAGGTACAGGTTGCTACAGTAAGGGGGAATTACTATATGTTTTCAGATGACGGTATGTGCAGGTGACAGGATGTGGTAGTTTCAGGATTGAGGTTGCCATCAATGACAAAGGGGGAGATTGTTGGAAATATTGTCATTGATGTCAAAGGTTTAGCATTATTGATGATAAAGGCCCCATTGCATTTAATATTGTTTATCTTGGCTAATATGAGTTAATATTTATTTAATATTAACGAATATATTTTTGGTTGCATATGAGACAAAAGAAGGGACCATGAAGAAGTCGAAGAGCCACGGGGTAAAGACAAAAGAAGGATGGGACGCATTTTCCCATGAAGAGTCATTTTGGGGAATACCAAGAGTCACCAAGTGAAGACAAAAGAGTAAGGGCGAATTTCTCATGAAGGGACACTTTAAGGAATACGAAAAGTCACCAAAGATAAAGACAAAAGTGGGAAGGACATTTTTGGTCATGAAGGGTCACCACATGATTTTTCAAATGCTTGGATATGAAGGGTCATCCAAGATTGGCGCCATTTTCCATGAGGATTGAAAGGTCACAAAGGAGGAAGGCCAAAGGTCATTTGGAAAGCTATAAATAAAGGCTTGAGTAGCCATTTGTAAAAAGTGAGTGAGAGGTTGATTTGATATTGTAATATCTAGCTTAGAAGAGCAATTGTGAGAGATGATTTGTATTTGTTATATCTAGCTTAGAAGAGCAAAGGTGAGAGAGAGGTAGGAGATGTTGTATTGATCTATCATTTGTTGAGATAGCAACATTGAGAGATAGGTGTGTGGTATACACAAAGGGGTTGGTGCTCCTGTAGGTTGGTGCTCACGAATTGTTGCTGGGTTGGTGCTCACGAATAGTTGTTGGGTTAGTGCTCGACAAAGGGGTTTGAAGCTCCTGTGGGTTGGTGCTAACGAATTGTCGCTGAGGTTTGAACATGGCAAAGGGGTATGGTGCCCCTGTGGGTTTGTTCTCATGAATATATTTGAGATTGATTCTTCGTGGTTTTTCCCACATTGGGTTTCCACATTATATCTGGTGTCTCTCTCTATCTTGTGTGATGTTTATTGTTTGAGTTTTATTGTATATCTTGAATGTTTGATTAAGTGAATTTTGGTTAAAAGAAAGATTTATAAGATATATAATATACTGATTCACACCCCATCTCCACCCCCCGCCGCCGCCCCCCCCCCCCCGCCCCCCCTCTCAGTATATTTCGTGCTTAACAATAAACAAAACCATTTTCTCACTTCTACGAGTAAGGCCGTTGCTATGTCCTGCTTGTAGGCTAAGATAACACGTTCAAATGTTCTGAAGGCCTAGAGAATAAACTGGATAATGGATTCAATGACAAATCTGGCTGTAAAACAACAAGGAATTACCTACACATTCTACACCAGAAGAATGCAGACATTCAATGTCTCAACCTGTTCTCTCCTACCGTAGGTATCTTATCACTGGTAAACCCCAACATCAGATCATCAAAGGTCGAAGAAAAGCTTTCTCATACCGAGTTGTCTCCACCAAACGGATTTGAAATATGGGTTCTTGGTTTAAAATTCATTCCATAATTCTGATACATCTGTTCCAAGTCGTGATAAAAACCATGAACAACACAATCCTACATACTACGTGAAAAGTTCACACAGGCTCAGAAGTTGATTGTCCCTCCATATCTGCATTTGAAGACATTGCTGGTAGAATCCCTGCCATTTGGAAAGCTCATGCCTCTCGCAATACCCCTCGGGCCACTCAATGTGATGCATGTTTTTTCACGCCTGCAGAGTATTTTAATTATTCACCTACCTTTGATGCAATGACCTTTCCCACCCATTTCTCCATGCTTTAGTCCACGGTATCCAGAGATGGAGATGTTCATTACAATTTGCACTTAGTGTTGGTGCAAATTTCATGTAAGACTATTGCAGTCAACACTTAAACCTTTCGCCAAGTCCCTTTCCACTCTCGTTTGAAATATTGTTAGTATGCATCGTGGTTCTACTTTTCCACCAGCCTCTATTTCTTCGTTCTCAACTCTAATTTGCATTCAACGGGTTCTTCTCATTAAAATGATTAGTGAACATACACTCAAAATGTCACATGATGGTACTAAACGAAAATTACTATTTTATGATTTTATATATATATATATATATATAAAATAACATTTTCAATTATTATATTTATTTTATTTTTAGGAAACATTTTTTATAAATTGATTATTTGAAGAACAATTTTAATAATATTATGAATGTTTTTATTGGGTGTTTATAATTTTTAGATACAAATAACTAATAGTGCATTTTATAATTATTTTTCTAAAACAAATTTAAATTTATTTGTATATAGTATTGTTGAATTTACATTTTAAGAGATAGAGTAATGCTTAAATCAGTTTTTTTAAAGTATAAAAGAATATCTTTTTACTACAAAATATACAATTTGTTTATATAATAATTTTTTAAACTATGTTAATAATTGCTTAATTATTTAATTTTTTAAATTATATTTGTGGTTTTCTTTGCAAGTTTAAATAAATATAATATTACATGTCGAAAAAAAGTATAGAGAAACATTGATAATGGTAATGTTTATCAAATTTATTACTAAAAAAATTGACGTATGTTTCATGTAAATAATGTATATGTTACATATTATAAATATGAATCATATAATGTATAATAATTATTATAGGAATTTATTTTATTTCGTTCATTTTTTTGTTCAATATTATTTTATTAAGTTTATCTTAATTATAAGAAAACAATAACTTGTTAATTTTTAAATAATATCAAAATATATAAAATATTATTCATTAATAATATTGTTTAGAATGTGATATAAATGTCAAACAATTACATATAAATTTTCATTGTTAATTAACCTAATTTCTCTTCCAAATAATTAACGAAATATTTCTTTCACTTTATTAACATCTACATTACACACCCTTCATGCAATTGCAAGTTCCTAATTGTTTCTAATGCTCAACATCACCTTCGTTTAAATTCATATATTTATAAAGGTAACTACTGACATTAAGTGGCAATTAATCTCTATTAAAAGCCTCCATGTTTTCTTGGTAACTATTTTAATAGAGTTAGTTAACTGTAAGTTGCTTTTTGGCCAGATTTAGTACATGGTAAAATGTTAAAATAAAAAATTTGGCGGCAAAAATGAGATTCAGAATGGACTTACATTTAAACATTTAAATTTGTCAGTTGGTTGCAGATGAAATTCAGAGAAATGCTTTATTAAGAAAAATATCAAAAATATATAAAAATCCCTCTTCAAGATTCTTCTACCGACGTGTACACTCTTACATATATAAGACATGTGATAACTGAACCAATATGAAGCTAAACCAATGTCCATGTGCAACATGAGGCAATTGAAGTGGCAAGAAGACATTTAACCATTACATCTGTTTGATTAAGAAAAATTATCAAAAATATATAAAAGCCAATGTACTTTGTTATGCTTGAATCAATGTACATGTCCACCATGAGGCATCTTGAGTAGGAGACAACTCAATATTTTTATAGGAAGAAATTTTTACTGTGTGTTTTGAATGTTTAGTGTAAAAATTTATAATTGTTTTTAGAACAATTTGAAAAAACTATTAAATTAATTTAAATTTAATATATTAATTTATAAATAATTTTTAAAAACTATACAAAATTAAAAAATATATATTTTGGTATATAAAATAATAAAAAATTAAAAGAATCATATTTAAGAGTGTGCAACTTCTATTTTCAATTTAAATATAAGGAAGGTTTAGATTTTTTAACACTAAATGAAATTATTTTCAAGTTTATAAAGATTTTTTTTTTTTTTTTTTTTTTAAAATATTGATTTTAAAATTCTAATAAATTAAGTTTATTGCGATTAAATTTTATTTTTTATAATACTATTTCATTGTAAATAGCTTTATAAATTTCTAAATAAAATTTATAACATATTTAAAGTAGTACTACCTTTAAATACAATTATTATGTTAAATTAAATAATATTTAATATTTTTTTTTCTTTTCTATAATAATTTTTTTTTAGATTCTATAATTAATATTCAAATGATTTTATTGAAAGGATTTCTTTTATTTCTGAATATTAATTAAAAAGAAGCTGATTTATTAATATATCCACTAAACTAAACCTAACTAAAATTATCATTTTTCAGTTATATAAATTAACCTTCATAAAATTAAATGAAGAGTGTTACATTTTATTATGTTAATTTTAATCTTTGAATCTATATTAAACATATTAACTTGTATAAACCAAATCTAGAGTACCACTTATTAAATTTGAGACTCGCCATTCTTACCATTAAAAAAAATTGATGGCAGTCCTTTAAAATATTCAGCAGTCCTTTAAAATATTAATATATATAAAATTATATTAAATTTTATATATATATATATATAATTTATTTTTAGAGTTTTAACTAGTATGTTCAAAATTTTATCAAGCATTTAATATAGTTTACAAAAAATATTGACTATATTTTACAGCTTAACAAGTAAATATATGTATATGACCATCAAATTTAAT
>JARHVA010008463.1:297500-310000 GCA_037957365.1 Torreya grandis
AACCCCAAGATCTTAAACTATTGATTTCCCACTCAAGTAGAACACATGTAGGAATCATGATCTAGATTTCTATAAAATATTCAAAAATC
Source organism: Torreya grandis (assembly GCA_037957365.1). Lineage (NCBI taxonomy): Eukaryota > Viridiplantae > Streptophyta > Pinopsida > Cupressales > Taxaceae > Torreya > Torreya grandis. The sequence goes on from JARHVA010008463.1 coordinate 297,590, forward strand.
TCCTTGTTAATGATCAAATGTGCCAAATTCTGATCATGAATCAAATACCTAAACATAGAATATCAAAATAAGGAAACATATAATGAAGAGGAGAGAATGAGAAGGATTATAAGTTCCCTTATTACATCTAGAGAAGAAGAGTAACATGGAAAATTAACTAAAAGAATGTCCATGGGAAGAAGAGAGCAAGGCTTAATAATAGTCAAAACTATTCAAGATTATTCTATAAATGAAGCACTCGGATTTAGAAGATGAATGCCGACAACAACATACATGTCATTGATGCTCTATATGTTTATACTCTCAATTGAATCCATAAATTCCTTCAAAATGTATATTTGTGAATGCTCTGAAAGGGTAACAATCTACACAAGAACATATGTAAAATCTATAATGAGACAACTAACATCTAGTAAAATCTCATCTTATAGTGGGGGAGTGACATAAAGAAGAACATTATCCACTATGAATGTGTCATAAAAAATGGAAGTAGGAGGAGAGAGTACAATAGACTTAGAACAGATATAGGAAGAGGAGGAAGAATGACATAAATGATAATAGGATCCATGAAAATACTTTGCAGGATGCTCCAAATAGTTGAGGGACACTCTATGTACTCCATATGGTGGTGTAGATGCCATGAAATTTGACATAATTAATGACCATAGGCCATGTAGAATTATCCCAGCAATTGTATTAACATAGGTAAATAGTAGTAGGATATAATCCTTATAATAATGGAATATGTTCTTGAATTGTGAGTGAACATTTCATGTACACATGCCATGAATCATAATTGGCCCTCTCAAGAAGGATCATTGGTGTAGACTCAACCTTCCTTATATAGAGTATATCAAATAGAGTCTTCATGGCTAATATATTATCGTAAAGAAGTGAAAGACTAAATAATATATTTTACTATGATGATAGATTACTACCTCTCATGGATGTTAAACATAGCCAAGAATGAATCCAAGTGAACAACCAGTGTATGAATCAATATAAATAGTGCATACTCATAATAGGGATTTTATGCATAGATGAAAATGTATACACATGTGAGTAATTAGTGCATGATATATAATATAAAAAATGATAGGACCCATAACACATATAACCCAAAAATATGAAACAATATAATTTAGTATGTTTTAAAATAAAAGGAGGACCATTGGATTGGAAATGAAAATTTGTGAACTTTTAAATAAAATTATATTCAATTCTATGTCACCAATCAAAATTTATTTTAAATTTCATTTTCTTGACACTAATCACCTATTATAACTAATTTTTTTAAAAATTAAAAAATTCCAAGGGTTTTTAAAAAAATTGGTCTTATAGCCAGTCATTATAACTGAAATCAAACCATAATCATCCTCAAGTTAACTAAAGTCAATAACACCCCTCGCACTTTCCCTATGTCATCTTAGGTGAGAAGAAAGCCACTTAAGGTAAAATTAAATAGCTATTTAAAAATAACAATTAAAAATAGCTAAATTTTAAAAAGATTTTAGGGTAGATTTAGGTTTTGACTAAAACAAAGAGAAGTTAAAGGAAAATTCCAATACAACCATTTGAAAAATGGAGAGTTTAGTATAAAATACACTCATGGTGCAAAAATGACTATTGGGATATATTTCATTGAAGGGCATCCTGATTTGAAGGATTTTTTAACAAAAAATGGTGCCCAACTCTATGTTTTCACTAAAGAGAGCAATAATGATGTGTATATTTGAGATAATGAGGTTAAATATGTTGGTAAAAATGGTTCCTTATCTTAAAAAAATTAATTTTGATATTTTTAAACCCTTTGATCTATGAAAAATTCCTTGGATCAGTAAAAAATGCCTTTAATCAGTCAAAAACACCTTAGAACAGTCAAAAAATGCATTAGATATGTCAAAAATACCTTTGAAGATGAGACAATCTTGTGTGTAGACTAAAAATACATATATTAATTTATTCAGATGCCAAAATAATCTTCATGCCATGAGTATGCCAAATTAGAGCTCTAGGTAGTCACAAAGAAGTTATAAAAAATTGGTAATGTCTGCTAGTGAATTAGTTCTATAAAAAACAACTCCTCCAAATATAATAACTCCTAAATATATAAATATTGGCCTCAATAATTCCTATTATCAAACAATATCAAATCTTAGGGATTTCATTAAAAAATTCAAGAAATAGACAACCAAAAAATCTTGAACATGGATTGGTGCTCTAATACCATATTAGAGTTGTAACCAGGATCAACAGATCAATGAATGCACATGGTGGAGTGATCTCACAAGTCAAGAAAGTGCACATCATAATGAATCTATTAGTAAATTAAATCATGCGTAATAAATTATTGCAAAGGAATGAGAGTAAATAATAAAATACTTCATATCATACTAGATGATAAATACAAAGGTAGTGGTTATATATATAGGAGGGAGAGAGATAGAGACACCATATTCCAATGAATGTGGGATAATCTTCCATAATAACCTAGATACCTTAAACAATATAAGGATCCATGTAGACAAAACCCATGGGATAAAAGTCAACACCAACATTTATTAAAATAGAACCGAACAATGGTTCAACCCTAGAACATGCTTTATTACATGATCTGTAAGAATATCCATAGATTATCCATTTATATAAAAACACATTGAAAAGTATATGAACCCCTATTAAAACTCCATTGTAATCTAAAATCATGTAATTTAATCAAATGAAGAAATAAAGTATTCCATCGATGACACACAGAAACCAAATCATAAGTAGAAATCACTTCAAGGTTTATGGCTCTAACCATTACAACCTATGAATAATAAAAATGAGTGTTACACTATGTAAAAAACTAAAATAATAATAACATGAAAAGGAAGAAAAATAATTTTAAAAATCCTTACTAAATGGTTTCACTTGAATGCAGAAGCATTCCCTAAAGAAATAAAATAAATTTAAAAATCCCTTGATTTTGAAATATTTTACTAAGCATAATTTCAAATCAATATAAAACTTGCACTCATATATTTTGAGCTCATATATAGATTAATTTTTCTAACACGTTGTTGGTTTCACCACTAATTTTAATTACTAACATATCAAAGAATCATCTACACCATTAAATAAACATTAAAAATCCACCAAAAAGGTTAATGGATCTCACCTTTGAACATTAAAGCTTTTCAACATCATGATAGAGGCAATGATCCATATAGATATTTTGAATTATAATTCTTAAACAAAAAAATATAAATCACTTTGAGCAAAAAAACTAATATAAAAAAAATATTTATTTCTTCAATCATACACAGACACTAATTTGTGACTAACCCACCTAAAAATGGTTTGATGCCAAATTTATACTCTATCCACATCAAGGTATCAAAAACATCAAGCCTTTACTCTCCCACTGAATAAGAAAAAATAATGGTTTCATTAGTGAAGACAAAACAAATTGTGTTTACACAAAAAATCCCACTTAGATTAAAAACTAATATATATCCTTAAATAAACTTAGTGACATATTTCCCTTCCTTATCTAACACTATCTCATAAGTAAATGGCACTTTACCAGCAACCACTCCCTATTTTTTCAGTGCAACTTCTCCAATATGCCCCATGTCCCACAAGAAGGGTGGTGCAATTTTATTCATTATCCAACACCAATTTTTGATTATCCATGAAATGAAACATTTAAGTGATTCTCATGTCCTATACATTCTCTAATATGTAATATGGACCTCTGAAAATAAGATATCTAAAAGTCATATTTAATTTTAACTATTATCTAAAAGTATGTCTATTGGAAATAAAGTCATTGATTTTAAAGTTCTAATATTATTGGTGACAAAGGCCCTATAACATTTAATGTCTTAAGGTATTTTTAATGTTCATAGTTTGACTAAAGTGTGTTGATATTTATTTAATATTAAAAAATATATTTTTGGTTGCATAAATTCAAAAGAGTGCTCATGAAGAAGTCAAAGAGTCACAAGATAAAGTCAAAAGAGGGAAAGGAATCTTTTCTCATGAAGGGTCACCATGATGAATTCAAAGAGTCACCAAGTGAAGATAAAAGAGGGAAGGGCACATTTTTCCATGAAGAGTCACCTTGAGGAATTTAGAAAGTCACTAAGATAAAGAAAAAAGGGGAAAGGATGCATTTTCTCATAAAAGGTCACCATGTGACTTTTCAAATGAAAGGATTCGAAGGGTCATATAAGTTTTGCACCATTTTCCATGTGGATTGAAAGTTCACAAAGGGTGAATGCCAAAGGTCATTTGGAAAGCTATAAAAGGAGGCTTGGAAGGACATTTTAAATATACAAGAGAGTGCTTGGTTTTGTAATTATTTTATATAATAAAATGGGAGAGAAGATAAATATATATAGTAGAGTTCGATCATTTGTTGAGAAATCAACATTGAGAGATAGTTGTGTTTTACATAAGAGGGGTTGGTGCTCCTATGCGTTGGTGCTCACAAATAGTAGTTGTGTTAGTGCTCAACAAAGGGGTTGGTGCTCTTGTAAGTTGGTGCTTGAAAAATTTATAATTTAAATTGGTGTTCATTCATATACTTAAGATTGATCTCCATGGTTTTTCCCACATTGGGTTTTCACGTAAAAATTTGGTGTCTCTTTCTCTCTCTTATGTGATACAAGTTATTATTTTAGTTTTACTACATATCTTGAGTGCATGATTAAGTGGTTAAAGAAAAGAAATAATATTAAGTAAAAAATTTGGAAGATATATGATATACTAACTCACCCCCCCCTCTCAAAATATCTCATGCTTAAAAATTGGTATCAGAGAAGGTTCTTTTGGAAAGAGTTTGACAACTTGAAGGTAGATTGAGGAAAACATGATGGCTATATCTCATGAAGGTTTTTATATAATAAGGCATGTTTGTTTTATGGGACAAATTATGGATTTTGGAGCATAAGGATGAGAAATTACTTGATGGCCCTTGCATTCAACATTTTCTAAGCATTGATGGATGAATACAAAGAGCCACAAACACTTGTAACTATTCCTAAGAAAAAGAAGACAAGTGAAAATAATGTTAAGTCTTTAAATGATATTTTATGTTATTTACGTGAATAATTTTTTTTTTAAATTTATGCAATGCAAATTTTCTCATGAGACTTGGGTAAAGCTTGAGAATATTTACAAAGGTGATGTAAAGATTCAACAAGCTAAGCTCTAGACTTTTAGAAGATAGTTTAAAAGTTTGAAGATGGAAGAGGAAGAAAAAATAGCAAGTTAGTTTTTGTGGGTTGATCAAATAGTTAATCAAATGCAAGGTCTTATTGAAAAGTTAGAAGAGTTAGTAGTGGTAAAAAATATTTTGAGATCTCTACCATTGAGATATGATGTAAATATTTCTATAATTGAGGAGACAAAGGATATATCCAATCTAAAGATGGATGAACTACATGGTATTCTTATGACATATGAGATGCAGACTAAACAAGATAAACCCTCAAAGAGGGAAGATTCTTTCAAGACTTCAAAGAAAAACAAGGCTAAGATTTAGGAATCAAGTGTCATCTCTAGTGATGAGGAGGATGACAATGGATCTCTATTCATCTGTAATCCTAAAAAGGGCTTAGGTAATTAGAAAGGAAACTTACCATTAAATTTTTTTAAATATGGTAAAATTGGACATTTTGAAGCTAAGTGCCTAGATAAGAATAATGGTGATAATGAATAAGGAAAGCCTACATACAATAAAAACTTCAAAAGGAAATTCAAGAAGGGATTTAAGAAGAAGAGTTTATATTCTAAAGATCCTAGCTCAACCAAAGATAGTGGAGTTAGTGACTTAGATGAAGAAGAGATTCTATTTATGACTATACATGAAGACGCCTCTACAAGAAAAAGTATAGATGATCAATAAGAGGAACATGATGAAACTAAGGTGAATCTCGAAGGAGAACTCATTTGTGCCTTAGAAAAATTAAAAGCTCTCTAGAAGAAGAATAAAATATTGAAGCTCTAAATCGAGAAAAAATGAAATGAGTCAAAGGAAATAATTAATGATGTATAAGCACACACTAAAGAATCCAAAATGAATGAATAAGATCTAATAGCTCAATTACAAAAAGTAAGTGAAACATGTGAAAAGTATGTTGTTGAAATTGTCTCTTTAAAAGAAGATATTGAGAAAACAAATAAAGCAGTCAATGATTCAAAATTTGAGAATATCACTAACATGTTGAATAAGATATTAGAAAAACAAAAATTAATATTAGATAAGATAGGTATCAGATTTGAAAATAAAAAGATCTATGTTGAAGCCTTTACAAAAGAGGAAATAAAAGTAGAAGAAGTTAAGAATGCATAAGACAACTCAACTAAAGAAGGCTGAAAATAATAGAGCTACAAAAGATAACCAAGTCAAAGATACAAAAATCATAATAGGTCATATTTTCATGGTTAATGTTTTTATTGTAATGGTTATGGTTATAACAAAATAAACTATTAGAAAACAACTAGTAATTTTAGAAACAAGGAGAATGAAACTCATGCAGAGTCTCACAGAAGCTACAACTCTATTGCTCCTTTATCAAGATAAAATGAAGAGGCCATAGTATGTTACCAGTAAAATACTTTTGGACACATAGCTTAGAAATACAAAAGTGTGTTCATGTCAGTGAAGAAGGACCAATGTTTCAAAGCTTCATTCATGAAGAAGAAAGTTTAGACAGGTTCATGCTATAAGAAAAAAATAGAGAAGTCTATGTCAGTCTAGATAGCTTTGCATGCAAGAAATGAAGAAAATCCATGGCTCATTGATAGCATATGTTTGAGTCACATGATAGTATATAAGAGCAAGTTCATAAATCTAAAGAATATCAATGGTGGCATAGTGAAATTTGAAGACAATAACACTACTAGAATAGCCAAGAAAGATATAATAAGTTTGGATGATGGTCGAACTTAGACTAAAAATGTTCTGTATGTAGAAGGTCTTAAGCATAATCTACTAAGTATAATTCAAATATGTTATTAGGGACACATTAAATTTTTATGTAAAAGGTTGTGAAATTAGGAGAAAAGATTTAGATGTGCTGATTACAGATGCTTCGAGGATAGGCAATAATTTATATATGTTATCAAATATCAAAGGTGAAAGATCTTGTTTGATCCAGGTTGAAGAATGTTGGTTATGGCACAGGAGGATGGGAGACCTAAATTTTGACAATATTTTCAACATCATCAAGAATCAAGTAGTTAAAAATATTCCAAAGATTACAAATCCCTCCAACACACTTTGTGAACCATGTTAGCAATGGAAGCATGTCAGAATATGGTTCAAGATAAAAGAATACTCAACCACTCAGATGCTATATCTTGTTCACACTAATCTATGAGGACCTACAAGAACTCAAAGTACTTAAGGTGATAAATAATTTATGTTTCTTATTGATGGTTTTACACATATGACTTGGGTGATGTTTTTAAAGAAAAAATCAGAAGCTTTCAGCCACTTCAAAGCATTCAAGCCTTTAGTTGAGAATGAAAATAATTTGAAGATTAAGTGCCTAAGATCATATTGAGGAGGAGAATTCATGTCAGATAAGTTTATTGAGTATTATGAAGACCATGGGATAAAGAGACATTATTCAGCAACCAAAACTCTACAACAAAATGGAGTAGTTGAGCAGAAAAATGTAGTAGTTCAAGAGATGGTGAGGACAATGTTAATTGAATCCAAGATACCAAATTAATATTGGAGAGAGATAGTAGGCACAATAGTGCATATCTATAATAAAGCGTTGTTGAGATTGAATAGTGACAAGACTCCATATGAACTATGGAAAGATAAACTAACTATTGTTGATTATTTCAAAAAAAATGATAGAAAATGCTTCATAAAGAGAACCAATGAAAAATTGGGTAAGTTTGACTCTAGAACAGATGAAAGTATATTCCCTAGATATTGTTGAAAACATAATTCTTATAAATGTTATAACAAAATAAATAAGAAGATAGTTAAAAATGCAAGTGTTAGGATAGAAGAAGATGTAGCACAAAGAGCTAGTGATTCAATAGACACTCTTGAAATCATTAAAGAAGAAGATTTTGAAGAATCATATGAAGATGAGAAGAAGGACTAAAAGGACACCAAGACCCCATCCAAATATGTCTAGAGAAATCATAATTAGGGTGACATCATTAGGAACATAAATGAAGGTGTTTGCACAAGAAGGATGATGGTAAATGAATTTGAGCAAGTTAATTTTTTTTGGTATGCAAAATTTAGCCTAGAATGTTTTCAGAAGCTAGAGATGATGAACATTGGGTTAAATCAATGGATGGAGAATTAAATCCGATAGAAAAGAATGATACTTGGGAATTAGTGCTTAGACCAAAAGATCAAAATGTCATAGGAGAAAAATGAGTATACATAAATAAGTTGAATGAAGATGGTAAAGTTACCAGGAATAAAGCAAGGTTAGTATATTAAGGATATGTTTAGATTGAGGGTATGGATTTTGAAGAAATCTTTACACCAGTGATAATTCTAGAGGCTATTAGAATTTTTCATACATATGAATTATTTATAAATTTCAAAGTGTTTTAGATGGATGTCAAGTCTACTTTTTTGAATGGGAATTTAGAAGAAGAGGTCTACATTGATTAGCCTGAGGGATTTCTTATCTCAAATAATAGTAGCCATGTATGTACATTAAAGAAACCACTGTATGGATTGAAATAAGCTCCCATAGCTTGATATGTAAGACTTGATATGTACTTACAAGATCAAGGATTTATGAGAAGTTTTTTTGAAAGTAATCTCTACATCAAAAAGAAGGAGAGCATCAGTTGATTGTTATGGTATATATTGATTACATAATATTTGGAAGAAACATTGAAAATATGTCAAAATAATTTTTTGATAATATGCAAAAAGAGTTTGAGATGTCTATGCTTGGATAATTATCATTTTTATTAGGGTTGCAAATATTTTAGTTAGATAATGGAACTTTCATATCACAAAACAAATATGCCAAGGAAATGTTAGAAAATTTTGGTTTTGTGGATTGTGCACTAGTTGGCACACTAATGGGTACAGAGAACAAGGTAAGTAAGGAAGAAGATTCACCTATTGTAGATCAATCTTTGTATAGATCTATGATTGCTAGTATTTTGTATTTCATAGCATGAAGGCTAGACATCATGCATGAAGTAGGCATGGTTGTAAGATATCAGGCAGCCTTAAAGGAGAGGCATGTTTAGTTGGTGAAGAGAATATTCAGTTATGTCAAAAGGGACATTGGATTATGGATTGTGGTATCCCACAAGTAGATATTTCACTTTGGTTGTCTATATAAATTTAGATTGGGTAGGTTATTTGGATGATATAACAAGTACAAGTGGAGGAGCTTTCTTCCTCAGTGATAGCTTAGTATCTTAGCTAAGCAAGAAGCAAAACTCAGTAGCACTTTATACATTTGAATTAGCATATATTATAGTAGTTTTGTGATGTACTTAAGTGATTTGGATGAAACAAGCTTTAGAATACATCAAGGTAAACTATGATGAACCTATTTATATTTTTAGTGATAACACAAGTGCTATTAATATTTGTAAGAATCCAGTGATGAATTCAATAATAAAACATACTATCATATATCACTTTTTGAGAGATAAAGTTGTAAATTATTAGGTTAAGATGGAGTATATTAGTACTATAGAATAAATTGAAGATATATTAACAAAGGCACTACCAAAGGACACTTTAAAGTATCTATGAGAGAAGTTGGGAGTAATTTCTTTTACTTCCTGCAATTAAGGATCAACATCAGTTGAGGGGGAGCTAAGTGTTAGCTCCAAGATAGACCCTTTTCCATTGATATTAAATGGGGAGAAGTATAGAAATAGGTACACGAATAGAGACAGGATGCTACAATAAGGAGGAGACATTGTATACTTTCTTTTAGTTGGTAGTATGTGTAGGTTGGAATGTGTAGTACAGGTTTAAGGATGTGGCAATTTTAGTTTGAGGTTACCATCACTGAAAAAGGGAGAGATTATTGGAAATATTTTCATTGGTGTCAAAGGTCTAACATTATTGATGTTAAAGGCCCCATAGCATTTAATGTCTTAAAGTGTTTTTAATGTTCATAACTTGGTTAAAGGGTGTTGATATTTATTTAATATTAATAAATATATTTTTGGTCACATAAAGTGAAAAGAGGGCCCATGAAAAATTCAAAGGGTCATGAGATAAAGACAAAAGAGGGAAATGACAAATTTTCTCATGAAGGGTCACCTTGAGGAACTCAAAGAGTCATGAAGTGAAGACAAAAGAGGGAAGGACACATTTTTCCATAAAGAGTCACCTTGAATAATTTGAAAAGTCATAAACATAAAGACAAAAGGGAAAAGGATGCATTTTCTCATGAATGGTCACTTTGTGGCTTTTCAAATGAAAGGATTCAAAGGGTCAAGCAAGTTTGGCAAGATTTTCTATGTGGATTGAAGGGTCACAAAGGGTGAATGCCAAAGGTCATTTAGAAAGATATAAAATGAGGCTTGGGAAGCCATTTTAAATATGCAAGAGAGTGCATGGTTTCTAATTATTTTATAAAATAAAAGAGAAGATAAGAGAAAGAGATATAGTAGAATTCTATCATTTATTGAGAAAACAAGATTGAGAGATAATCGTGTTTTACATAAGAGGGGTTGATGATCCTATGGGTTAGTTCTCATAAATAGTTGTTGTGTTGGTGCTCGAAAAAGGGGTTGGTGATATTGCAAGTTGGTGCTTACAAAATTTTTAATTTGAGTTGGTGTTCATTCATATACTTGAGATTGTTCTCAGTGGTGTTTCCCAAATTGTGTTTCCACGTAAAAATCTAGTGTCTCTCTCTCTCTCTCTTTTGTGTGGTGCATGTTATTATTTTAGTTTTATTGCACCTCTTACATGTATGACTAAGTGGTTAAAGAAAATAAATCAGATTAATTAAAATATCTAAAATATATATGATATACTAATTTACCCCCCAAATATATCATGTGCTTAACAATGTCCTCTTCAAAAAAAATAAAAAAATCAAAATATTACATTTCTAATGGAATAAAACCCACATAATAAAAATAACTCTTTTTATTGAACACCACAAATAATTTTTTATCTTTATATTATTTTAGATAATATTGTGTTGTTTGATGGCATGACATCATTTAATTATTATAAATAGAGATATATTAATTCTCTTTTGTTTGTTTCAAAGTCTATAGTGGAAATGATATTTGTTTTACATTTAAATTGATAATTTTGAAAACTAAGAGAATTTGTATAATTGTTTAGAGTTTTAGACAATGTTTTGTTTAAGTAACTACATGATAGGTTATAGTTATGTTTAGCATAAAAATAAACAATGAATTATCCTATGTATGACATAATTCATTGGTTTTGTTTTAAAAAAATTTAGAAGATTTCTACCTGATAAAGTATGTGCTATTGATTAACTTTATTGACTTTTCACACTTCTATGTCTACCACCTAGTCATGGGTAATGGAACAAAACCCTAGTGGTGACACTTTTGCCCTTTTAACCTTCGAATATCTAATGTGGACCTCTAAAAATCCATAAAATACTATCTAAAAATCCTTTTTCATTTCTAATTTCATAAAAATTCATTTACTCTTCAAACAAATGACCAAAATATGACATTTTTAATGGTCAAAAATGAATATTTCTACCATAAATATAAATAAAAATATCATTAGATATATGTTGCATTACAAATGTTATTAAAAAAATGATGTAGGATTGTTTATGAATGATGTAGTTATCTTGACCAAGTTATCCTAGAAGAAGAATTTGGTTCCAGCGGCCATTAAGGAACTATATGAGCCTATCGATGGGGTTTTGGCACCAACAAAAGAGGATCCCTTAAGTTCCAATTCTACTAATAATATTTTTCTTTTTTTGTTGATGTACTAAAAAAACACTCTAGAAGAACCGTTATCCTTATTAGTTTCAACCCCTTAGTATCTTTTGAAGGCTATTAACATAAAAATATACTATACTGGGAGTAGTTGTTGTTAAACACATGTGTGATCTATATATTTATAAGTTTTTTCCCTAAAATTTTTTATCTTTAAAAATGGATTGAGCAAGAATGGATGCTCATCATGGAAGGTAATTCGGATTTGTTCCCTTATGCCAAGTTTTTTTGTAGTACATTTTCATCTTGTCAAAGATAAAAGGAAACATTATAAGATATGGTTTGTACGTGGGATTAGAGTGTTTTATAGCCTATGCCCTAGCACCAATATTTTGACCCCTGTACATAATCCTTTAATATCATATCGATCTAGGTAAACTTGCCTCATCTTATTTTGTAGTTTTAGATTGATTATTGTTTTAAAGCTATAGGGAATGATTTAGGTGA
>JARHVA010008463.1:317500-407500 GCA_037957365.1 Torreya grandis
TTTTAAGGTGATAAGTAACTGGACCAAGAATATCTTTAACTAAGTATGGGCCCCACCATTTTTGGACATACTTACCTTATTTTTCACGCATGTAGTCTAATTTAAGGATAAGATTACCAACATTAAATATGTGGATTTTGACATGTTTATTATGTTGTGAGGCAATGCAAGCCAAACATTAGTGATTATAATGTAAGATGGAGAGGTGATGTTCATAAATTAGATCAAGAGCATGAAGGTGAGATTCATGAAATTTCTCATTGGGAATGATGCCATGAAGAGATATGTGAAGAGAAGGAAGCTCAACTTCAAGAGGAAGAACCAACTCATAACCACTGACTAGAGAAAATGGAGTTTCCCTAGTGGCAATTTGAATGCTAGTTCGATAGACCCAAAGTTTAGGATAAAGATGAATATGCCAATCTATTTGGGTTTCATGAATTATCTTTTAGAGAATTTTGTTTAGAATCTTGTTAGTGGCCTCAGCTTGATGATTGCATTGTGGATGATAAGGAGTGGAATTTTCTTGATTAATATTAAATTTAGTACAAAGTTGTTTAACATGTTTATTTTTAAAATTACCATCATTATCAAAAATGATAGTGTGAGGAACACCAAAACAATAAATGATTAGGTTAAGAATGAAATTGGAAATGGTAAGACTAGTAACATTAACTAAGGGCATGGATTCAACCCACTTGGTAAAGTACTCAGTAATGGTGATAATAAAGATGTGCCCATTTTGGGAATGAGGAAGTTCACCAATGAGATTGAATTCCCATGTGGAAAATGGCCAAAATGATTCAATGGTTTGAAGTTTAGATGGTGGAAAATGAATAAGATCATTATGAAGCTGACAAGGATTACACTTATTAACATATTAAATAGCATATTTTTCTATAGTAAGCCAATAGTAACCCATACATAGGAATTTGTGAGTTATAGCATGTCTGTTATAATGACCACTAAAAATGCCCCCATGTGCTTGTTCAAGTAGAGAGACGTCATCTTTCATGACACAATAGAGTAAGGCACCTTAAACATTATGATAATAAAAGATGTTATGTCTAAATATATACTTGAAAACTTGTTTATGGAGACATGTCTTTTCAAGAGAATCCAAGTCAGGAGGATAAGTTTGATTTTCTAAGAATTGAATGATATCTTGATACCACGGGCATTGTCGGATGGTGACAGCTTCAATCTGGAAAATAAGTGAATCAGGAGGGTGAGTAAATGATGGGGATTTAATTATTTGTATGATAAAAGAAGGATCAGAAATAATTTGATGTGGATGAAAAATAGATTCTGAAGAAGCAAGAGAATCAGCAATGGAATTTTGATCTCTAATAAATGGCTCAATTTTAAAAGAGATAAAATCCTTGGCAAGATTGATTTTAAATTGATGATAGACAATAACGTTATCACTTTTACATTGATAGTCACCACTAACTTGATGGTAAATGAGATGAGAGTCACCCAAAACATGAAGATATTATATGTCTAAATCAAGAGAAAATCTCATACCTAACATAAGAGCTTCATATTGAGCCATATTATTGGTGACATCAAATGTAAAATGAAAAGCTAATGGAATTATCTTTCCAAGAGGACTAGTGAGAATGCAACCAACCCTAGATCCTTAAAGATATTTATCACCATCAAAGTGGAGGCTCCAAGTATCCTCATGTAAGTAAACATTAATTTTAGGAAACTCCTCCATAACTACCTTTGATTTAGTAGTACCAGAGGCTGGGGAAGATTCATCAAGTTGATTAGCTACAAGATTAGTAGTAAAGCTCTGAAAATAATCTTTAAGAGAAATTTATTGATTAAGACCTTTAGTATATTATAATATAGAAGGTTATCTTGAAGGGAAGAAGTGGTTAGAATAGGATATATGACAAGTTGGTCAGCTATGACTTGCCCTTTGAGATCATTTTACATGACAATGGGAAAATTGAATTCCATTAGTAAAACCATCCACTTACAAATTCTATCTCCTAAAAGAAATGATTTGGATAAGAAATGATGAATAAGGTCATAATGAATAATTACATAGGTGGTTTGGTAAAGCATGTAGTGATGAAGCTTTTTAGTGGCAAAATAGATACTGAGGCAATCACGCTCAATTTTAGTATAACATGTTTCACAATCAATGAGACCTCAGCTAATATAGTAGATGGCATACTCCTTTCCTATATCATCCTTTTGGGAAAGCATTTCCCCAACTGAAATAGGTGTGGAAGAAGTATAAGAATTAAAGGATTATCATTAGAAGGAGGATGAAGTGTAGGTGTATGAATCAATGACTCTTTTAAATTGTCAAATGCTTTTGACATGGATTTGTCCATTCCAATGATGCACATTTCTTAAGAAGGAAATTAATAGAGTGAATTCGATAAGCCATCTTGAGAATAAATCAATTAATTATTTCAAGTTTGCCTAAGTAGGTATGAATATTAGGAATAAAGCGAGGAATGGGCATGCTAATAATAGCATTAATCTTTAGCATCAAGTAGTTTGATGGTTTGCTTATGGCATAAGTTGGTAACATTGGGAGAAAATTTACGTTGTTTTTGATGCACAATTTTGGCATCAAGATAGGTAATAATGTTATGGACCACTATGCTAGGGTCAATGTTAGGCATGTCTTGGTAAGACCATGCAAATACCTATTGATACTTATAAAAAAATAGGATGAAATTATCATGTTTAGAAGGTGAAAGTTCTTTAGAAATTTTTATTGGTCAAGGGCATGAGGGAGTAACATAGTCAATGTGAGTTGTTTCTTCAATGAACATCTCATTACCATCTTGAAAGTGGTATGGTGTGTTAGGTAATGAGGAAATTGGGTTAGTTTTAGGATTAATGCTAGCAATAAAGTTGTTAAAGCAAGGCATTTTAGTCTTAAAATGTCCATGTTTATGATGTTTCTATGGGAGTTGAGGTTACTAAGCATAAATTAATTCAAGAATAGAATCATCACTAGGTAAAGTAGGAAGAGGACTACAATACTCAACATATAATTCTAGATCTAGAATTTGGTTACCATGATGATCATATTCAAAATGAATTTGAGGAACATTGGATGCCTTGACATCAAGTGTGATTGTAGGAATAAAATAAGTAGATGAAGTAGATTCGTTGGGAGGATCCAAAGGAGATAGAGAAGGTGAAGGTGCTTTTGAAGGTTTAGAAGGTACAAGTTGTTCTACTACCCAAGGGGAATGGATAATAGGAGGATTAATAGAAAGCACATAACCTTCAAGTTCTAAGTGTTTAGCTACAAAAATGGTATACACATATTGATTAAAAGCATGAATTTGGGATAAGGTCTTCTGAAAATGTAATACATCCAAGTCTCTTGATTAAGCTTGGGACATGATATAGTTGTCATCATATATAGGATAAATTTTACATGCTTGGGATTTAGGAGGATCTTCAAAAGGTAAAATCCCAAGATTAATAAATCTTCTAGGAGACATGGTGAGAGGATCTTGAAATAATTTAGCCACTCTGAAATCATTGCAACTAAAAGCATCTTTACGTAAAGATGGCTCTTGAGCATTACAGGGGGAAAATCAGTAATCTCATCCATGAGAGGAATGGTATGATCCCTATGTAAAAGATAAGGAGGAATCCATTCTAAATTTTATGGAGGTAATCTGGGGCTGTTGCAAGTATATTTTAATTCATTGGGCTCATCATCATCAAAATATGCAAGAGTAACTTGAAAATCAGGAGTCATATTTATGAACTCAGGGAATGGAGCATTATTAATTTTAGGGATCATAGGAATATGATATTATGATTTTGTATTAGGTAATTAGATGCTCCATGGGTTGGGATCAGCTTCATGCTTATATATTTTTCTATTATGGATAAATTTAATGGATTAACTTCTGCAAGAAGCAATGGGCATCATTTGATGAGTCCATGGATGACCAAGGATTATGTTATAGGATAAAGGAAGGTCAAGAACCATCAATTTGGTATGAATGGTCTTAGGACCAATGGTTAAGGGAATCCATATACAACCAAGTGGATTTTGATTAGTCTTGTCAAAACCACAAAAAGTATAATGGGTTTGTTTAAGATGAGTTTTATTATAACCAAGTTATTGTAGAAGCCATTAATAGGTTACTTAATACCAAAACCTTCATCAACTAGAACTTTTCAAATGATTGTGGTATTAATGGCTATTTTGATGAAGAGAGGTAGATCATTAGCATGAAAGAGGATTTCATCATTAATCATGTGTTCTTCAAGGAATTCAATGGAAGGTTTTGAAGGACACATAGATTCAATGGTATTAATGTTAGTTTATAAAAAACCAATATAAGGTGGTTCTTCCTCTAAGGAATATGGATCTTCAATCTCTTGGAGTTGTTACATAAGGAATTTTTGATGATAAGGTGTAGTGCAAACTAAATCCATAAGAGGAATAATGCATGACATAGAGTTAAGTTCTTCAAGAAAATTCCAATGAGATTTAGAAGAAGATTCATGGGGTTTAGAAGACACAATGGACTTTGGAGGAATAGATTTGGTTAGAGGATCAAAAATAAGTTATTCCTCATGTGCTTATGATTTAATATTGATGGTGGTGGTATCTATAAGAAATTATTCATCCAAATAAGGTTTCTTAGGCTTGGTAATAGGATCTTTGTGGGCAGGTTTTTGATGATAGTTAACTTTAGTTGTATTGACATATTAAGATTTGTTAAAGTATTGATCATAATCAAGGTCCATTGCACAAACATTCTTGAGATTTGATTGATTATGGGAAGAATATTTCTGGTTATTATATGTAGAAGCATTAGAGGATTGTCATTTTCGTGAATCATTAGTTTACTCTTGACAATGATGTTTGATCATGGCTTTATGGTCAAATAAATTTCCAAGAATGTAAGAAATATTGCATTTAGAAATCCCTCTACAAGATTCATGAGAATGTCCAATGTCAACATGAAACCATCAAAAGAGATTGGGATCATAGCACTTCGGAGGAGCATTAGGATACATGAAAGGTTTAGAGGATGGTAAAAATTATCTCATTTGATATACTAAAAGAGATATGTGAGAAGGTAAAGGAATATAATTTTAGGCAATTCTTGATTTGACTTGAGAGGTGTTACTAGTGATGGCATTGGATGTTTAGAAAAATCCTTTAAGAATCTTAGAATTAGGGCAAAATTGCTTCATAATAAAGTCTTGTCATTTAGCTTGGTTAAGAGCTTCATTAAGAGTTTGAGGAGTAAAGGTTCGAACTTATATTGAAGAGTGGGAGCTAAAGTGGTGGTAAAGAGTTTTAAAATGTTATCATTAGACATATTATGATTGGATCTATGATCTATGGATTTCCATCTTTTAACAAAATCATGAGTTGATTCATTATGAGTTTGCTTAGAATTTATGAAATGGCCAAGATAATTTTTAGGAAGATCATTATTTCTAAATTATTTAACTAAAAGATTGACCAAATCTTAAAGTTGCCAAAAATAATATTGAGGTAATTGATTATACCATTCTAATACATCACCAATAAAAGTTTTAACTAAGAATTTAGTAGTGGCAGATGTATTAGTTTGGATCCCTTCTTTGTAGAGATTACCAAAGGCTTTAAGAAATGAGGTGGGTCTTTACTCCCATCATATTTGATAGTTGGTGATATGTTACCAATGTCAATAGCTACAATGAAGAGAGATAAAGGTTCATTTTGAATGGTTGAAGCATCTTGTTATTCATTATTAGTTTAGAAATAACATTACCTGAGGCATCTCTAAGAGGTGGAGGAATGTAATTAGGATTAGCTGAGGATGCATGATTAGAGGTTGATTAGTCACATTGATTAAGTGTTGTTGAAGTTGCATCATCTAATTGGTATTAGTTTTTTGCATAACGTTCATTTTTTGAAATACTTGAGTTGATAATTGGGTTCTATTAGGTGGTGGATTACTGTTAGAAGGAGCACTCCTTGAATAGGTGTTGGGGGAGGATTGTTTGAAGAATTATTGTTAGTGTGATTGTTAAGTAAACTTGTATCAATAAATACTACATTGGTTTGAATATTTTGAGAAGTTTATTGATAGGTGTAAAAAGGATAGGATCCATCAACTTCATCTTGAGGTGTTATTTGAACCTTGTGACAATTTGAAGATGAAGGAGAAGAAGAGGTGCCACAAGAGTGATGGTTATCTGGTGAAGAAAAGAAAGGGAGAAATGAACATCCCACATAGGATCTAAATAGATTAAGACTGTCCAAAAAGACTCTAATAGGAGAATTCATTCTGATTAAAAGGAATTGAATAGAATGCAAAATGAAAGAGATGGAGAATTAGGTTGATAAACAGGGATAGAAGGAAACAAAACTAGGTCAACCAAGTCAACCTAGTGTAAAAATAGAACCCATAGACTAAATTGGGTCAACCATGTTGACCTACTATAGTGATTAGGGGTAGAAAATAGGGTATAAAATAGTTCTATGTCAACCAGATTGACCTAATATAGTAGATAGGGAAAGATAAAGGATTGATAGTAAGATAGGAAATAAAACAAGATAATTTGTAGCTAATATAAGAAAGTGAATGTTGAAAGTAAGAAAACAATCAATTGAATTGATGTTAGTCAATCCAATTGAACCACACAAAGCAAAAATCTTGTACCAGTGTTGGCTAGTACATGTTCTTGGGCACAAAATTGAGCAAAGAGCAAGCAAACAACATGGAAAGTAAAGATAGCTAATTGGTCAACCTATAATGTTAAATTATTTAGGAATTATTTTAAATGATAGAGAGTTGGTTGTAAATAAGGTGCTAAATAGAAATATATGGATGGTTTTAGGTGAGATTAGGATGAAAGGAAATATAGTGGCAATGATACATGCTTGGTATTGGGGCCTACCCCCTCAATTCACACACCACCGTGATAAGAGTGTTAGGTGTTTAACTAAAAACACCATTAAATAAACTTTATTCTTAACCAGAGTATCAAGTTGACTTCCCCCTTGTTGATAAAATCTAAGTAGGTTAGCCTAGGTAGTCAATTGTTTAAAATGATGTTTTATGTTTAAGTGATTTAGTTGTCTGCATAAAATAAAAATAGTGCAATTAAGAGGTTAATTAAAAACCTCATAATTAGAATATGTGAACTATTCCAAACATGCAAACAACTAAAATGAAAGATGTGATTAACATATATAGTGAATTCCAACTTTGAAACAATGTATAGTGAAAACACTATATGCATAACAAATAGAAATAGATCGATAGTGTCAAGCTAACACTATTGAAAATAGGTTTTGAAAATTCTACTAGTTCAGCCAGGTTGACCTAGTTATTTTAAATAGCAAACATGACATAGATCTAATTCAACTAGGTTGATCTAGTTGGTTATGTTGAAGTAGTTTTGAAGGATGTAAAATTGAAAGGAAAATATAGAAATAGAGAGATATAGAAGAATATAAACTCACCTTAATGGTTTAGAGATAGATTTTGTTTATCCAAAACCTATGAACTAGGTCAAGCTGGTCGACCAGGTAATTTAGAAATCTACTAAAAAAGTGTTGAAAATGTACTAGGTTAACCTGGTTGACCTAGTTTGTTGGACTAAAAGTTTGAAAATATACTAGGTCAAGCTGGTCAAAATAATAAGATGATCTAAACTTTTGGAAATAGGTATTTCTCTTGGGTTGAGTTGAGTGATTAGGTTGTATATAGACTACTATAAAGAGAATAAAAATACACTAGGTCAACTGGGTCAACCTAGGAGTCTGAACTTGTATTCTAATAAGTGTTGGAACTATAACTAGGTTGAGTTGGTAGATATAGTTACATATTCCTACTCAAATAAAAATAAAATTGGGATGTAAAATTGGACCAGTATGTCAAAATATATGATAAAAATGATGACAAAGTAACAAAATAAATGAAATAAAAGTGAACAAATCCAACAAGAATTTGATTCACATCAACTTCAACATAATGTAATGAAGCTGACACAAAAGTTAAGCTAATTCTAAATAAGAAAGGAAACAAAAGTGGAAATGTTAAGACAATCCATCCAATGGTGTGATTGGATTCATGTCAGGTTCACCAAAATGTATGCAATCAAAATTGCATGATGTGCATGAATTAATCATAGATCAGATAAGATAGAGCACACCTACACTTCCAATTTGGGATACACTTATTAAGTAGGAGCATGACTAATATGGGGATCTGCTAGACCCGATTATGGGATCACTTGTATCATTTGTCACAACACATCATGCTAGGAAGGGTTCCAAGGCCTACAATCTAACATTAATGTTCACTTATGATTTGATGTTCACTTATGTAATAAACAAGAAATTAATTTATTCTAATAATAATAAAATTAAACTAATCTATTCCACACCAAATATTGTGGCACAAAGTGAGGGTTTAGATTTAAAAAAATCAAATATGCATAGGGAAATTCAAATAAAGTAAGTATGAGTAACACCCCAATACATAGAATATGAAGAGTAATATTATTCGAGCCAACACTTATGCTAGTTCTATCTACTAAAATAAAGGAGAAAAAAGTTAGAATATACTTCCCTGAATGTGACCCATCACAATTTAATCTCTTCGTTGGCCAATAAGGATTCATAAGAGGTTGTTGTGGTTCATAGGGAACACTTTATTAGGCCAAATCATCCAAGACCTATCCACATGAATAGATTCTCAAAATAAGAAAGCTAAGCCAAGACTCCTCAAGTAGATGTTAGAAGAGTAGATTATGAAGAAGCATGAGCTAATAATAAATCTTTATTACATATCCTTAATAATGATCAAAATAACCTTATATATAGAGGAGTATCTCACCTAAAAATCATTTAGATATGTCGATTGTGCTAGGTCAACTAGTTTGACCTAGTACATTATTAGGCTAATGTCTAAAATTTGTGATAGGTTATTTGAAAGGCAAATAAGTTAAAAGAGCTAAAGTGACCCCATAATACACTAGGTTGACCAGGTTGACCTAGTGTATTGAACATATAAAAAGGCTATAAAATAAGGAGAAGAAGGATAAAAAGTGGTAAATAATAGAGGAATGTGCAAGAGAGGATAAATAGCTTACGAAAAGGTTTTAGGAGATGAATGGATTGAGAATAATATGGAAATAAGGGACAACAATCCTGTGAAGCACCAAAGTTCTACCCACCCCTTTCTTGGTTCACCCCTTAAGGCATGCACTCAGAGAGATTGAGTTACAATGGGTTCTTACAAGATATAAAGCATTAGTATTTAATAAAATTTAAAAATATTTTTTGTATACAACTAATGGTTATACACTTGAAACCACCTTATTAAGGGAGACAAGTTCTACACGCAATAGTTGATCCAAAAACAATCTGTAGAACCTAAACTTAGAGAAAATGAACAACCAACAACAACCTTGAATACAGGGGAGACCCTCCATTTATACACTTTTGACACCTTTATTCTTAGATCTTATAATGAGGGATACACTTTTAATTTTCAAAATTGTAGTCAACACCACAAAGTTATGCCAAGATACTCCCTGTTGGAAAAACCCTTTGCCATGCCTACAATCTTCACCCATTTTCACAAAAAAATATTGCTCTAACTACCTCTACAAGAAATTAAGAAGATTTGGAGCACATCCTCTGATTTATTGACTAGAGATGCCTTTAAACATGAGATGGAAGCTGATAAATCATGGTGGAGGCCAAACAAACTTCATCTTCATGTGTAACTTCCTTGACATTCCCTTCACCACTTGCTTGCACAACTAAAACCTCATGGATAACTACTATTGTAATGATTTCTTAGGAATATTCTAGATCCATGGCTACTCTAGATATCTTATTTGGAGGCCCACATTATATTTGTAGACCTGTAATTTCTCTCCCATGGAGGAGCTTGGACAAGCAAAACATGAGAAAATGCAATACTTAGGTTATTTTCAACTTTTTACTTTTTGGCACCAATTTTTTCTCCATTTTTGATTTTTTCACTTTTAAATTTTCATATTTTTTTTCACACTTTGTAATTCTCACATTTATTTTTTGTGAATTGGCCCTTTTTTAGGGTTTCATTCATATTTCTTTTTTAATGCATAAATGCATTATTTTCACCTTTTGAACTTTTATTGAAATCCTAGCCCCTTTCACAAATTAGTAATTTGAAAATTTTATAATTGTAATTTTCACATGTAATTCCCATAGGAATATCCCTTTGAAAATTGTAGACTTTCAAACTATAACATTGCAATTCATAGTTGTAGTTCCTCTTAGGGAGTCTAGAACTCGGAATGCAATTTGCACTTTTGCAAAATTGTAAATGGCCCTAAAATTTTCCATTTGCACTGGGACCCCATGTTGACTAACATTGAATGGTGGAAATGGGAGATCCAAGTGCAATTTTCAATTTGCACAAGTGTGAAATTATAAAATTACATTTCTCCCAAACATCTTCCTAAAACTCCTTGAGCTGAATTTTTCCATGCTTGTTTTGATTGGCAGGTTTGGGAGAGTTGACCACATTTTACACGCTGCATTTTGAGACCTTACTTTTCAAAAGTTGATTTTTCACACATTGTTTTACTAGGGACCTTGGGGGTCACATCTGTAGCTTTTTAAAAATTTAATTTTTTTGGATTTCTCAGTTTTCTACCCATTCCTTCAACTTGGCTCACCAAAATACCCTATAGAGGAATTTCATATAAACTTAGCCCTTTCTCAACCTGATATGTCAACTAAAAAATATCTTTTTATTTTCAAAAAATATACAAATTTGAGGCATTCATCAATGAAAACCTTTGTTTCCATTACAACCTGCAACCATTGGCAATCATCCCCTTCAAATAAGCAGGGTTAAAACCATTTTGAACCTCTCTTTCTTTTTCGCATTTTGGTGCAAACTTTGATGGAACCTCTAAGTATTAATTACTTCCACCATCCCCATTATCTAGTCTATCATCTCCCCCTTTATTCAAATTTTAGATAATGTTGCTTGTATCCTCAAGTGCTCATATATTATTAGGCAAAGCTCAATGAGGAAGAACAATAATGTCTCTAATTCTCTATCATGTTCCACTACCTTGAGAAGTTTCCTAATGAACACACAAGGGGTCGGTAATAACATATTGAATTGCAATGCATTATTCATTGATTTTACCATTTCTAAAACTTGTTCTCTTGTGTAGGCTTTGTTCGAAGTTTGTATAAAATTAACGACTACAGGAACAAGAACCTCCTCATACTTGCATGCCCAAAACATAGTAGTAACATTAACAAATTTTAAATGATTCCTAAGTTATTCTCATTATGTGTAATATATTAACCTCAAATCCATAAATGGTAGAAAGCAATGTACAATTTCCTTCACTGTAAACAAAAACAAAATCATTTTCTCACTTCTACGAGTAAGACCATTGTTATGTCCTGCTTGTAGGTTGAGACAACATGTTCAAATGTTTTGAAGGGCTAGATAATGGATTCAGTGACAAATCTAGTTTGAGGACAATAAAGAATCCCCTACATATTCTACACCAAAAGAATGCATATGTTCAATTTTTCAACATGTTGTCTCATACCAACCATATCTTGTCATTGGAAAACCCAAACATCAGATCACCAAAGGCTGAAGAAAAGCATTCTCATCCCAGTCATTCCCACCAAATGAATTTGAAATATGGGTTTTTGGTTTAAAATTCATTCCATAAATTTGATACATCTATGCTAAGTTAAGATAAAAACCACAAATAACACTATCCTGCATGCTACATGAAAAGATCAAATAGTTCTAGAAGTCGACTGTCCCTCCATATCTAAATTTAAATACATTGTTGGTGGAATCCCTTCCATTTGGAAATCTCAACCCTCTCAAGACACCTCTCAGGCCACTTAATGTGATGCATGTTTTCTCACACCTACATGGTATTTTAATTATTCACTTACCTTTCATGTAATGACCTTTCCCACCCATTTCCCAATGCCTTGGTCTGTGCAATCTAGAGATGGAGATGCACATTACAATTTTCACTTTGTGTTAGTGAAAATTTCATTAAAGGCTCCACCTTTTGCTATCCACATTTATGCTTCATGTTGTCTTCTTGTAGTCAACACCTAAACCTTCCACCAAGTCTCTTTCCAATCTCTTTTAAGAGATGTGGAGGTTGATAATCACATTGCATTTTTGAAATATTATTATCATGCATCATGGTTCTAATTTTATACTAGCCTCTATTTCTTCTTTCTCTTGTATATTTTAGTGTAATTATTTTCACTTTCTCTTTTGTTGTTCAGACTTTTGACAGAATTCTCAACTCCAATTTGCAAGTTCCAAGACTATAGTCAATAGTTTGACCTCCATCAAACCTCCACATGTTTTCTTTATTGATATTCATTATGTAAACTTTGATCTACTCCATGGCTACATGCTAAGTCTAATGACGTGGCTGCTATCCACATGGCAAGTTTCTCATGTGACACTTTTATGTGTCTCCACATAGGATGTTGCATTTAGAAAACCTTTAGTGCCTCCATATAGCATTGAGGATCCCCATGCCAGCTCATACACTCAATGAAAATACAAGTAATAACATTGGCTCTCACTTGGAGATGTACACCCCCTGTGGGTGTGCAAAGAATCCCATAATAAGACCAAGTGACAATTTATTGTGCCATGGAGTCAAAGTTTCATCAATTTAAGAAACATTCATGAATTCTTAACAAAACATGTTAGACTAAAAAAAATAGATTAGGAGGATCTAGAAATAAACACACGACAAAAAACATTAAAGGAAACTATACAAGCAAGGCCCAAATTAGAGAGGTAACAAAAGGATATAACTATACACTATATAATTATTTACATGAGTTTATGGTCCTTGTTAAGGAAGTATTTGAAATGCCTAGCATTGATTCATAGCCCCAATATTTCAACATCCACATCTCTCAGGAAGAAAGTGTGTTCCCCAATCTAGTAGTTAATGGAATAGGGACCCATACACAAGGCATCAAATTTGTCAATCCTACCTTTGTCCTCATCCCTATTATCCCAAAGTAGAACTAGATCACCTGCTTGGAAGGTTCATGAATTATCCTACCTATCAAATATATTTTTTAGATTTTCCTTGAAATTTAGATTTCTTTCATGAACTTGTCTTAGAATTTAATCAAGCTCAATAATCTATTTGATCCTCCATTCATATTGGTTGATTTTCACATCATCTTCTAGTAGTTGCATGAGCTGATAAGTCAATAACTATAAATTCTTAGCCAAAACCACTTGACATCCATAAATAAGCTCAAAAAGGCTTTTTCATGTAGCTCTCTTAGGTGTGATCCTATCATCCCATAGTGAAAACTTTATCTTTTCACCCCACTTCTTCTTATTTGCTTCCAAAGTTTGTCTAATGATTTTGAGCAAATTTTTGTTACTGGGTTTTGCTTGCCTACTCCCTTGAGGGTTATAATTGGAAGCATAGGTTAAATCAATCCCATACTCTTTGCATAATGCCACTAAAGGTTTATCTTTGAATCTCATGGAATTATCATCCATCAAGTTGACAAGCACACTAAATCTAAAATAAATCTAATTTAGTAAAAAATCCATAACTACCTAGTGTGTTGTTTTTTTTTGGTATAGACTATTTCAACCCATTTCATTAAGTAGTTAGTTGCAACTAGTATATATCTACATCCAACACTTGATGAATCAATAATTTATCTAATAAAATCCATTACCCATTATCTTAATAGGACTTCAATCATCATATGTTGTAAGGGAAGAGATCCAGAAGCTTTCATCCTTCCATTAAAGCACTAACATTTCTTGAACTTTTTGACTTTCTGAGAAACATATTTAAACAATGATGGCCACCAATATCCATATCTCAGAATTTCATGAGCTATAAATTTATGTGCAAAATGATCACCACATACTCCACCATGTAAGTCTTCAATTAGGTCAGCATTTTATTCATCTAGCATAGATATTAAGATAACCCCATCTGGATTCTTCCATGCTAGTCCATTATTAGTCAAGAGGTATTTTTGAGAAACAAGTTTAAGAGCTATAATTTTATTCTTCTCCAAGTTAGTAGAACAATTTAGATCTTACAAGTAATAAACAATATCCTTATATTACAAAGACATGTAAAATTGACTCAATGAATCATCAACATTAAAAATAATAGTGTTTACCTTAACAACTTACAAATTGGTCTCAATCATGAGCTTGGACAAACCCATCCCTGACACTAACTTCGTGTTTTGAATATCCATGTCATATTCTTGTAACTTATTAACCCATCTACATCTCTTGATGGATGCTTCAATCTAAGTTAAAATTTCCTTCACCATGGTGTGCAGGACGTAAGCAACAATGTTTAAAATCAAAATATAAGCCCTAAAAGTCTTGGCAGCCTTCAAGAGAGTGAAATCTTGCTTTTTCATGACAGTATAATTCATTTCAGAACCTTTCATAGCTTTGCTAAATAAATCTATGGGCTTCTTGTGACCATCTTCATTCTTTTACAATAAGACAACATCAACAATATTGTATGATGAAAAAGAGAATATTTGAAATGGCTTAGTGTAATCAAGGTGGCCTAAAATAGGGGCAAAATTTAAATCTCCTTTGATGTCATGAAACACTTGCATGGTGTTTTTCTCTTGCTTGATGGTTTGATGCTTCTTCAACATGGAAGTGATAGGTAAAGTGATATGTATAAAATTAGACATAAACCTCCTTAAAAAGTTGATTCATCTAAAGAAAGATTAAATTACCTTCTTGGATTGCAGGATAGATACTTTATCAATGGATTCTACCCTATCAGGGTCAATCATGACACCATCTTTATACACAATATGTACCAATAACTTGGCCTTTTATCCTCCAAAGTGGCACTTCTTTTGATTAAGTGAAATGCCAAACTCGCTACATCTAATCAACACTTTTTCTAGATGATCCAAATGTTCTTCTCTAGTCTTGGAGTACACAGTAATAAAATCCTGATACATGGCTATAAAATTATTAATCACCCCTATAAAGGCAACATTCATTAACCTAAAAGGCATCCTCATATATACATATGTGTCTCAAGGAATGGTAAATGTGGTCTTAGGTCTGTTGGATTTCTTCACCACAACTTGGTTATACCCTAAGAAAATATCCAAAGTAAGAATCTCTGATCCTATAATACTTTACAATAGGTTATCCATATTGGGCAAGGGATAATTATCTTTTCAAGAAGCTTTATTCAAATTTCAAAAATCTAAACACAAGTAGATGTTGCCATTTTTATTTCACACAAGGACTAAATATTCAACCTGTTAATCATATTCTGTTGATGAAAACAAGGGAATTTTTCAGACTTTGTACTGTGATATCTTTTTTGTTTCATTAATTTAATAAACAGGATTAGTAAATTAGTCAAAAAGGTGTCCTGAAGAATCAACTGTGGAGAGACTTTGTGCCCCCATAGCTACCTTCAGTGTGTTTGCTTTTTCATTACTGTGTAAAGGACTTTGAGAAGACTTTGAGCTTTCATTGCCCTTCATATATCACTCTTGAGTATTTCAGGTACAGACTTTGTGTTGTGTCTTGATTTGCTGGTTCTCATACTCCCAGTTACATTCTACTTTAATTTCCAGGAGTATTCTTGTGGCTGGCTGAATATTTTTTCTTGAAAGAAGAGGAAAGTTGTCTATCATTCCCTTGAGTTTTTCCTTTGTTTAGTATACATCATCTCTGAAGAAAGAGAGATGGATGTCTAGTCCTACCCTTGAGTATTATTATTTTCTACTTATACATATACATAGCATATCCATAAGGAACCTCCCCTTGATGAGAGGAGAGAGCAGTCTCCTTCTAATGTGATAAACTTACACATTAAGATGACCAATCTTCTTACTTTGGCTGATAATACCTATTTTATTTACCAGTACACTGATAGACAAAATATTCAACCAATAGTTTTTGGTGACTCCGCTGGGGATTTACCCATTATCCATTTATAGTCTATCCATTCCATTGACCTCCACACCACAGGAAAAGAATGCACAGTTTAAAGCCTCAAGCTTTAACTGAAGCAAAGTCAATTCTTTTCCACATTTGTTTTACAATCTGGTAGATTCAAGGTATACATGAAGCCAAAGGGATAAAGGTGTCATTGATCATGTGTTCAAGTTGATACAATAAAGAGATTTTGATTTGTTTCCTTCACCATCTCATCTCCAACGAACTAAGATCTTCCCTCCTACTAAAGCTAGATCTCCATTACCAGATGAAGTATCTACTTTTGTTGTTGATAAAGTTGTGCCTATAATTACCCCATTGAGATTTGTTATCCCTCCTTTTCAGTATCCTATAATGGTAGTTCAAGGCCCCTAGGGTAATGATTTTGGTCATCTCAATCTTACTCCTCTACATGAGCTTCCATGCAGTTCTAGGAAGAATTTCCCTAAATTCTATGGTGATGAGAAAGTTCATCCTGATGAACACATTGCAGCATTCAGTATAGCTTGTGGAGTAATCAGAGTAGAGTTTGAAGATGTAACTGTCAGGATTTTTATTGAAACACTACAAGGTCCTATTGTAGATTGGTTTTACCACTTATAGGCTCGATATGTGACTGATTGGAATACTTTGAAAGCTAAGTTTGAACCCAGATTCAAACCTATAGAAAATGCACATACACTTCTAGCTCAACATAAAAAAATGAAAAAAGAACCACATGAGCCTATGAAAGACTTCATAGCTAAATTTGACAAGTTGAGAAATAGAATTCCTATGATTTGTAGACCTACAACTGAGAATCTCAAATGCTTTTTCATTAATTCTCAGCTACCTGAAGTCAATTTCCTCTTAAGACATGCTGGCCAAATAGATCTTACTGTAGCTCAACTTTTGGCCACTGAAGTAGAAGATGATCTCATCTTAGCAGGGAAAATAAGAAGAGATCCCAATAGAAATAGAGCTTCATCATCTTCTGAATTTGTATCTACAAGCACCACAGATCTAATGGTGCAAAAATTAGCAAATGAGCTCCTTGCCCTCAAAAAGCAAATGGCTCAAGGAATGTCTTTTTCTCTTACATATAGAAGAACATTCTCAAATCAGTCATATCAAGGCAATGTTGCTAGAAACCAAGGACAACAAAATCACCTTCCTCCCCCACAAGGGAAACTTGCCCTGGAAGCTCCTCCAACTAATTCAGCAATGGGATATCTTAAGATAGAATCAAAATTTTCTTACCAGCCTGAATTAAATCAAGAAAATGACATTGATATCATTGAAGATAGTCAAGAAGAATCAACTGACGACTCCCATATTGGTTTCCTGAATTATCAGGATGAACCCAAAAGCAAAGGAGAAGCTTTAGATCGATCATACACAGTTTTTACCAGGTCTAAGAATCAATCAACCCAGCATGCTGATAAAGAAAAGATGGAAGAACAACCACAGCCAGCAATTATAATTGTCAAGCATGGGACAGCTCTGCCCTTTCAACCAAAAGATCTGGTAATCACTCAAAAGGTAAATACATCTATTGTACCTTCTCCTTCTACTTCTAATTTGCAAACCAGCCCACCTCCCATCCCTTTGAAAACTTAGAAAGTTGAAGTACATTTCTCTATACCTATCTCAATTCAACCATTTGATATAATTGACCATGTTAAAAAACAAAAATACAGATGTCTAAATTTGAGTACTTGCAATCCAATCTGGATCAACTGAACAAGTTGGTCCAATATGTTAAAAATCAGACCATCCCTATAAGACAAAAGGCCAAAAAAGTAACTTTTAATTCTTCAATGAATATGCCTATTCCAAATAATCTAATTATTACTCCTCCAACTGCTTCTGGAGAAATATAACCCTTTTATGTTTCTCTATTAATCAATGGCCACAAGCTGAGTAACTGTATAATAGACTCAGATGCATCTGACAATGTCATGCCTACCAAAGTTGCTAAGTCTCTTGGTCTCACATTGACCCAAGATGTTTGGCAGATGTTTCTCCATGGAGAACAAGCAAGTGCCATTGCTGGGGCAAATCAAAGATGCTCAATTTGCATTCACAGCGTTTCAAGACAAAAGGATTAAAATGACTATATTAGTGGCTGACGTCCCAACATCTTATGGCATTTTACTTGGACAGAACTTCTGTAAAGACATGGGAGGAGAATTGAACATGGATCTATCTGAGGCAAAGATCCATGTCCAAGGAGTGATGAAAAGATTACTTCCTGAAAAGGAAGCAAAGTATGTAGTTACTAAGACGTCAGTTCCTAAATCTCAAATTCTCTTTGAATCAATAGGTATGGGTAATTATTTTTTATATACAGATCATGAAGAAAGACCCTCCATCTCTAATAAGGGAAAGTCTGAAATAAAGCCAGTGTCTAATGTAATTTGGACTCTAGAATTTGATGGTAGTTGTTCCTCTACTGATTCTGGAGCCATAATTGTCTTGATATCTCCTCAAGAAGATTTATTTCCTTCATCCTATAAGTTACAATTTAGCAACATAAATAATACAGCCAAATATGAATCGTTGTTGCTGGGTATGAAGGCTGCTCAAGAAAGAGGTGTCAAGTTTCTTCAAGCTAAAGGGGATGCTGAATTAGTGGTCTGTCAAGTGAAAAATTCATATCAAACCAAGAATGAAAGGCTGCGCCATTACCATAATATTGTTTGGGACCAAATTGAAAGCTTTGATGCTTTCAACATTTCTTCCATTCCAAGAGAATCCAATGATAGAGCTGATGCACTCGCTGTTTTAGGAACTCTTTTAGTTCATCATTTTGATTTTAAAGAAGATAAATATACCATTGATCTGGTCTATAGGCCGAGTGTTCCTAACAATGTTGATCATTGGCAAATTTTTAATGATGATCAATAGATCATTGCCTTCTTGGAAAGAAAAGACAATTTTAAACAGCTGTATTTTGAAGGTAGTGAATCTCAGAAGTCTGAATTAATTTTTGAATCTAGTTCAGATGTCAATAAAGAGTTCCTATAGCTAAAAGGAAACAAAATTCCTAAAGGCTTGGTTTGTCTTGAGAAGCTATTCGACAAGCATGATAGATTCATCAAGCAATAGCAGACAGATCTGAATTTCTCTCAGGGATTTGACCAAGTGAATCTGACCAACAAAGAAAATCCAAAAACGGTCAACATTGGTAAGTGTTGTACACTTGAAGAAAAATTCAAATTTATTTCTTTGCTCTGTGAATACATTGATGTCTTGGCATATTCATACAAAGATCTGAAGTCTCTCAGACTTGATGAAATCCGCCATCATATTCCTCTCAAGGCTGATTCAACACCTTACAAGCAGAAATCTAGACAATACAATCCAAAAATTTTAGGTACAATTATGCCTGAGATTTAGAAAATGTTAAATGCTAGGATTATTTTTTCAATCCATCATTCTACATGGATTGCAAACATAGTTCTGGTAAGGAAGAAAAATGGCAAAATTTGCATTTGTGTAGATTTCCAAAATTTGAACCAGTCATCTCTGAAAGATAGTTATCCTTTGCCAATCATGGACCAAGTGCTTCAAATAGTAACAAGATCAGAAATGTTATCAATGTTGGATGGCTTTTCAGGCTATAACCAAGTTGAATTTATTGAATCTGACCAACACAAGACTGCATTCACCACACCTTGGGGTACATTTGCATACAAAAGAATGCCTTTTGGATTAATAAATGTTGGCGCTACCTTCTAGAGAGCTATGGACATGGCTTTCAAAGATGAGATTGGAAAATTCATAGTAGTATATCTTGATGATTTGACTATTTTTTCAATGCGTCGATTTGATCATGTGCGCCATTTGCAGTAAGTGCTGGAGCGCTACCGACAGAATGGTATTTCTTTGAATCCTAAAAAGTTTATTTTTGGAGAGATAGAAGGGAAACTCCTTGGCCACATTGTGTCCAAAGAAGGCATAAAGATTGACTTAGACATAGTCAAGTCTATTCAAGAGCTGAATTTGCCTGCAAGTAAGAATGTTGTTCACTCTTTCTTTAAAAAAGTGAATTTCTTATGGAGATTCATCCCTAAATTTGTTGAGAAGACAAGACACATTGTAAACATGATGAAAGGAAAGACTACCTTCATCTAGACCAAAGAAGGCAAAGCAGCATTTCAAGATATCAAGGTCACTATTGCTCATGCCCCTACCTTGGTCTACCCAGATTACCACATAGATTTCATTATATACAGCTATGCGTCTGAGCATACTCTTTCAGTGATTCTTGTCTAACAAGACAAAGAAGGTATAAAATCCCCCATCTCTTTCATGAGCTGCTCTCTAAAAACTCATGAAATAAAATATTCAAATATAGAGAAGCACGCCTATGCCTTGGTAAAAGTAGTCAAACACTTTCGCTTCTATATTCTAAATTCACATATTACTACCTTAGTTCCTGACAGTACAATCAAGTCTATATTAACTCAGTAGGAGTTTGGCACAAAGAGAGGTAATTAGATTGCAAAGATCCAAGAATTTGATCTGGATATCAAGCCAACAAAGCTGGTCAGAGGTAAAGGTCTTTGTCAATTAATGGCTGACAATAAGCCAAAAGATACACAGTGTGAAGAAGCTGAAGTAGACAATACACCAACAGTCCTTTTTGTTTCTACTACCAATCAATGGTATTCAGATATTGCCTATTTTCTAACTTATGGAGAATGTCCTACTCATTTGTCTTACAAAGAGAGGAGAACTATCAAGTTGAAAGCTGCCAATTTTGTTCTTTGGGACAACGGCTTGTACAAAAGAAGCATAGATGGAGTTTTTCTTCACTTTGTAGATAAAGAATAGCAAACCCAACTCTTGAAATCTTTCCATAATCTAGCATGTGGAGGACATTTTTTTGCCCCTGTGACTACTTACAAAATTATGTGAGCCAGGTATTATTGGCCAACTCTTTTCCAAGATGCACATAAGTGGGTAAGGACATGTTAACTTTGCCAGCAATTTGTTGGAAAACCCAAGTTGGCTGCTCTGCCTCTCAAGCTAGTAATCATAGAGGAACCTTTCCAGCAGTGGAGACTCGATTTTATTGGGACATTAAATCCATCTTCAAGTGCTGGACATGATTATGTCCTTACAACGACTGATTATTTCACTAAGTGGGTAGAAGCAATCCCAACAAAGCATGCTACTTCAGAAGTTGTATGCAACTCCTGAAAGAGAATATCATTTCTGAATTTGGAGTCCCACTCAAAATTATTACTGATAATGCAACTTGTTTCACCTCTCAAAAAATCACACAATTCTATTTTTATTATGGAATTACACTTTCTCATTCTTCTGATTATTTTCCGCAAGGGAATGGGCAAGCTGAGTCCAGCAATAAAAATTTCGTAACTATTATCAAGAAACTTGCAGATGATAATCAAAGGACATGGCATAAAGCATTAGTTGATGTTTTGTGGGCTGATAGGATTATGCCAAAAGGGCGATTGGCATGTCTCCTTTTCAACTTCTCTATGGGATTAATGTTGAAATACCAATCACCTTAGAGTTACCAGCATTGAAATTGGTGAAGGCCATTGAAGATTAGACATATGAGAGCTCTCTTGACAAAAGAATCATTTGCCTAACTTAGCTGGAAGAACAAAGAACCATGGTGGTGGAAACAATTGATGTCCATCAAAATATGATAAAGAAACTTTTTGATCAGAAGGCTAGAAATCGTGATTTCTAGATTGTGGATAAATTTCTGCTGTGGGACAAAAGAAGAGAGCCAAAAGGAATGCATGAAAAGTTTGACTCCCTTTGGAGAGGCCCATTCATAATTCATCAACACATGGGTGAAAACAATTTTTTGTTAAAATACCAAGATGGCACACTCTTTTCTCTGCCCCATAATGGGCAACATCTGCTACACTTCAATTCTTGAAGTATCAAATCATTTCCTCCGTATATATGTATATTTGTATAATTTTAAATTATGTTTTGTTTTGTTTGTTTTCATTTTTGATGTCTTTCATTTCTGGAAAGCATGACTCTGAAGCCCAATGGTACACTTGAAGACACTGGAGATTCTAAATTCTACTCCTTTCAATTCATCTTGCAATTGACAGAAGTTCCCCAACTGGAGCTAGCTATTGTCCCCCAAAAATAGCTTTCATTTTTAGGACCAAATTTGAAATATTTTGGTCTTACAGACCAAAATATTCTCTTCTCTTTTCAAAATTTGTCTTGGGCATTCAAATTCTTTAGTTTTCAAGATTTTCTTGAATCTACGGACTCTGTAGGCTTGAATCTATGGACTCTGCAGGCTTGAATCTACGGACTCAGTAGGAAGAAAAATCTACAGACTGTGCATGTAGATTCATTTTACAGGTTCAAAGGGCTTCGGTAGGTAGTTTCAATCAAAGGGAATTAGTTTGCAAACACTTAGTCATTTTTTGGGATTGTTTCAATGCCTTGGTTCGAACAAAAATCTCAATCGGCAAACATCAGCAGTAGGTTCAACATTTGGTTCATCCTCTGGTTCAACATCTTTTGTTTCATAGGATTGGTTCAAAGCCTAAGTTCAATCAGAAATCTTCATCGGCAAGCATCTGAGTACAAAAAGAGGCTTGAACCATTGAACCATTGAACCATTTTGGTTCAAAGGTTCAATGGGTTTAAGGTTCAACAAGTTCATGTCCGGTAAGAGTTAATCGCTTCATCAAGGTTCAAAGTTCAATCACTTCAATTGGTTCATCAGCTTCCAAACATTGAACCAAATCAAGGTAGCTTGAACCGTTAAACCATTGAACCATTTTGGTTCAAAGGTTCAACGGGTTTAAGGTTTAATGACAGGTTCAACCAAAATAATAGTTCAATGGTTCAGTTCAACCAAGCAGTTCAATGCTTTATTTCATTTAGTTGGTTCATTCTTTCAGTTCATCTTTTGGTTCAATGTCTACAGGTTCAACAACAAGGGCTCGATGCACTTTATTGAACCATTGAACTGATTCAATAGATTGGTTCAACAGATTGGTTCGATCAAATGGTTCAACTGTTGGTTCAAAGGCAAGTTCAACATCTTGGTTCAATGCTTAGTTTATCGACTTATTTTATTCATTGAACCATTGGCTTCAACCATTTTGGTTCAAAGCCTTGGTTCAACTGATTGGTTCAATGTTCAAGTTCATTGCATGGTTCATTGGCTATTGGTTCAAAAGGACTTGGCGTGCTTCATTGAACCTTTGAACCGGTTCAACTAATGGTTCATCGGCCAAGTTCAAAGGGACAATTCAATGTTGAAAGGGACTTTTTCAAAGGACAGTGCCCTTATGGAGGACACTTAATTGACCAAAACACCCTTCAGATTTTCAAAAGAAATACAAAAACTTGTACAAAAATACTTGGTGAAATAAAATTCCATGGACTTTTGTCTGTGGGAATTTTCCCCAGACTTTTTGTCTGCTGAAATTTTCCCCAGGCTTTTTGTCTGTTGGAATTTTCCCTGGACTTTTATCTGTGGGAATTTTCCGTGGAATAAATGTCTACAGAATTACCCGCAGGGAGATTTCAAGTCAAACACCCAAGAATTTTCCCTAAGGATTTGTTTACGGGAATAAAGCCCAGGGAAACATTTGCTCGCGATGACTAGCAAAACAAAAGCCCAGGGAAATATTTGTCTGTGAAATTGATAAAACAAAGGGCTATCGAAGGACCCTGAAGGGCAGGTGCCCTTGTGGGGGATTCTCGGCAGCCAAAATAAAGGGCTTGACAAGGATCATTTCTCAAGGCCCAAATGGGTATGTCCAATTCAAAAAAGTACTAAGCGTAAAGCCAAAATCCAAAAGAAGACCAAGAGGTGACACCCACAAAGACGTCAAATTCAGCATAGCTGACTAGCCAATGGAAGCATATTGACGGGCATGTAAATGTCAATTTTAAAGATAGTAAAATAGCCTTTGATTTACAGACCTGAATGCATTTCCAGAATTCAAGATAAAAACTAGTTGAAAGCTAGGAAAGGCAGAACAATGGATGGATGCAGGACCTGATTCAATCAATTTGGAGAATGATGAAGACAAGATCAAACCGATAGTTGGACATTGAACGTTGTAATCTTTCAATTGCATAGCTTGTTCATCTACATTAAAAAGATCAAATGGGTAAAAGGCCCCAAAGTTCTAGCTAGTCTTCCTAACATTTCCCAATGCATCATGATGTATTACTGTTCCTGAGTCCTTCTTGAAGTGGCTATATAAGGGGCTTGCTTTCATTGTAAAAGGATCTTCTTTTTAACAATCTGAACGAAACTCTACTGAAATTGAGAGGCATCATTGAGACTTTGTGCTTAGTCTGTTAATCATATTTTATTGATGAAAACAAGGGACTTTTTCAGACTTTGTATTGTGATATCTTTTCATGTCAGAAAGGTGTCCTGAAGAATCAGCTGTGGAGAGACTTTGTGCCCCCATAGCTGCTTTCAGTGTGTTTGTTTTTTCATTGCTATGTAAAGGACTTTGAGAAGACTTTGAACTTTCATTGCACTTCATATATCACTCTTGAATATTTTAGGTACAAAATTTGTGTTGTGTCTTGATTTACTAGTTCTCATACTCCCAGTTACGTTCTACTTTAATTTCCAAGTGTATTCTTGTGGCTGGCTGAATAGTTTTTTCTGAAAGAAAAGGAGAGTTGTCTGTCATTCCCTTGAGTTTTTCCTTTGTTTTGTATACATCATCTCTGAAGAAAGAGAGATGGATGTCTAGTCCTACCCTTGAGTATTATTATTTTTCTATTTATACATATACATAGCATATCCATAGGGAACCTCCCCTTGATGAGAGGAGAGAGCAGTCTCCTGATGTGATAAACTTACACATTAGGATGACTAATCTTCTTTCTTTCACTGATAAGACCTATTTTGTTTACCAATACGCTGATAGACAAAATATTCAATGAACACAACCCATGATCAATATGTAATGGGTTGAATGATTCCACCATCCCTTAGCTTCTTTAATTCATCCCACATCTTGGTGGCCAAGATGGGATTAATAGGCCTTTGTTTCTACTTGAAAAACTTTTTATCAGGATACAATGGAATGACATGTTGGATTAGGTCTTTCTGATATGCTTTCAACTCAGAATAGGTTGAAACTAGATAGTCCTAGTAATTTTTTAGTAGTTTCAAGTAAACTTGATTCTCAGCTTTACGTAGGTGAGTACGCAACCACACCTTTCATGGATTATCATGAGAACCCACATTATACTTAGTCACATCTTTTGAGATAAATGAGTCTTGAGTTTTAATTTTATCCACTCCATCAAAATATGCCTCTAAACTTACCAATCCCTTTAGGAGTGTGTTTGTATTCAGCTGAATGGTGTCTTTCCAAAAAAAGGTTTCCTTTCTATCACAAACCTAAACCATGGATTTCAAGTCTATGAGCTAATCATTAAATTCAGCTTCACAATTTAGAAACCTCTTAATCTGTTCATCATCATCAAACCCCTACCAATGATGAACATTGTCTAAGATTGAAGGCCTAAAAATCACCTCTATTTGACATTGATAATGAGGTTCGTATCTACAATATCAAACTAAGAACCTAACCTTGTAAGTTTGTCAGCTTATTCATTGATACTTTTATCATGATAACAAAGATTGAATGGATCAAAAAACTCAAGAAAATCCCAAACATCATTTTGATATTATTTCAACCATTTGTGTTTGGTGGTGTAAGCACTATAAACATAATTAACCACTATCTTAGATTCATCCTTTACAATCATACTTTTAATTCCATCTTCACAGGCAATCTATAAACTAAGCAAGAGTGCCTCACACTCAACATTATTGTTTGTGCACTCAAATTACATGTAAAAATAAAACTTGAAACACTTACCATTAGGGATGTAGAAGATAACCCCAGCAAGATTTCCAAGATTGGAAAAAGCCCCATCTAATCACATCTTCCAAATTCCACCTTCACTATCAAGTTCAACATTAAGAGCAACAAGTTGTTCATTAGTGTTAACATTCCTAATGAAGTTTCCAACCCTAACGTCCATGTATAACACTTCATTTAGAGACCATTTCAGATCTTCTATTACATGTAACATTTTTGGATCTTTATAAATTTTGACCATCCTACCATCCAATGGAATGGTGGTATAGGAAAGGTCTATTTGCACACTTACACCCATGCTATCACCCATTTTATGTGATAGAAACATCCCCCACTTAG
The DNA here is from genome assembly GCA_037957365.1 of Torreya grandis. Lineage (NCBI taxonomy): Eukaryota > Viridiplantae > Streptophyta > Pinopsida > Cupressales > Taxaceae > Torreya > Torreya grandis. The sequence goes on from JARHVA010008463.1 coordinate 343,728, forward strand.
GTGAGTAGTCCACAACTACCACATTGATATTTGAATACTTACATGGATACACTACCAATTGTACCACCAACCCTTTGACTTGTTCAACAACTATAACTTCTCACAAATCCATGACATAACACTTGCTAGAGGCTGATACAATTTTCACTATAAGATTATTTAGCATACCTCGGTGCATCACATTGCAAGAAGCACTATAATTAGACATATAGTTGTGAAAAATCAAACCATTTATCAAGAGAGTTGTGTAAAATGGATCCACACTTAGCTTACTTTATACCAATGCAGTCCCCAAATAGACTTCCAGATTGGGTTCAACAACCTTTTCTTATTACTCATCACTTTTTGAGGGTATTTGGGGAAATTCAATTTCATTTGCATTTGATTTCTCACCAAATTCCAAGTACTCAAATGCTCTCTTCGTATGCTAAGGTATTTATAATAATTCAACAAGTGGCATGGTAATTTTTTGTTATCTCAACATGTGGGCCATATCACATATGCTATATTGAGGAAGAGGAGTATTTGGAATAAGGATAACAACACCTTTAGATAAGATGCAATTACTTAATGTCCATATTGGAATAGGCTATGATGGATTTTCATGTTTAACAACAACCTTCAAAGGTGGTTTTTTTTTAACATTATTCATACCCTTAGGAATACTAGATAACAAAGGTACTTTATTCTCAGTAGGAGCACCTCTAGTTTTAGTAATGGGTATTTCATATGCTTGTGCCATATTAACCTCACAAAAAAATTCATAATTTGCGACACATACCTTTTATACTGCACTCCAAAATTGATCAACAATACTAACACTCATCAATTCTATGTAAGTAGACATCTTGCTTCAGTGACATTGATAATTGAACATCATAATGTCATCATCAAATGATGCAGACTCAAGTTCATCCACATCTTTGTCACTTAGTTTAGCTATATCACATGGAGGATGTGGAATGAAGCACTTGTCACACCAATCAATATTAATGTTACAACCTACCACATTCACTTTAACATTCAATAGATCAAGCACTTCTTTCCTAGCCCCTCTATTCTGATTCCTATCCATTATTTCTTCATGTGTAGGCCTCTTCCTTCTATCATTGTCTCAATTATGGAAAGTAGGCCCCCTTTGTGCACGATTTGGATTTGGAGCCCTCTCTTGACTAGTAGATACATGAGGGATCACTTTTCAGCTCTACCTAACTTGTATGACATTTTTATGACAATAGAGGCCAAGATCTTACCATCTACTGAAGGTTGGTTATCTTAGTGGACTTTATTTTTTCCATATTAACTAACTTTACATCAGCTTGCTTGTACATGGGCTTTCCCACAACCTTTATGTTATTCTTAATTTGGATGGCCATATTGAAATCCAATCACAAGTTCATGGGAGCATTGTCCCACAAGTAGTACACAACCTTGTTGTCAAATACATCACAATATTAAATCAAGCATATTGTATCACTAGGTCTAATGTTTTTAGACAACTACATCATAGCCTTGTTGAACCGTGTATTGAAGTATGGAACACACTCATTGGGATTCTTTTTGATATTTTAAAACTCAACCAAAACTAATCTTGGATCAATTATGTCACCATACTAAATTCTAAAAATATTCTTCATCTCTTCACATGATTCAATGCATCCACAACGAAGGTAATTGAACCTTTCATGAGCATCTTCCTCCAACGTGTGATCAAATAACTTAATGCAAACATCCTCATGCTCAACCTCATAATATTTAATGATATTATGAAAGTATCTCAAGTGTTGATCGCCACTTACTACATTATTCCCTTGAAATATTTGAAGGTATTTCCTTACTTCATTTAGGACTACATTAGGATAACTTTCCATGTCATCAAAATTGATAGGCCTAAATCTGATAATGGAGAATGTAGGATGTTTATTCTTGTTTGATTCCCTATGACTCATGATTGGTTTAATTGGATGTTCAAGAAGAAGTAGAAAAGGGATGTGAGGGGGTGAATGAGGTGGACTTATACAATCAAACTTAGGATGGGATTCAACTAGTTGAGAAGGAGATGGATAATAAATGGGATTGTAAGTTTCAAAATGACTAAGAGAGCTATAAAAGTCCTCAATAATGGGGATTTTAACAAAAATTTCAAGATTATCATAATCTTGGAAGTCAAGACACTATTTTGTAGTTGAACTTTACCTTCAACAGGTCTCCAAACTTGTCTCCCTCTTCTTTGATGCAAACTTAAGGGTGAGACAAGTTGTTTAGATGATCCACCTTTGAAGGATGATCTCAATCCTTTCAGATTTTTAAACAATAAAGAATCCTCAAATATGAGATGAATATATTCAGAATAGTCATTGATCCTACTCGAAACTAGATGATAAAATTGGAGTCACCAATAGAATCAAAATTCTAGAATATAATAGTTAACAAACCTATTGTGATACATGTTGAAAACTTACATGCTAAATTTATTGATGAGATAGAAAGAAAAGACATTGAAATATTTATAATTATGTTTAAAAGGGAAAAAACACCTTTTAACATGCAATTTTAATAGTTTTTTCTAAGAAATGCAAAAAAGTCAATTTGTCAAATCTTTTAGTTCCTAGCACGTCCCTAGAGTGCTATAACATTGACAACCAAGATAATCTAAATGTATCAAATAATACTAGAGAAATTTCAAACTTTAATTACTTGTATCTCTCTACAAAAGTCTTTGACAACACGAGTGACAAAAAGTGTCCTTGACAATGGAACCAAATGAATGTTGGTTCTTAGTTGTACACCTTGTACACTTAGCTTTACACACTTGAATAAAATGGAAAATAAAGATTAAAAAACCACTAGTATATCATTGTAATTGAGGAAGGTTTTAGCATCAAAAATGGAATAAACATAAAAAATGACTGAGAGGCACTGACATAGGGTATGGTTAGCTCCCTGTTACTTTTGGCTCTACCTAAACCAAGGTGAGAGGATATATGGGGTAGCTTGATCACATGGAGAGATTCTACAATTCACCTCCATGGGGATTTTTGGTCCAAGGAACAACAAATATGACCAAGGAATAACCAAACTCGTTAACTCCATTGAGGAAGGGTTGTTACACGGGATGAACAAATACACTAGGTCACATATAAACTATTAAAGATAAATGGGTATATGACTGCAATCTTTATTCTATAGAATCTTCAACAATAGGGGTCAAATGGAAAATTTTAGTACTATGTTTTAAATCACAAAATGCAAACACATATTATATAGGCAAGATTTTATGCATTTGCAGGGCAAATAACACTTACAGTATACAAAGGGTGTATTATTTATAGGGTACAATAGGATAGATAATATGTAAAAAGGGTATCGTGTGCTGGTGGTTTTCAAAAATAGGTTATCTTACAGTATTCATGAAAATATCCATTTGCAAAGATATAGCAAAAACTCATAAGAAGTCTAATGGAAAATACTAAATGATCCTCGAAAGGCTAGAACATACACTGAAATTAAACTTTTAAACATTTTTTCTATCAAATCCATAAACCTAGGGTGCTCTAACATGTTATTCAATAATATATCTTAAAATAATGTAGAAAGGGTTTATAATCTAGATCAATGCTCAAAATGATAACCAATAATGAACATAAACCCAAATATCCAATCATCATAACTTGTAAAACCCATTGATGTACTTCATCAATAGGAAATAGCAAAGAATCACAAACATTTTTATTAACTTGAAAATATATTTTACATACATAAATTTTTCAAAATGTTGTCATGAGGACAAACATGGTGAGATTTATCTATGTTAGATAGGGGAGACATAAACATGCTCTCAAGGCTTGGTAATGGTTGTAGACTTACAACCACCTTAGCAAGGGAGATAAGATCTACACACAATAGTTGATCCCTAAAATTTATGTATAACCTAGACTTAGAGAAAATGAACAACCAACAGCAATAACCTTGAATAGAGGAGAGACCCTCTATTTATACACATTTTACACCCTTCTCAAATCTAGGAATAGGTGTTGTATTTTGAACTTTTCAAAATTGAAGTTAAAACCCCAAAGTTCTACCAAGATGTTCCTAGCTGGAAAAACCATTTTCCATGCCTAGAATCTCCACCAATTTGCATAAAAAATCATTGTTTTAACTACCTCTGCAAGAAATGATGAAGATTCAGATCACAACATTTGATTTCTTAGTTGGAGATGGCTTCAAACATGAGCTAAAAGGTGGGAATTCATGGTGGAGGCCAAACAAACTTTGTCCTAATGTGTAACTACCTAGAGATGGCTTTGAACACTTGCTTGCATAATTGGAACCTCCTAGACAATTGCCCTCCCTTTATGCATGCCATGGATCAACCTTCTCTTGTAATGATTTGCTTGAAATATTTTAGATCCATGGCAATTCGATAGATCTTCTTTGGAGTGGCCCACCTTGGATTTGTAGACCTGCAATTTCTCTCCCGTGGAGAAGCTTAGACAAGAAAAACATGAGAAAATGCAATAATTAGGTTATTCTAAACTTTTTACATTTTGTCTCCAATTTATTTTCTCCACTTTTTCTTTTTTCACTTGGACTTTTATTCAAATTTGTTTTTTCATACTTTTTAATTCCCATCATTAAAAAATATATATATCCCTTTTTTAGGGTTTCCTTCATATTTCCTTTCTAATGCATAAATGCATTATTTTTACCTTTTGAACTTTTGTTGAAATCCTGGTGCCTTTTGTAAATTTACAATTTAAAAATTGCATAATTGTAATTTGCACGTGTAATTCCCATGGGAAGGTCTCTTTACAAATTGTAGACTTACAAATTGCAACATTACAATTCGTAGTTGTAATTCACCTTAGGGAATCCAGAACTTCAAATGCAATTTTCACTTTTGCAAAATTGTAAATGGCCTTGAAAGTTTCCATTTGTACTGGGACCCCATGTTGATCGGCGTCGAATGACAAAAATGGGAGATCCAGCTGCAATTTGCAATTTGCACAAGTGCAAAATTGCATTTATCCTCAACATCTCCCTAAAACTCCTTGAGCTGACTTTTCCCATGTTTGCTTTGATTGGCAGGATTGGGAATGTTGACTGCAATTTGCACACTACGTTTTAAAACCTTGCTTTTTGCAACTTTTTTTTTCCCACATAGATTTCCTAGGGACCTTGGGAACGACATCTACAACTTCTTAGAAATTTACAAATATTGGATTTTTCAATTTTTTACCCATCCCTGCAACCTGGCTCAGCAAAATACTCCGTAGAGGATTTTTCTACAAACATAGCCCTTTCTCAACCTGATGCATCAACTCAAAAATCTATCTTTGTTTGCACAATGTATACATATCTGAGGCATTCATCAATGAAAATCTTCATTGCCAACACAACTTGCAGCCATTGACAATCATCCCCTTCAAATAAGCAGGATCAAAACCATTTTGAACATCATTTTTTTCTGGCATGTTGGTGCAAGATTGGATGGAATATCTGAGTCATCATTACTTCCACTATCACCATTATCTGGTCTTTCATCTCCCCATTTCTTCAATTTTCACATAATGGCACTTGTATCCTCAGCTGCTCATATTATGTTAGGCAAAGCTCAATGAAGAAGAATGACAATGTCTCTGATTCTCTATCATGTTCAGCTACCTTGAGGAATTTTCTTATGAACACACAAGGTGTTGGTAACGCCATATTCAACTGCAATGCATGGTGCATTGGATTTCCCATTTCTAAAACTTTTTCTCTTGTGTAGGCTTTGTCCGAAGTTTGCATAAAATTACCAACTGCAAGAACAGGAACCTCCTCATACTTGCATGCCCAAAACATAGTAGCAACATTAACAAATTGTAAATGCTTCCTGAGTTACTCTCAATGTGGGCAATATACGAACCTCAAATCCATGCATGTTGAAAAGCAAATTAGGATTGCCTTCACCATAAACAAAAACAAAACCATTTTCTCACCTCTACGAGTAAGGCCGTTGCTATGTCCTGCTTGTAGGCTAAGATAACACGTTCAAATGTTCTGAAGGGCTAGAGAATAAACTGGATAATGGATTCAATGACAAATCTGGCTGGAAAACAACAAGGAATTACCTACACATTCTTCACCAGAAGAATGCAGACATTCAATGTCTTAACCTGTTCTCTCCTACCGATCGTATCTTATCACTGGTAAACCCCAACATCAGATCATCAAAGGTCGAAGAAAAGCTTTCTCATACCGAGTTGTCTCCACCAAACGGATTTGAAATATGGGTTCTTGGATTAAAATTCATTCCATAATTCTGATACATCTGTTCCAAGTCGTGATATAAACCATGAACAACACAATCCTACATACTACGTGAAATGTTCACACAGGCTCAGAAGTTGATTGTCCCTCCATATCTGCATTTGAAGACATTGCTGGTAGTCCCTGCCATTTGGAAAGCTCATCCCTCTCGCAATACCCCTCGGGCCACTCAATGTGATGCATGCTTTTTCACGCCTGCAGAGTATTTTAATTATTCACCTACCTTTGATGCAATGACCTTTCCCACTCATTTCTCCATGCTTTAGTCCACGGGATCCAGAGATGGAGATGTTCATTGCAATTTGCACTTTGTGTTGGTGCAAATTTAATGTAAGACTATTGCAGTCAACACTTAAACCTTTCGCCAAGTCCCTTTCCACTCTCTTTTGAAATATTGTTAGTATGCATCGTGGTTCTACTTTTCCACCAGCCTCTATTTCTTCGTTCTCAACTCCAATTTGCATTCAACGGGTTGACCTCCGCCGAACCTCCATGTGTTTTATTTACTAGTACGCATTATGCAAACTTTGCTTTACTCCATGGCTACGTGGTAACTCCAAAGTTTTATGGTAGGCTGCTTATGTGATGTGTGTCTCCACGTAGGATGCTGCATTTAAAAAACCTTCATATTATTTACACGCTGTGCCTCCACATAGCATTGAAGACCTCCACGTTGGCACATACACTCGGTGCAAATCTGAGCACCAATAGGTTCCAAACTAAAATTTTCTTTCCCAAATATAAATACAACTATCCTTAGATATTTTTCACCATAAAACTTATTAAGAAGGAATTTTATAAATATTAGAAAAAAAGCGAGGCAATGCAAAATATGTTCAACATAATTATGTAGAGATATTCATTGGAGCTTAGTTTACCTAACAATAAATTTATGAAATATAATTAAGAGCTTTATATGTTAATAATAATTCATGAAATAAAGTTGTATATATATATAAATAAAGTTGTATATATATATAAATAAAGTTGTATATGTATATATATATATATATATATATATATATATATATATATATATATATATATATATATATATATATATATATAAATAATCCAACAAAAATATTAGTATTATATAATATAAAAATATAAATATTTATTTTAAAAAATTATTATAAAAAATTTACTAATATTATTTATTCATTTACGTTTTCATTTTTGTAACTTAGTTATAAATAAGATAACATGTTCCTTTAAATTATTTTCAGACCTTGTGACTTGACTACATTAATATACACCATGCACCATAAACAAGGTAATTTGATCATATTTATTATGCATTATTTTGTATCAGGTATGAAACAAAAGGTGCAATCTAGTGATAAAAAAAATAAAGGAGGACAATATAATTTTATTCATTATTTACTTGTGAATGTATACCTTCAATTCGATATTGAACTTGAGGTTCAAACTAGTAGATATATATAGAATGGATGTGTATTATATTTAAGGAGAATCATAATTATTTATTCTCATTAAAATGATTAGTGAACATACACTCAAAATGTCACATGATGGTACTAAATGAAAATTGCTATTTTATGATTTTATGTTACTGAGCACATGAGGATGTGTAAAGTGATGAAAGAGATGATTGGAATAATAAAGGTGGTTGAGCTAATCTGAGATACATCATGTATCAAAGTACTTCCTAGATAGTCTAAATAGACCTCAAGATAATGTAGTTCACTAAAAAGTGAGAGAAAGTGAAATGAGAAATAAAAAAACAATAATTGATCAATGTGAATGATTTGGTTGTACCTTCCAATGTGGATATCCTAATCTTTACTATCATGGATACAACTAGAATGGTCAAGATGTCTAATTAACTAAAGAGGTTGGGACAATTTACCAAGGCGATCCAGTAGAAGTTTTTATAGCACCATTACTTGTAATATTTACCAAGATTATTTTTGATGTAGCATGTGATGGTATGTAGCATGTTATAAAACACCATGATGACTTATTTATAGTGTGTATAAGGATTGACTCCTAATCCAATAAATAATTGAAAATAAAGCACCAATGATAAAAACCACCATGATAATGTTGATGTACAAATATGGATAGACTCAACAATAGTGTGCAATGAATCAACCAATGAATGCATATAGACTAAATCAAGGCACAATAATGAATTAAAACAAACAGGAAAATAACTAAGAAAAAACACACAAAAAATGTGAAAGTAAAAGGAACAAAAAACAGCCTTTCATCAACCAAGTCAACATCTACGTGTGAGGGCTTAATGGAATGAGAAATGGGTGGTGCCCCCAAGAAAGGATACATGCAAATAAAAGTTTACAACCCAAATTGTAGTGGAATTAATTAAAATCTACAATGGATTTTCCTAGTAGGGTAGATTAAGGATGACTAATTAGGTTTAAATAGGATAAATGTTTTTGGATTTTGAGGCTATATATCTCTTTAGGAGATAGTAAGCTACTTTTTCAAAAAAAATCAACATTTTGAAATATTTTTGAATTTCTTTTGAAATTTTGGGTATCTTAACTCATTAGAGATGGATAAGATACTACTCTAAAAATAACAAAAACATGGCTTAGCTCACTTAAAAAATGGAGAGATAATTCAAACTTAAATTTCTTTAAAAAAAGGAGAGAGTGTTGGCTTGGCTTAGGTGGTGATTGGACTGACCTCAATGTGAATCATACACTACCCACATAGTCCCTCAATGAGACCTCAAGTAATAATAGTTCCACCCACACAAAAGGCAATGAGATCTAACCAAGTAATAACAAGTTCTAAAATTAGGGAAATGGCAAAGCAAATGATAATAGTAAGGGTCAGGTGATTCAAAAATTCATGGTAAAGGTATTGTTCCGAATTTTCCCATCGGTGGTTATAATTAGTAAACAACAATAAAGGGTTAGTGTTACTAATTTTCCCATAAGCAATTATAATTAGTAACACTAGGTGGAACACTAATTTGCTCGAAGGTAGTTAAAACCAGTGGCATGTGTAACAACAAATGAAAGAAGCAATTTCCAAATCCACTGTCATACATGCTTTCATATACTACCATTTGAACACATAATTCTAAAAGTGATGAAACAGAATAATAATCCTCTAGTAGAAGGTGTCTGAAGAACTAATGGAACTGAGGTTAAAAGGGTTGGTTGGTTTGGGTAAAAATAAGTTTGGTCAATAAAAAAAGTATGGTAGGATAGTATATGATTTGTCATTATTTAAGGATAGAAATGTTATAATGTTAATAGGGTTACCCCCAAGTGACAAGGTAAGGTAATCGGTAGGGTATGAAACAATGGCAAAAGGAATGGCAAGGTAAATGTCAAGGCAAAGATATGGTTTTATTGTTTTTATTGATAAGGAAATAAAAATCCTGATCAACATATGATACAATTAGAATAGTCAATCATGGTTAAATTAATAGCCTACACCTCTTATGAATAGTTTCTCTATTAAGAAATAAATACAAATTAGGACACCAATGATGTTCTAGTTTTGGTTGGTTGTTGATTTTGTTTCCTTCAAACATCAAGATAAGATGTCTTTGTAGCCTTGATAAAGGAAAGTGTGGCTAGGGATTGTAAATATGTTTTGGCTAATAGGTTTGATTTGGAAATGTAAAGGTTGATGATAATGTAATGTATAATGGTTAGGCAACAAATGAAGATTGGGATTTTTAGGCACACACAATATTTTTGATTTCAAATTCAACATAATTTTGGTTGTGTTAGGGCTGAGGACTTCTGAGTATGCTCTCAATAGGGATTTTTTCTATGGTTTGGGCCTAAGATTAGCTACCATTTAATTATGTTGTAGATTTGAAGCTATATTGATGTTGTCTTTAATAATGTATTGATAAAGCAATGAATAACTCTTGTGCTCAACTATTGGTGCCTCAAAGAGGATTACACCAATGAAATTGGCATGATTATCCCATAGGACCTTCAATAAGGTTTCACTATGAAACATTGACTTTTGACTTTGATTTTCATCTAGAAAATCACACAAGGTTTCACTATAAGTTATTGATTTTAGACTTTGATTATCTCCTAGTGCATCTGAAAAGGTTTCATGAGGAGATTATTATTCTTATTCTTGAATATGGTCTTGGTCCTCATGATATTATTCAACTGATAAATCACAATGGATGTAATTCAAAAAGGTATGATTTTGTTAGTCCCAATTGACACTTGAAAGAGGTGGAAGGTCAATATAAGGGATAGGTTGAAAAATATTAATTACATGTGGAATAGTAATGGAATTGGAAGAGGAAGCACAATCCTTGTAGAAGATACTAGGAGAACTTCTATCAAAGCTAAATTAATCATCCTAAACAACCATGGAAGGACCACAAATATATTCAAATTGATCTACAAGGCATGTGTAACCAATATTATAATATCCATGAGTGTGTTATGATTCTGAAGCTAAGTCTAACTCAAGGGAATAGAAACCTAATGTTAAGACTAACATTGATTCTACTTCTGATGATAAATTTGATATCAGTTCAAGAATAGAACTTAACATCAATGTCGATTCTTCATCTAGTGTGGATGTTTATATAATGATGTCTTCTTGAATGTTTGGTATTGTATAAGTAATGGTTTGTGATGGCATAATGATATTTTCAAAAATAGGCTTAGATAAGAAGGACTCCACAAAGACTAGTTTGACAAATTGAGACTCCTCAATAAGAGGAAAAAGGTCAAGAGACAACTCCATAAAGACTTTCTTGTCAAATAAAGGCTCTTTAGTCAAGATAATGATTTGATTAGAGGTTTTTATAATCATTAATAAGTGACTCGGTAAACACTAGCTTGTTAGAGTGAGACACATTGACAACAAGGATAGTATCAAAAAATTATTTATCACATGTTGACTAATCACAAATAGGTATTTCAAAAAAAAAAATTATGGATTGTTTGGCTTTATTGGCCTTTGTTTAAAATTATCTATATAATATAATTTTTGAACACATCTTGGTATTTGAGTGATGGCTCTTGGAGAGGTACTGATTAGCTCTATTGTGGATCAAAGACTAGCATCAATTTTCTAAAGTGGGGGATGTTTGGTAATGGTGTAAGGAGTATTCTTGGTTGAATAATGATCTATTTTGAAATAGGCTCATCTATTATAGGTTAACAAAGACTAACTTTTAGTCTAAGATAGTAACTATGACTCATATAGTTGCACTTGTGCAACATTATTGAGATAATGAGATACTATACTTAGAAGGGCCTATAATGGTAATGATAGGGCATATTGATGTTTGGTTATTCTCACAAGTAAAAATATGAGGTCCTTAAATGGTAATGGTAGGGCATTGTGAAGCTTGGTTGTTATTGTAAGCCAAAGTACAAGGTCTTCCAATGGTAATGGTAGGGCGTTGTGAAGCTTGGTTGTTATATTAAGCCAAAAGATGAGGTCTTATAATGGTAATGGTAGGGCATTGTGAAGCTTGGTTTCTATTGTGAGCCATAAAAAGAGGGCCTAGTATAGTGATCCTTATGTTGCAGAGCTTGGTTTCTCACATAGACTAAAGGAGGGTTAATGGAATAGGTAGGGGATTGGGTACCATTATCATTAAAAGGATGAACTTGGTATGTTTATCATCGCAAAGAAGGTGTCACCAAATATTTTTCTTGAGGGTCATGCCTTTGTTCTCTATATTGAGTATTGTAAGGAGGATAAGGATCCATTTCATATACTACATCGTCACCATAGGGGTCTTAGACAAAGTCATCTTGTATGACCATATTATCATAACCCATATTGTACATGGCTCCAATTAGAGTGTAATGATACATATCCAAATCAATGATGAACTTTTTGAAAAAAGGCATAGAGTTCTACAAAATATGAAAAACAAGGTCCAAAAGACAAATGGTCCAAACATAGTGTAACTTGGTCTAAATAATGGAGTTGTATCTCCTAAAAGGTTGGTGCTAAAACATGGTATAAAATAGTCTAACCTCAAATGTCTAATTTCAAATGTCCTACACAAAATTTCAAGTGGATGAATAAAAAATGAAATGCCAAACATAGGTTAAAAAGTGTTTTAAGCAAGTCTAATCTAGTTTCGAAGAAACAAAGGTTCTTAGGTCTCTTGGAAAACAAGGCATAAAATCTAGGATCAAAACAAGCATTACTAGGTCTTTTGGGAATAGGGCACAATAGATAGACTTTTAAAAAAATGAGGTTCACGAGGTAACAGATTTAATCTAAAAAATTTAAAACACTTTAACATAAACTAGGCATTCAGAATTAAACATAAACTTGACCATTTGGAAAAAGAGATGGAACATTAGGCACATGGAAAATAAACCACTTTCCCAAATCTACACACAAAAATAGTCTTTAAATTTAGCAATAAACTAGTTGAAGTTACACAACCCAAAAGTGAAAGATAAATGTCTAGGCCAAAATTGCATAATGCATAGGAATATAACCAATAAATGCTTGAATTTGAACTTTATCAAGGCTAAATTTTTAAATTTATCAAGGCTAAATCTAAACATAATTTAAAAGACTATGATTTTCAAAATAGACAACAAGCTAGACAAGAATGAATGACATGATGGTAATAGGCATAGATCCAAAAGGCACACATGGTTTTGATTTTTCAATTTGAACATAAAACAAAAAATCTTTGAAATAATTTGAAAATCATAATGATTCTATCATTATCTAAAGGTAGGATCAAAGAATTATTTCAAATAACTCTAAGGAAAAATACTTGAAGTGAATTGAATAGCATAATAATTCCCCTTTAAAATAAGTGACATACATGCATAAAGTTTTGATAAAATACTAATGCAAATGTGTGATGTCAAATGGATGGCATAATACCTATTCAAATAAGGAATTTTTGTTTATAAAATACTCATTTTTGGATGTGGTATGATAAACAAATAGTTTCAACATAATACTATGCATGTAAAAAGGACAAAATGATTTTTTCTTTTTAAAAAAAACATAAGTGTAACGTCCAAAATTATAAAACTGAAAAGGTTGCATCATAATGTTGAATTCCATTTATATACTTTTTCTTGAGAGGATTTTAAATTTTTAATCCTAAAAGTAAAAGTGCATGAAAAGTAGGGTTTTTAGGCTCTCTCTTCTCTCAAGAGTTTGTATAGTGAAATGGAAATTTGGGATACTCACCCTACATCAATAGTATGTCTGGAGCAAGTGGGGTTCTCCAAACTATCAATTTTCACTCATTTCTAAATGGTCCTATATGTGTGGAAAAGACTAGGTCACAACCATGTCATTTGGATCCACATCAACTGAATTATTATTAAAAGGTCTTATCCTTTTCAAAATTAACACATCCATCAATTTCTTAGTATAGTGCAATGTCTAAGTTTCCCCTATGTTTCAAGGCTGAGTACAACTAAAAGAGCTTATTTTAACTTCTAAAAAAAAGAGTTCAGTAGGTCACCATCAATTTATATACCCTACCATAGAGTGGGGTTTAAATTATGCTTAGAGATGAATTATCGGGTCAATGCTTCCATAGAGAACTTGTGAGAAGGTGATGAACTCACAAGACAAAATGCATGAAAATAAAAATAAGTAGAAGGACTTTAGGGTCATTTTGGAGTCACCCACATCATATGGATTTTGGGGAGGGCCTTAGAAACTTTGCTTCCACACTTTTGGTCTAAATCAACAAATTCAAAGAGTGATCATTTTTTATCACCCAAGTTCCCTAATGGCGATGTGGGGTGAGCATACACACTCTACTCATCTTGTATAAAAAAATCAACAAACAAGCATAAAAATGAAACTGTTATGAGTATTTAACTAAAGTGAATGTTCATTTTAATGAACCAAAACAAAATATGTGATGATGTTTGAACCCCTTAACATTGTTGTGGATAATTTAAAAGACATCAAAAAAAATTAATGGATGAAAACAACTAAGTACATTTTAAGCACCAAATGCAATGTGTGTAAGATTTAACCATTATTAAACTTTGACCTTTCCACTTTAGGACCTGGAAATTGTTAGATGTTTTACCTACTTATAAACCCAAAATCAAGTGAGAAAATAACATTTTAATTTAGCTCTTGGATTTTTGAATTTTTTCTAAAGACCAATTATCATTGATCCATAGAGATCAATGTCGATTACATAAATTCACATCGATTGAGCAAAGAATTCAACATTTTCCTCTAAAACACATAAAAACAATGTCTATTTTGATGGAAAAATGATTAATAAATGAGTTTAAAAACCTAAACATCTCATAGTTTCTGTAATAAATGGGTAATATAAAACACATGCATATCATCAAACATAAAATGAAGGCAAGAAAAATCAAGTAAAACCAATGGTATACATGTTTCCTACCTTTTTATATTATTTACATAGATATCATGGTTGATTCCTATAATTTACGTCAATCTTGAATATTAATCCCTATAACCTACAACTTGCTTAAAATAAAAAGATGTAAAAAATAAAGCTAAAACTTGAAACTTGAAGATTTATATGCATCCATTAGAGAAACTAAAACTAGCATATCAATATCCTTTGCCATATAGGATGATTAGTCCTGTCGGGTGTGTCATGACGTGAACAAATAATATGTAGAGGGGTGGTTAGTATAGTGTTAGTACAATAAAACAAATCAAGATAACACACTAAAATACTAACACCTCTAGCCTAGACACTATGGAGAGCATAGGTAACAGCCATGCATATGAAAACACAACTAAAACATAAAATAAAACACTCTATTCCCTTTCATGGAGATCTAAATGGCTTGTTGAAATGGCTTGCTCAATTTGTGTATCAAGAAATTTTAATCAATGGAGATATGTAGGCTTCACCTTTCCTTGGCACCTTGGCTTGGTTGATTGGCTTGGCTTGGATTATGAATTTTGCATGGTACCACTACTTAAAAATCTTGTCTCTCTCTAAATTAGCATTATAAAGTTAGCTTATGAGAGATTTTTAAGACATTTAGGCATAATAACTTTACACCAAAAGAGCTTAAAAATTAATAGACATGGCCTTGTATTTATAAGCTCTAAAATTTATCTCTCACGTAAGGTGAGTTAATGTTGAATTTAAACATGGAATGGGTTTAAAATAACCCTATGTGAGTTGAGACTAACTCTAGTTGAGTTATATTTTGTCATATAATTATGATTTTTCATTACTAGTCATGGCTTTCAAATTGGATATTTTGGAAGAGTTTGAAAACTCATAAAGACAATGATATTTAGATTTTTATAATTTCCATTTTTAGATATTAATTAATTGAAAATGGATAGTTTAATTAAAAATTTAATCTTGTTTAATTAAAAAAATCAATTTGATTAGCATTTTTGCTCTTTTAAGATTTGATCAAGTGTCCCAATTAATGGGTCCATAAACCAAACTGATAGTTGTTATGTTGCAAGGTGGTTAAGGATGAATTCATGAGAGATTATTATTTTATATGGGATAGTATCCAAAATATGTGTGCCTTAATATAATTATGAGTATTGATGACTGATACATAGAGAAAATAAAGACATTCAATAATTCTCTAACTTAATTTGTAATGTTTGGTAATCAGTCTAAACTCTGGTCGAAAGCTAGTTGTTACTGAAATTGGGTGTCTATACCCATATCCAAGGTACTTCCTCATATATCATGTACAATCAATATTAATCTCTTTGATACATGTCATCTTGATAGTTAGTCTCTTGCAAAACTCATCAATTAGTATGTTCCCTTCTTACTTGCACATGTTTTCATTATTTTAATTTACCTATACATAGTTTCCTTTTTATTACTCCTTGTACATAGTTTCATTTTAATGTTACTTATACATAACTTATATTCAGAAAACACCAGAAACATATAATATGTTAAAAAATCTAAAAACATTCAAATATTCCTTAGAAATATAAATTTTAGATTATATGCATTTCTGTTGCTAGATTCCTTCTATTTTTTAGGTAATACATATGTTATCTATGTTAATGTAGTCAATATTATCATACATACATTATTCCCTTATTCCCTTTCAGTGTTCACAGATTACTATAGGAATATAGCCATGTACATAAATCTATATTTGTTATTATCCACCAATTAGGGGAAGATACACATATACACCTATTATGCATGGATATATTAGCCCATTGGTGACATCATACACATAACTTTTTATTTGCCAAGCTATGTATCTCTATAGTTCATATCATAGATTTAGCATTGATTATATCATTATATTGATCATCCTATACGACACTAACATTTTTTTGACTACTATTACTATAGGCTCAATTTATGTTCATCTCTGATCTTATATAGATTTGTACCATATGATTATTCATACTTTCATATCTACCTTTAATATCATAGATTTGATTGTGTCTCTCTGATTCTACATATACTCAAGGGTATTTGAATATGCCATTATCCTTTCACTGCTTTTATGCTTTGGACATTTGTCCATGTCATTGTGTATACTTCTTGATTGTGTATGTGGACATTTAAACATATCCTTCCATGTGTCTCTAAGTAAAACTAGTGTTATATTTTACATAGATAAACATTTGAAGATGTCTTTTTGTGTGTTTATTTTCTTATACTTAGTGACATGTGCCCATGTCCCTTGTATCATGGCCACTTGCCCTGATTTCATGTATGCATCATGACCATGACCCTTATCTCTTTCTTGTAGTTTCCACATATAATTTATGATTCCATGAGGGACCTCATGTTTTTCCCCTTCCTTCTTGAGTACCTTAATGGACATCATGCCCCATTCTCCTAAGTAGTTTATTCATATTATATTTAGATTTTTTGTCTATATACTTGATTACATTGTTATATCCATCTTGACAACCTTGTGAATTCTAAATCTAATATACATCATATATTTATAACTTATTCTCAATCTCTTTTACATTTGGATGTCGTGTATACACATTATATTGGTTTATCATGAATATATTATATATTTTTAGTCCAACACACATTATGCATAACTTTTCTTCTAATGATAGTTATTGTAGAGGTTCAAAAAAATCCCATTAGAAGAGGGGGAATTCATAGGTATTTATCACATAACTCAAGCCATCCTAGTTCATTAAAAACATAGTTTTCAACACATAGACACATATTATAGAGCTTGGACTTAGTAAAATATAATAAAATAAAGTCATATATAGATCACTCCAAGTTTTCCTAAAAAAAAAACTTTTGGACAATAAAATAGTACACTACCATAAGCATAGTATACTATAGTCCACCCACCATACTATTTTCTAGTAACCTCAAAAATATTAAATTCTCAAATTGTAAAAAAGATACAATAGGTACAATTTTGATTTGCATAATATCAGTCATAGATTATTATATATGCTCAATATATATTCAGTTTTTAGATAAAATTTAATGGGTTTTCTTAGATAGGGGGAATCATGCATGGCATGATCACTCCCATTTCAGTTTTAGGTATGCACAAACACATATTACTATAACTTAGTCCAGAATCTATATGCATAGATATTCAATTTGGTGGCATGTGTGTATCACATTGTTTCCATATGATTAGTTTTACACCAATTCTCTTAGATGGAATGACAAATCCATGTCATTATCCACATTGTATAATTTAGACACCATATGCATTAATATTACACCATATTAGTTCTTCATTCCATCTATAATAGTAGTTATTCCTAATTTCCTGAGCTCCTAAGTGGCCCCTCAACTATTTTAGATTTCAATTCCTGAGTGGCCTATAGCCATCCTTAATGGATTCATGACACCACACAGTTTCAGTTTCATCTTCTTTTACTACAAATGGGAAGGCAATAATGGAGTCATGACCTATTGAGTTTTGAACCACCTACATAAGAGGGTTTGATAAATCATGAGTCCAATCTATGTTATTCACATATTATGATACTAATAAGGGTGGGCAATGATGGAGTCAAGACCAACTTGAGTTATTGAACCACCCATACACAGGGATTGGTCAATTCATCAAGTGAGTCCAAATAATTCAATGTTTGATCACCATCTATATAGAGATGGGATTATACCATGTTTTTAGATTGGTTTACATACCCAGTTAGTTGTATTTATTCCTTTCCTCTCTCTCTCTCTCATCACTTTACTCAATTTTATATTTGATTTTGATATTTATTAAGTATAAAGTCATTTATGTTTCATTTATGGGACACATAATGGATCATAATTTTCATACTCACACCCACATTCATAGGCTTCACCTCATAGGTAATTCCAGCACATTTTTGTTTCCTTTAACCTAGTCATTTCACTTTGTTGCATTTATGGAATAAAGGGAGGGGGAAAATTTAGTCACATAAAATGTCATTTTAATGTAATGATAATCACTTGAGACCATAATATCCTTAGCTTAGACCTAGACTTATCACAGGACCTATTTTGATCATTTTCCATCTTTTGTAAGTGTCTATCCTATGTCTAGATATACCAAAATCTACATTGAGCCATCACCTAGCCATCACTGATCCTTTTTCACAATTTCCAACCACCTAGATTATAGCATGGCCCCATTAGTTTATAGCTCATTGCACTATTGGCTAAGTGCACAACACTATTGACCCTTAGCTTCCCTTTCCCCTAATATATATCTTTCCACATCTTAAATTATCTTAGGGTCAACTTAGAGTTATTTCATGTATCAACAAAAATGAGAGTGCTATATAAGTACCATTCTCATTCATTTATCAGATAGATGAAAATTATCATGAATAAGATCAAAACTAGTTTTGTAAATTAATGTTGTTTATCCTTATATACCTCTACTTTTTCATACATCCATCTACAACAACCCAAAGCTCAATTTTTCTTAGGTTTCTAGTTTCAATTTACACTCAACGCATTGAAATTGGCCTTCATACTCAAGTATACTATCATCACTCTCACTTGCACAAGTAATTAGATTAGGAGAACTACATCATGATTGATTCCTTTTCAAGGTGTTTGTATGTAGGTAGCACTTAGCACATGGGATGTTGAGGTCATGCCTTTCCTACCCTACTAATGCCACTCTCCTTCTACTGATGTTCATCAAAACACTAATAAACATGGAACGTTAGGGTTTCATATTGAAATCAATCAAAGAAAAAATCATATGATGATCTAGGTATTGATCATATAGGCATAGGCTTTAAAAAATAGAGTAAAGGTCTACACAAAATTTCACTTATTCACCTACATAGGGTCATTAACAATGCACATAAGGTATATAACACACTATAATACTACCAATGAGGGGTGTGCTATTATCTAAAGAGAATTTTGACACATGTTATCCATTGACGACACTACCCTACTCTTGCATCACTTCCCAACCCACCACTTTTCCATCTCAGTCATATTTCTCAGTTAAGTGCACCTTTTCTAATTGGATATTTTAAAAAGAATATTAAAATAAAGTTATTATTGTACAAATCAATGATTAATGATACTATAATATTTTATTCTCTATTTCATTACTCAGTTATTTATAAACGCAGGTTTACATTCCACAATCTTAAAAAAGGTAAATCATCTATGTGTATGTATTTATATATGTGTATGTGTGTGTATGTATGTATAGATATACATACTATTGATAATATAATATTTTTTCCCTAATTTAATACTCAATTATTTCTAAGTCCAGGGTTACATCCCATAATCAAAAAAGGGTAAATCATCTCTCTCTCTCTCTCTCTCTCTCTCTCTCTCTCTCTCTCTCTCTCTCTCTCTCTCTCTCTCTCTCTCTCTCTCTCTCTCTCTCTCTCTCTCTCTCTCTCTCTCTCTCTCTCTCTCTCTCTCTCTCTCTCTCTCTCTCTCTCTCTCTGTGTGTGTGTGTGTGTGTGTGTGTGTGTGTGTGTGTGTGTGTGTGTGTGTGTGTGTGTGTCCTTTCCAATCTTCATTACCATATAAAACAATTTCATCTTTAAAATACCAAAATACTACATTACTAATGGCCATCAGATCGAAGAATAATCATAAATCATTTTTTTGAATAACATAAAGAAATGGATGTTTTTATTAATTTGTGTATTTTTTTTTGTTTAGTAATATGAAATCATTGAATTAGACCATAAATAAATAAAAATTAATTCTCTCATATTTGATGCAAAGTCTATTGTCCAAATGTTGTAAAATTCATAGTTTTTAACTGATTGATAATTTTTGAACTATATAAATTTATAGATCTATTATAAGTTTTTAGACAAGGTGTTCTGTAAGTAGTTACATGTATATTTTTAAGTAAGAGTTGTCATTAGAAAAAAATATTATTTGTCTTGTGAATAACACAAATATTTGATTATTCTTTCATTGTTTTTTATTGAACCTTTATTCGATAAAAACTTCATGGTCCATTTTTTCAAATTATTGAGTCCTTTCCCTTCTGTATCTTTGACCTACTCACCAATGAGGAAACACAAATTGTGTGGTGATGCTTATGCCCTATCCATCTTCCAAAATCTAACATGGAGCTCTAAAAAGGTATTTAAAAATATAAAAATTATTTTGAATCTCTATTTACATCTTAAAGCATTTACTGTTCAAAAAAAAATACTACGTCACCAATGGCTCAAAACTAAATATTCATGCCACAAATATAAATACTACCATATTTAAATATTTTTACCATAGTCCTTATTTAAAATGGATTATATAAATTTTAGAAAAAAATTAAGACAAATAAAGATATGTGCAACGCATTCATGTAGAGATAATCACTTGAGCTTAACTCACGTACTAGTGTAAAGGCCTATCTATCAGAGGCCATAACTTTTGAATTGTTCTCCCAATTGAGCTCTCCTTTATGGAAAAAAGAATATAATGTAAATAATCATGCATACATAACTATATTCACTTGTTAGGGTGAATTCAATTATTTTTTTAGAGCCACGTGAGATCATCTAAGGATCTGAAACTGCATTCTAGTTGAATTAGTTTGAACTTAAGAGAATTAATTTTTTTGGTCATGGTCTAACCCAAAAATTTATTGTAGGTAAAATTATTTTCAAAATGGATCAAATGTGATTCAAATGCTCTAAAGGCTTCATGTTGTCAAAAATATAATTTGTAGGTGATTCAAATATACCACGAGGTATGTGGAAGATAATTTTTTCATAAAGTATTATCTAATGGCTCGATTATTAGGGTGGTATCCATCACACAATAGATCAAGTAAACTACTAATTTTAGGATAATTATATCCCTCTTGAGTTTTAAAACTTTTGAAAAATAATTCTAAAATAGGGAGTTTCCACTTTAAAAAATATGTCCATGTAATATGGAATATCACAAAAATATTATTGATTCATAAATCTCATTAGAAGAGAAAATTCCTTCCAATACATAAATACATGCATGCATGCATGCATGCATACATACATACATACATACATACATACATACATACATACATACATGCCTTAAAAAGAAGCCTAACATGCAAAATTTTGTAGTTTTTGCACAAAATTTGATGTCATTAAAACACCAAAGATACGTTAAACATATACCTTACACAAAAGTAAATTTTATTGTTAACTCCAACATATAATATTTTATAAATTTCTTAGATCAAAGCAAATACTTTTATTTTTACAAAAAATCCAAGGAAGCTAAAAGCTACCATAAGAAGATTGAATTAGTGCTTGAAGAAAAATAACCATTTTATGTAGAGGTTACTTTTTTTTTTGGTAAATTATTAGGTATGACTAAGCACTTTTGTTTTTACTTGAATCTAAAGGTGGCCTAAAAATAGGGTATAGAGGACAAATCATAACTTGATGCAAAATAAAATTTTATTGCAGAGATAAAAATTTGCCATCTAGTAAATTTTTAGATTTAAAAAAAAAAACTTTGATGTTTCCTAAACTCTTAGTACCATAATACATATACCAATTTTAATCATCCAAGATCCCCTTAGGGAAAAGTAAGAGGATAAAAATGGTTATTTTACTAGGCCACTAAAATCCAAGCTTGAAACTAAATATTTAGAAATTATACATATATGAAGAATGAGGTGAATCTTTTATATCTATGATACCATATGAAATTGCCTATATGAGGTCCATAATTGTGTTAGAAAATATAATAAAAATATCCACAATACATGCAATAATATATATTACTGAAATATTTTAATAAGAATAATAGAAAAAATTATCATAAGAAACATGACTACATCTTTAGATTAAAAGGATCTAACTTAAATTTCTAGAATAATAATAAAACTCTTGCACAATAAATTACAAGAATCACTATCTCTTTATTCTTTTCTATTTAAAAAAGAGGCTAAGAATAGGTTTGGAGAATAGTTAACTTGTACGAAAAGTATGCTTAAGATAATAATTTACTATTAATAGATAAATTCAATTAAGTTAATAATTTGACAAATAATCTTCTCTAATAAGCATTTTTATCTTCCATCACCTCACCATCAAACATTTTTTGTGCCTATATAAAACTTTTATAGTCTAATATATTCCAATATGCATCTTTTTTTGAGATAAAGATGAATAAATTCATCTATAGACAAACCTATTTTATTACATAAACCCTAAGAAGAGAAATACAAAATATTCCTCCCATAATTCATGGAAAACTATTTAGAAAGTCTTTTTAATCTCCACAGTCATCTTTAGGAACAAAAACATTTCATTACTAATGGGAAACTAACCAGATCATAAGAATAAATTGTTTCAAGGTTTATGGATCTCATCATTAAAAACTAAATCTTTTCACTAAGAGGACATAGATAGTAGTACATAGATATTTTCCTCCACAAACCTTACTAAAAATTGTCATATCATTATCACCAACAAAACTTAGGAAAAATAATATCCTTCATACATACACCCAAAGACAACAATTCGAGCATATATCATCTTAAAATGGTTGCATGCCTAAATTATAGGCTATATACATCAACCTATTAAAACTACATAAAATTTAAGAACCATAACCTCTTTTTTACATAAACCCTAATAAGTGCTAAAACCCCTCTATTTCTGCAAGGAATTTTCTTGTAAATAGACCTATGTTAATGCATTTTTTTTTAATATTTATGTTAAATAGAGCATGCTAGTGCTATTATATTGCTAACTAGGCATATGTGTATTAGAGAATAACCATGCAAACATTGTGATGTGAGTGAATAATATATATTGTAATGAACCTTTTTTTTGAATTACTATGCGGATTATTAAAGGTTCAATGTGACCCAAGTCCTCTTTTATTTTGTGGACTAGTGTAGGTGTGGATGAACACTAGATGAAGGTAATTAATATCATATGAACCATAAATGACTAAGACAAACAATATCATTACTACACTCATATAAATACTAATTCACACTTAACTCAGTTGGTAATTGTTACAATCCCAATCTATGGCCTATGAATGTTTGTTATGAGTTGTAAGGTTTTTTTAACCTCAAAGCCCTTGAAACACTACATTATGAAAATTAAAATGAGAAAAAAATTTAGTTTTACAACCATTAACTTTATATTTGTCCTAAATAAATTAACCACTATTAAAACTTCACTACATTTTGAAAGTTTTTAAGTTAATCCGAAAAGGAATTCAAACTTTACATTAGTAATTACTAACTAACCAATTCATAAGTATAAATAAATTTAATGTTGATGTATCTCACCCTTACAAACTCTTAATTATAAAATCAAGTGTTACATTTTGTTGGAAAAAAATAAATAATAGCATGGACGCAGGAAAAATATTTCAAAAAGGCCATAAAAAGACCATAAATACAATGTAGTGGAATTCCCTAAAATTGTAAAACATATTTACAAATATCTAGATTTTTGTAATATTTTTTATACTTACATTTAACATAATATCAAACATGTACTTATAGATGTTGAGCTCAAATATAAATTACATTTTTTCGAGTATGTTTTGATACCACCACTAGTTTATTTTACTAATATGTGAAATAAATGTTTACATCTTTAAATATACATAAAAATAGACCAAAAAGTTTAATGTCTCCCACTATGAAAATTTAGGCTTTTTAACAGGAGGATAGAGATAACTATTCATAGATAATTCACACCATAAATTTTATTAAAAAATAAATAAATCATTATTAACAAAAAACTAATACAAACAAAATATTTTCACATATTCATACAAAGACATCGATATGAGGCAAAAAAAAATCACAAAAGTTTCAAGCCCAATTTATGTTCTATCCACTTCAATATATGGAAAAGATCAAGCCTTCACTCTCCCACTGAATAAGAAAATTAAATGTTTCACTATCAAGAACAAATATAAATGGGATTTGATAACAAAGTTATTACATATAAGAGTTATATAATAAATATCATTAATTAATTGTATTAGCTTATATTCATTTCTTATTTACCAAAATGTCATTAGAAAATGAAACTTCACCATTGATCACTCTTTATCTCTACATTATTTATGTGCTAACACATGCCACATCCCACAAGGAGGGTGATCTAATTATATTCATCCTTCAACATATGTTGTGGACCATCGATCAAGTGTGAAATGTTGGTGACGTTCATGTCCTATCCACTCTCAAACATAATCTCCAAAAAAGATAGAAAAAAATACAATTTAAAAGTTGTTTTCAATCTCCAATGTAATATAAAAACATTTCCTCTTTAGAAAATATCAAAATATCACATTTCCAATGGCTAACAAACCATATAATAATCATAACTATTTTGTTTGAATAACACAAATAAATGTGTTTTTCTATTTTTATTTTATTATATTAGGTTGTGTTAATGCTCTTATGTTTTGAATAAATCATGTTGTGCAATGTTTTTGATTCATTTTTATTTGTTAGTGATTGGTAATTTCAAACTATATAAATTTATAGTTTTATTTTAAAGTTTTAGATATATGTGCAAATAGGTTCTGTTCATAGTTACCATTATCTCAAATTGATATCTGTCTTGGGAATGACATAAATAATTGGTTATTTTTTCATTTTTTATTTTAATTTTATTTGAGGGAAACTACATGCACCATTTTTTCAATTTATTGAGTCTTCACCCTTCTATATTTTTGACTTGGTCATCGATGAGGGAATGCAAATTGAGTGGTGACACTCATACCTTGTCCATCTTCCAAAACCTAATATGAACCTCTAAAAAGGCATAAACAACCACTTAAACCCATTTTCAATCTCCATTTTCATCTTAAATCATTTCCCCTTGAAACAAATACTCCATTACTAATGGTTCTAAATTAAAATTTTACATCATTAATATAAATAAAACTATCCTTAGACATTTTTACCATACAAATTATTCAAAAGTGATTATATAAATGTGAGATAAAAAAATTGAGACAAAAAAAATTATGTTTGATGCATTCCCATAGAGATACTCACTAGAGCTTAGCTCACCTAACAAAGATTGCATACATTATAAATGAGTGCCTTATATTTGATTGATAACTCATGAAATGAAGTTGTGTATCCTTACATGCACATTATAATCCAATAAAGTTGTGTACCATTGTCAAAATTTTAATGTAAATATATTTTTTAATTTTGTTAGTTTCAGCTGCGCTTCAACTAGCCAAGTGCCTCATAAATGTTGTTGCCCTGATCATCCCAAAAATAATGAAAATTAAGATTTTTAATGTCTTTTTATTAATTTAATTAATATTTAATATGTGAAAGTTTAATTTAGATGAATTTATATAAAAATTGTAAAAAAATACGTCTATAATGAAACTCCTTTCAATTACGTTATTCTTAGCGTTTATGTTACTATCACATTTCTTCATTTCTTGTTTCTTATAACATAAGTACACATACTAAAATATTCTATATAAATTATCATTCTTATTTGGGCTCCTTTCTTAACAAAATACTTCTTGAAGTTTATTGGTGTCTTACCTTACATAACATTACAGACCTTCCGTGCAATTGCCAATTCCTAATTGCTTCTAATGCTCAACATCAAATTCTTTTATATTCATATGTTTATGACTAAGTAGTGTCATTAAGTGGCAATTAATCTCGATTATAAGCCTCCTGTTTTTCTTACTAACTATTTTAAATCCAAATTTTCTTAGTAACTGTTTTAATGGAGTTCGTTAATAATAAGTTGCTTTTAAGTCCGATGTATTACATGGTTAACGTTACAATACAAAATGGGGGGAAAAGGCGTGAAGAATCGAGTAAAAAATGGGTGCAGAACTGACTTACATAAATATATTTGTTCGTTACATAATGACCATAGAAAACGGGTGCAGAATTTCTCATAATGTGTTTGTCGGAAAACGGGCGCAGAATTTTTCATAAATGTGTGTTTGTTGGTTGTTGGTTACAAAATGATGTTGAAAAAGGGGTTCAGAATTGAATTACATCAACATGTTTGTTTGTTTGTTGCTACAGCATTATTTGTATTCTCTTCCATTTCTTACATATAAGATAGAAGACATGTTACACCTGAATCAATGTCCATATCCAACATATAAAAATGTCTACAGCGTTATTTGCAATTTTAAAATTCCAACGTGAGGCGTCTGAAGTTGCAGACCACACTGTATTTATTGTAGGGGGAAAGCACGTGTTTATTGATTACATAATGACCAGAGAAAAATCTGCGCCTGAAGTTGCAGACCACACTGTATTTACTCTTTTCAGCATATGGTACTGATAGTGGAATATAATATTAAATGTAAAGAACATAATTCAAATTAATGTAATGTCATATAGTATTGATAATGAGATATACTGTTGAAAGTAAATAATTTTATTCAATTTGGTTGTCAGTATTATTTAAGATTTGTTGACTCTTTTCAACATATCTAAGACTACTAATTAATGTCACATGGTACTGATAATAAGATATAATATTAAAAATAAATAATGACCAGGGAAAATGGGTTACATCTGATTGATGGCTACAGTGTTATTCATACTAGGCAGATTTTAAGATTGGTTGACTCTTTTCAGCATATCTAAGACCACTAATTGATGCCATATGTGCTGATAGCGGAATATAATGTTAAAATCAAATAGTTTTGTTCAATGTGATAAAAAAAAACTAAAGTACTACCAATCTTATTTAATTGGCAGCGATTTTGATATTTTATAAATATTTAAATTTTTCGAATTTTTTCTTTAATTTATTTTCAATATAATATCAAACTTGATTCATAGATGTTGAGCTTTAAAAAAATTACAAATATCTTTACATTTTTATATAAAATAAATAGATTAAAAAAAATAGTGTCTTTCATTTTATAAAATTAAGTTTTTTAATTAATAGATACAGATACTTATTCATATATAATTTGCATTATAATTTTTATAAATGAAAATTATGAAATTGTTTACATTAAAAATAGCACTAATAAAATATTTTCACATCATTTTTACAAAGACAATGATTTGAACCTAAGCCACCCTCAGAATGGTTACATGCACTATTTTTGCTCTATCCTTTTCAAGCTACAAAAAAGGTCATGCCTTCTTTCTCCCATTAAATAAATAAAATGAATATTTCACCATCAAAATAAATGAGGTTTCTTAATAAATTTGTTACATATAAAGAAAATACAATAAATATAATTAATTAAATTTATTGATCTCTTTTTATTTGGCATATACCACTATATCATCGAAAAATGACACCTCATCTCTACATTATTTATTTGTTAATAACACCTCATCTTTACCTTATTTATCTGTTAATGATATGATTATTTTCATCCTCCAACATATATCATGGACCTATGATCAAATGCAAAATGTCCACTCATGTCTTATCCACTCTCAAACATTTAATTTAAACTTATATAAAAATTAGAAAAAATATTATCTAAAAACCTTTTCAATCTCCACTGTAATCTAAAAACATTTCCTCTTTAAAAAAATACCAAAATATGAAATTTCTATAAGACCATCAAACCATATAATAATCATAAATCATTTGTTTGAATAACATAAATAAATGGTTATTCCAAAATGATACAAATCTGCATTATGGATAAGTCATAATAGACAAGTCGATAACTAATTCAATTTTATTTTTTAAAATGGGCTCTGCTAGGGTTTGTCCTGCGATGCAATTGCCGGAAAAGCAGTGGCGGAGGCAAGGGAAGCGATTGGAAGGAATGCAACAATGACTGTGGGGGGCTCATGGATCACCACAGAAGACGTGTTTGAAGGGGGTTCTCGGGGTAAGGGCAATCACATGCTGTTGGAGGCCTGGATGCGACCCAAAGCTGGAGTGATGAAACGATTGGGGCGGAGTTCAAGAGGGAGGTGTACGGTGGATCGGTGCCCCTTATTTGCATAGCTGTAGGGCGAAAATAGGGTTCTCCTGTGACGCCTGCGAAGGATGTCCATGTCGTCCTGTTCAACAAAAAAGAGCTTGAGGTTATTTTTTAAAGGAAAGAATGGCTTTCTTTCTAGGGTATGATTTTCAAATTTGATGGTTGATGGCTAACTCTTCCTGCACTGCACGGGTGGATCTCAAACATTGGCAGCGTCATGTATAAGGTAATACTGATTTTTGCCGATGTTCAAGAGCGATATTTATTTTGATT
Source organism: Torreya grandis (assembly GCA_037957365.1). Lineage (NCBI taxonomy): Eukaryota > Viridiplantae > Streptophyta > Pinopsida > Cupressales > Taxaceae > Torreya > Torreya grandis. The sequence goes on from JARHVA010008463.1 coordinate 372,634, forward strand.
TTTTATTCTTTTAAAGATAAAGAGGCTGCATTCAATGATTTTTTGGTTATCGGGATAATCATATTCTTTTGGTTAGGCCCTCTCACCCAGATTTCAATGCTCAATCTGAAACTTTAAATTTAAAACCGATACGGATTAGGCTTCCAAACCTCCCTTATCAATTTTGGGATGTTTTCGTATTTAAAGCTATAGGGAATACTATTGAGAAGTTTTTGATGCTTGATGAGACTGAACAAAGGGAGCAATTTACATATGCCCATATCTTGATAAATCTAAATATTTGTAATAATCTTCCTGCTCAAATGAAACTTAAGGTTAAGGAAAAAATTTGGATTCAACACTTGGATTTTGAAGGATCCTTTTTAGATGGGCCACATATATTTTAAAACTAGACATTTAGTCAATGAATGTCCAAATATTAAGTTTAAAAACCTAACTCATGGTGGAAGGAAGCAGGGATTGAACATATTATGGTTCATGTTAGGAATTGTGATGGTGATGAAAGTGAAGGTCTAGATTTAGTCCCAGAAACCCCTTTAGAAGTTGTGGAGCAAACCCAGAAAAAATGAGGAACCTTGTGTAGAGGTTTTGGCTAAGGAGGTGGGCACTTCTATGTTACAAGATAACAATGTTAGTGCAAATAATTGTCAAGATTCATTGGTTCAGAGTCTCTTAGAAGGAAAAGGTTTGATGAATCCATTGCTAACACAAAAACAAGGGGAAACTTAGAAATCTCCATGCCCATATTGGAAAATCTTGAGGAGAGAGGAGAATGGAAAAATCTAAGCAATAGAAAGAGAGTAAAAGGTAAATACAGTATGCAACCCATGAATAAGTCTCACATATCTCACAAACAAAAACTTATGAGAGAGATTTAGCAAATAATATTTGTAGTTCTTATTGTAGGGCAGTTGTTCTTATTGAAAATTTTGGCATGTGAGGCCTTTTTCTTGTTGCATTTTAGTCATTTTATGGTTGAATTTGATATTTTAAGCTATTATAATTGGTTGTTCTAGATTTTTTGGCCTTTTTGTTTATTTCATTCTCAGGGTCAATCCCCTGCATGAAAAAAACTATCTTTACCCATAATTAAAAAAACACAAATTAATTAAATTATAGTAAGTAGAGATTTGTTAAGACTCTTTTGTTTATTGGATATTACATTGTGAAAATGTTTTTAATTCAATTTTGTTTTTCACTAATTGATAATTTTAAACTATGTAAATTTGTAGATTTGTTTTAAAATTCTAGATAAGGTGTTTCATAACTAATTGCACAAACAAGTTCCGATCATAGTTATCGTTAGATCGAATTAAGATATGTCTTATGAATGACACAAATAATTGGCTATGTTTTCATTTTTATTATTCAAACTTTCTTCAAAAAAACTATATGCACCATTTTTTCTATTTATTGAGTCTTCACCCTTTTTCACATTTAACTTGGTCACTTGTGATGGAACACAAATTGAGTGGTGACACTTATTCTATTGCCCATCTATTGTAAAAAGACGTTTCGATCATGGGCCTAGTCATGTGCTTATATAACTATCTAGGTCAAATTTAAGCTTGTTCTAACAAGGCACAGACCTTGACTAATCCTATGACACTCAACATTTGACACCTGACTACGCTGGCATTAATTTACATAAGGCACAAGCCTTGTGTTCTCACCCAAAGCACAATAGAGAAGGGACTGGGGTCTATGTTGGGCTAGTTGTGCCATAACACAAATCTATCCTTCGGGTTCTTTGGTTAGCGCAATGACATTATGCATTCATGGGTGAAAACCATCTTGGGTTGGAAAAAACCCACTATCTATCAGGTGTAAGTGGATATGAGTTAGGTCAATATCTTCATGGGCATAAACCTTGGGTTTCATAGGCTCAAGGGAATTCAAGTGTTTGAGGGGCAACTGGGTATATAGATGAGGGACTTGCATGTAGGTCTGCACTTAAGCATGCATATCATTACGAGGTGCAAAGTCCTACCCATACTTAGAGCTTTTCCTATATCATGTGTGGGAGTCCTCATGAGCTACAAGCATGCCATAGATGAGTTAGGCTAGAAGCTCATGAAAGCTCAACATACATATTATAGACTTAAGCATTCAATCCATTAAACATTGCATAAAGCTTTCATCGTTAACAGAGTTCAATAATAATACATATATAAGTCAACAGAAACTAAGCATAAACTCGACTTAAGTGATAAAGGCCCAAAGTCTCACAGGACAGCTTGGGCATTACAATGGGGAACATCAAAGGTATCCTAAACTAAGTTATAACTCTATTGGTGAACACAAAATCTAGAATCAATTATCTAGAGCTTCACTACTCCAATCCTCTCCCTCTCGCTAGCTAGACTCAACTTGCTTTTGGAGAGATTCAGAGTTTCTTAGGATGGGGAATAGAGAACGTCGATCATTGACCTAGTGCTAGAGGTATTCATTTTGTTGACTTCACTATGCTTCGTTAAATAAGCCATTATTTTCCCATGCACCCATTTCCCAATGAAGATTGAGCCAAAAAGGAGTTATTAGCTACCTGACAATTAACACTACTAGATGGAAAAATAGCAATGATGAAAAGTGATTGCGTCACACCCAAATGTCTATTATATTAGTGGGGATCCTATACCTAGATGGATTTAGGGCCCAACATTAGTCCATAAAAAATTGTTAGTCCACCCTCAAACTTAACTTCCATCACCTTAGGTACGTAAAACTTAGCCACATGCTCCTTTAGTTCCACATTGAAGTCCTCAAAATCCTAAACTATGAGCTTGATTTCTTATATGACACTGTCTACTTCTATGGAGGTGACACTGAGGGAAAGCACATTAGTTTTTTAGAATTCTCTCGTAAAGGCCTACCACCTTTCCTTTGCCTTTGATACACCTCTATTGAGGATCTCTCCTTATTCGCAAGCCTTTGTTTTTAATGCGTGAAATAATTCTTCCAGGTCATGCTCCTATGTCTTGACATGGGAAATCAAAGTATTGACCTGTGCCATTATCTAAGCCCACTCGACCATACTCATAGTGTATGTATATACCATTAGTGCATCTTTCTCCCATTTTACCTTTTTAAGGCATGCATTAATTACCGATGCTTGGGTGGAGAAGTTTCAAAATATTGTATCAGCCAATTCTACACCCTCTTCTAGCTTCCTAAAGAGATCTTTCACATCTTTGAGTTTCATAGTGAGCTCTTATTTTATGCTAGTACAAGGGTACTCTTCTTCTGGCATAGATTGGACCTTCAACCTTGGGAACATCTACTCCACTAGCACACATATATTATTGACCTCTAAAAATTTTGAAGTGTCAACACCATCCAAGAGGGATAGCTTGGCTTCCTTCATGCACTTAGCCAGTTCCTGTAATTTAAATCTTATGGCCTTGTTCTTTTCTTATTCTTCCAACATGATCTTCTTCTAGCCTAAGGACCTAACATCATTGAATATGTTCTTACATGCTACCTCAGAGGCCATTCTAAGGAGGGCATTAATCAACCTTACTAGATTCATTATGCAGGGTTTGACAAGAAGTGACTCCTACCCTTCTTCTAGTTGGTTTCACATTGAGGATCACCTTCCATGGTACCTTGTATTAAGGCTTATCCATATAGTTGTTAAAGGTGAAGGATAGTCGCTAGTGCATCAATGTTGTGGTAGATTCAGGGGGCATGTACTCCATCATGTAATAGTCTCCATCTATGAACCCCTTTTATGTATTATATGGCCTTTGCCTTTGTGTCTACCAACTAGTCTTATGCTAGGTCATTCACATTACTGGAGCTTTGGTGGTTGTACTCTTTTAGGTTGCAGTTCTATGTGAATGATGCCCAATTTTCTCTCATCAACACCTCCTCAAGAAATTGAATGTCCCAATAGAACATCTTCTCAAGCTCCTCTAGATCAATTTGGGTGATGCTCACTCCTACTAGAGGCACTATTATTTTCATAGTGGCAACTTCTGTTAGTAGTCATGTTCTCTTGGCATCCTTTGGTGCTTGTAACGGGCCCGAGCTCATCCACCTTTTACCCATTTTGAATCTAATGGTATTAAACTATGCTATGTTGGTCTTGTTGAAGCCTTTAATCTTTATTGGTGCTCTAAACATTTGCAAGGTCTATGACTGTATGTTTAGCTCTTGAGCTTCATGTGCCATAAATAGAAGCTTTGGCATCACCTTAGTTTTTAGTTGCCTAATTATTTGCTCAATTTGTTCCTTTTTCTTTCCTCTACCAATCTTACGAGGAACATAATCCATTTCTCTACAAAGTTATTTTATTTTGGCATCTATGGGTACTTAGGGTCTCATTATACCAGGGCCTCCTTGGTTCAACTCTCAGGTGCATTGGTTGCTCTAGTTTTCTATTCAAATTTAAAAGTAACACAAGTTTGTAACCAAATGCAGTTAGTGTTCCATTGCTTTATACCTCTACTCTCATCTACCATCTTAATTGCATTTGATTAATGGCATGGTGGCACCTAAACTCCTTGGGATTTTCTATGCCCTATAAAATCTACAAAAATATTCTATTATATGTGCATTCAAAGAATATTTTTGTTCCTCCACCTCCATCACATTAACTTCTTCTAATGACTTTTTGGTGAAGTGACATTTAGTTCAAATGGTCACTTCTTGCCTCACCCTGGGTTGATGCTAGCTTGTTCTAATAATCTTCTCCTGCACTTTGTTCACTTGGCATGACTTTCACCTTCAATATGGTAACCTGGGCGTAGCACCTCACATGTACATGATTCAGCCTCCTCAGTCCCATTTCCTTTTCTATCTATGTTTCTATTTCAAGCGCACTTGTCTATCTTGGTCAATTTTAATACACTTTCATCTTCTTGCCTTGGACTTTCCTACCCCATATAAATCCATTATGTTGGCCCTCCAACATGGCATCTCATATAATTTATTACACACAATCATGTTTTACGTCTTAACTCTATCTTGTGTGACTCTCTTATTTTAAATTTGCTCTAAGTCTAGAGAATTCCATGCATCTAGAGATTTAGGTGTCTAGCATAGGTTCTTAAGAAGTAACCTTGGTTGACTCACCTAACTCGTATCATGCTTGGAAGTGATGAACTAACACTTCTATGGGCCAAAAAATGCCTCACTTCTTGAATCTTGTCCATGAAGAACTGGTACTCCTTGTGTCTAACTCTACCAAACTTCATGCACCCATAACTTAGGTGTGTGGACTCAGGTACTTGGATAGTGTTTGTGTTCAGCTCACCCATTTGAAATTATGCATGAAAGTATAAGAAACATTCTAACTGGTGGCCTCAAAGCATCACTTATTCTCTTATCACAACAATATTGTAAACATAAAAAGGAACTTGTCTGGCTTATACCAAACTTTATTTCGGTCGATCAATACAACTGACTTGTGACCAAGAAGTTGGTGTCTGATGGTGTAAGTGCCACCCTATTGCTGATATAGCTTCAACCAGTTGCCATTGAAATTCCCACAGAGCATTTCACCTGATAAAGTGCACAACTTTCATGTGCCAATATCTAAGATGTTTTGGATGATATATGTGCCCATCCACCTTATCTACAGCTTGTCTAGGTGTCTAAATACTTGGAGTCATAGATCAAAATGAATTCCCCTTCTATTATCACCTTGTACTTTATATCTTTGTCATGCTAGAGCTTCTAGCATGCTTTTTTGATATGTTGGCTCCACTTTGCTTAGGCATGAACCTCAACTATGTGCTTTAAGTCGTCCAACCTTACATTTAGTGACTCATGGTAATCTAATTGACCAATATGTGAAATATGCAATGATGGTACTAATAACTCCATTGATAGAATCACCTTCACACCAAACACTAGTTGAAATGGTGTAACCTTCTTTAGGTGCTTATAGGTTTTGAGATTTGCTCAAAAAACTATCGACACTTGATCATCCCAATCCTTGCAACCAACATAGTATATCTTTGTGAGGTAGATCCCCATAATCTAGTTGAATGCCTCGTCTATTACATTCACTTGGGGATGGTAAGTTATTTTCTTGTCATATGCCACCATGTATTCTATTAGCAAGAATTCACATAGTTTCATTAATGAAGTGTGTGCCCCTATATCTAGTCAAGATAAGTGGGCATCTATACCATCTTATGATGTTCTCCCAAATGAACCTTGTGGCTATGGAAGCTATGTAATTTTTCATTAGCATAGCCTCGACCCACTTGGTGAAATAGTCAATGGTCACTAGAATGTACTTCACACTTATGTACCTTGTTACGGGAGTAATTAGCCTAAAAAATTCAATGGCCCATTTATCAAATGGTGCTTGGGAAAGAATGAGGATGAGAGGCATCTTATCTTGGTGGTTGGGCTTCCCTATGCACTAGCATATGTCACATGCCTTGGCACAATCCTTTTGATCTTGAAATAGACTTGGCCATCACAAGCCTAACTACAACACCTTGAGTTCTATTGCATCTCCTATGCAATGGCTCCCTACTATCCCCTCATGCACCTCATGTATGATGGGATCCCTTTCATTCTTCAAAACCCATCAGCATAGAACTTTATCTCAGCCTAGTTTGTATAGTTCCCTGCTAATGAGATTAAAAGGGGAGATGCAAACTATGAGTTGTTTCATTTTTGTTGTAATTATTGGGGTATCAATCTAGACGTTAGAAAGGTGGCTATGTCTACTAAGTCCTCAAGGGGGTGATGGATTATGTACAATTGTGCATCTGGTATATCATCCTCAATTGGTGTTATTACATTTTTAGAGTCTATACAAGACAACTGGTATGGACCCAAGTCCTATTTTCTAAGCTTGAATATAATAAAGAACTAGAATTCTTGAAATAGAATAATCCATTTGCAAATGAGCCCATGGAGAATGAGATTATTTACAAGGTACTTAAGTACCTTTTGATCTATGAAAAATATGAATGGGGTCACCAACAAATATTGTCTAAATTTTTGCATGGTGTAGACCATGGTGAGCACCTCATGTTTGGTTGTAGTATAGTTCTGATCTACCTTTGTTAATGTTCTACTAGCGAAGGAGATGAGATGATGCATTTTGCATTTTCCATGATATACCAAGATTGTGCCAATTTTAGATCAAGAAGCATTGATATGGACATGGAAAGGGGTCATCTAGTCAAGAATTTCAAGATAGGTGCACTAGCCAATCTGAGCTTCAAGTATTAAAGGCATCCTCTTGTGCTTTGCCCTAGTAGTGTTAAGCATGGGATATACTAAGAGGGGAGGTGAATTAGTATATCATATATCTTATTAATCTTTTCCTTAATCAAATTCCACTTAATCAAATATTCACGATATGCAATAAAACTCACAATAAACACCACACAAGATAGAGAGAGACACCAGATATAACGTGGAAACCCAATCTGGGAGAACCACGGAGAAAAATCTCAAGTATATGATTGACCACCAGCCTAAACAATATTTTCAAGCCAAGCTTGCAGGAGCACCAACCCCTTTGCTGAGCACCAACCTAGCAACTATTAATGAGCACAATGCCAGATCAAGAAAAATGAACAAGAGTCAAAAGAAATGATTAAATATCTACAAGCACACTTTGAAGAAGCCAAGAAGAATGAAGAAGACCTCACATCAAAGTTGGAAATAGCAAGAAAAAAATGTCAAAGGGGGAGAATAATAGGTACAAGAATAGGTGTAGAAAATAGGTACAAGGAACAGGTACAAGTTGCTATAGTAAGGAGGAGTTACTGTATGTTTACATATGATAGTATGTGTAGGTGACAGGATGTGGTAGTTTCAAGATTAAGGTTGCCATCAATGAAAATATTTCCAATAATCTCCCCCTTTGTCATTGATGGCAACCTCAATCCTAAAACTTCCACATCCTGTCACCTACACATACTATCATCTGAAAACATAAAGTAACTCCCCCTTACTGTAGCAACCTATACCTATTCTCTGTACCTATTTTTTGCACCTATACCTATACCTATTATTCTCCCCCTTTGACATCAATGGAAAAGGGCCTACCTGGAGCTAACACTTAGCTCCCCCTCAATTGATGCTGAACATCAATGGCAGGATGTAAAATAAATTACTCCCAAATCCTCTTGCAGATATTTGAATGTGTCCTTTGATTGTACCTTTGGAAAGATATCTGATAATGAATATAAATCTTTTACCTGTCCTTTGAGAATCTGCAATCAACTCATTTAAATATTTTCTTCTACCCTCACAACCTTTTGCATGAAACTTTAATGTATATCCCTGATCACATATTTGACTAACACTCAATAGATTATGCTTAATACCTTTTTCATACAAAACATTCTTATTCTTGGTTCTATCATAATCCGAACTCAAAGTACTGTTTCCAGCTATCTTGGTAGTGGTTTTATCTCCAAATCTCACTATGCCACCATTGATCTTCTTTATTCTTATCTCCTGTCATATACCTCGAACTTTCGCTATCAATGAACCATGGTTGATCTTTACAGGCAAAGCTGTTTACACCAACATAAAATCTTCAGGTTGTTTCTTCTACCATGAACATGTCTGAACCTTCTTCCTAATGAATGGAGATTTAAAACTCTGAGCCTTCTTCTTGATGAATGGAGCTTTGAAGCTCTGATCCTCCTTGACTGAATTTGCATGATTATTCGTTTCCTTCTTTCTAAAACTGTTAGCTCTTTTTCAACATTCTAATTTCTTTGTGACCATAATGATTTGAAACACTTTAAAACTTTTAAATACTGCATATGCAAGAATCATTCTAATAGCCTCAAACCTTATCACCGGTGAAAAATTTTCTTCAAAAATCTATTCACTCAAAAGATATACAAATTAATCTGCAAACTCACCTTCTTGTCATGCAAAATAGCCAAGACCCAATAGCATCCACTATGCTTCAATTTCTTAAAAGTGTCTCCTTGAAACCTAGAAGAGACACCCCACATAAAAGGGTCCTAGAATCAAATCTCCAGATATTCCCACATCTCCTCTATTTCTTCCTTGATATTCTTGTGTTTTTCTTTTAGAATCTGTTTAAGCATGTCTAGCCTTTTTGATTTACTAACCTTATCATTTATGATGTTTTTCATCTTCTCAACTTTTACAACTATCTTATCTTGACAAAGCTCATGCTCAAATGTAACAAGAGATTCTGCACAATCCTTTCTATCTGATTCTTTATCTACTATAGCAAGTAATTCATTTTCACTTTTAAACTCAACCTGATCAACCTTTACTGTTTTGGGTCTCCAAACCTAAATTTGTATTTTCTCATATTTTCTAGGGGATCTATATCCTTTGACATACCTTGAATATCTCTTTACTTTATTTTGACATAATTTAGCAATATGGCCAACATCATGACAACAAAAGCAAACAATATTTCTCATACCTTTTTCTTGAATGTGACTAAGATCTCCCTTTGACTGAGTGTTTCTCCTCATAAAATCTCTTTCCCTATGACCAACATGATGACAAACAAAACAACGGCCATGAAAAGAATTTGAAAACTTGAAAGCATTGGGCTGCCTGATTGGCTTCTTTGATTTGCCTTCAAAACCTGCATCCTTCTTTCCTTGGACTAATATTTAATTATTTTTCTCAACCTTGATTACAAGCTTCTCATGATTATCCTTTAAAGAACCTAACTCAACCTTCAACTGATTACACTCTTCTTCTTTTGATGTTAACATTAAACTTGCAACCTCTAATTGATTCTTAAGATCCTAAATAAATATCTTATTTTGTTTTACTTCTATAGCCAACTTAGAATCCGAGATACACACCTATTCCTTAAGAGCCTCAACCACATATTTCAACTCTTGATTCTCCTTCTTTAGTTGCTTGGCCATCTTATGCTTTTCTTTGATCTACCTTCAAGTTGTTAATCCCTTTCTGAAGGAACCTGCTTTGATACCAAGTATTAATCATGGGATATACTAAGAGGGGGGTGAATCAATATATCATATATCTTATTAATATTTTCCTTAACCAAATTACACTTAATCAAACATTCAAGACATGTAATAAAACTCAAACAATAAACACCACACAAGATAGAGAGAGACACCAAATATAACGTGGAAACCCAATGTGGGAAAAACCACAGAGAATAATCTCAAGTATATGAATGAGCACCAACCCAAACAATATTCACAAACCAAGCTTGCAGGAGCACCAACCCCTTTGTTGAGCAACAACCCAACAACTATTCATGAGCACTAACCCATAGGAGCACCACACCCCTTTGCCGAGCACCAACCCACAAGAGCACCAACCCCTTTGCCGAGCACCAACCCAGCAACAATTCATGAGCACCAACCCATAGGAGCACCAACCCCTTGTGTATACCACACACCTATCTCTCAATGTTGCTATCTCAAATGATAGATCAATACAACATCTCTTACCTCTCTCTCACCTTTGCTCTTCTAAGCTAGATAATACAAATCATATTCGTCTCTCACAATTGCTCTTTTAAGCTAGATATTACAATATCAAATCAACCTCTATCTCTCATATTACAAATGGCTTCTCAAGCTTTTATTTATAGCTTTCCAAATGACCTTTGGCCTTCCCCCTTTGTGACCCTTCAATCCTCATAGAAAATGGTGCCAAATTTGTATGACCCTTCATATTCAGGCCTTTGAAAAGTCATGTGGTGACCCTTCATGACCAAAAACGTCATTCCCTCTTTTGTCTTCATCTTGGTGACTTTTCATATTCCTTAAAGTGTCCCTTCATGAGAAATTGTGCCCTTCCTCTTTTGTCTTCAATTGGTGACTCTTGGAATTCCCCAAGATGACTCTTCATGGGAAAATGTGTCCCATCATTCTTTTGTCTTTACCCCGTGGCTCTTTGACTTCTCCATGGGCCCTTTTTTTGTCTCATATACAACCAAAACTATATTCGTTAATATTAAATAAATATTAACTCACAATAGCCAAGATAAATCTATTACAAACAACAGTAAATGCAATGGGGCCTTTATCACCAATAACGCTAGACCTTTGACATCAATGACAATATTTCCAACAAGTAGAATGGTCCATCCTTGTGCAAGATATCTTTAAATGACACCGTAATATTTGCATAACTCCTTACAAATTTTCTATAATACCCATAGTGGTGAACAAAGGTTTGAATGTCTTTCTATATGGAAGGATTTTGTAGTTCAATGAAAAATTTCAACCTTTACCGGATCAATGGGTAAACCATCCTTATAGATTATATGCCTAAGTAGGGTTCCAAATGGTGTTACAAAGATGCACTTCTTTAGGTTCAAGGATATTTGAAGCTAACTATACCTCTCAAACAATAGGCATAAGTTATCATAATGGTCCTTGATGAGGCCATACACCATCTAGTCAGCCAGGTAAACCTGGAAGATCTTGTAGATGAAGTCTTTGAATATAGTGATCACCAATCTAGAGAACATGATTGGTGCATTATTAATTCCAAAGGGCATCATGTTATAATCAAAACATCCCCATTCAGTTGCAAAAGTTTTTTTGGGGTTATCTTCCTCCTCAATCTAGATTTGGTGATAACTAGAGAACCCATTAGTAAAGGTATAGATCTTGCAACCCATGACTTCATTGATGAATCAAGTTGGGAAGGGATCATTGATGAAGGTGGAATTCAACATTATATAATCAATGTAAATGTGAATGTAACCTTCCTTCTTCATGCTTATCACCATCGAGATCACCCACTCAGACTCCTTCATAAGGTAAATAACTGCTACAATGAGCATTATGTTGATCTCTATTTTAACCTTAGCATACAGGTTAGGATTCATTCTATAGGGGTCATTTTTGACTGGTCTTGCACCATTGATTAGTTTTATGATCATCTTCCAAAGGCATGGGTGTGTTCCCTTCATATCCTATTATGTCCTAGGGAACAAGTCTTGAAACTCCCTCAAGAGGTCTATGATGCATGCTAGCTCTACATCGGACCAATAGGTGCCCAAAGTAGCCATCTTGGGCTCTTCTTATATGTTAATGTTCACATTAATGGTATATAGTGTTGTGTGCTATGGTTCATTCTTAACCTGCTGTGAGTCCCCAGATTCCTGAGTTCCCTTTCTTATCTCTACATGAAGATGACTGGGATCTTCTTTGCCAAGAGTGTTATATCTACTTGGTGCATGATCTTTCTTCTAGTGATCAACATTATTTAGTAGTGCTCCTTTTGAGTTTCAACATATTCTTCACTCGATTCATTATTGAGCATGTTTTCCTCAAATAAATTTGAGAGTGCCCACCCTTTTTCCCTTTAACATGTCTTTTAGGTGCTCATCAAGGATGGTGGTGTCCTCAAACACTACCCTCTAAATCATCTGTAGTGGCCCAACCAATTCCAAGTTTTGTTAAGAGAAGGAGAAGGTGTGCACAAACTTCTCCTTAAGGGCATCTTAGGTGGCCTTTCAGTGTGTCTTGTTGACAACGTACCATGCTCACACCCTTGTCTTTAGAGTTCTATAATAGGCATGCACCCATAAATTCTTTGGAGCAATGGTACCATAGTTAATCCATTTCTCTTCACATAGATGCACATGTGCCATGAGATTAGAGTCACCAAAGTATGTTGATATATCCAAGTCATTGTTACTCCTCTCCAATCTAGTGCAAATGGCCACTTTCACCTCTAGCTAGGTTGATAATTTAGACTTTTGCACCACCCACTAAAGCATGACATTAATTTTCAAGGTATACACTAGTGCACCCATTCTGTCCATTTACTTAAGAACTCATGATTCAAGGTCATGGATATAAATTTATACTCGGTTTCTCCCTTCATAATTTGGGAGAGATGTAACCTTGCCTCTACTGAAGTGGAGTATCAATTTTCCTTTATCATCATATCACAGGATAGATTATTTTATGATGTGATCAATTTAGACCCATCCAATCCTCACAAGATTTGGCACCTTTACACACACTGAGAAGCATCTATGACCAGTGGCCTCATAAGCATCTTTAACCCATTGGTATCAAATGATATTGGTGGTGCCTAAGATTGACTACCCATCCTCTCAAGAGAGCACTCCTTCACTAGAAGGTTTGAGATTCTTGGTACGTAGCACCATGATGTTATATATATGGTTGATCTCATCTTCTAGATCAACACTATCCACATAGGGGGGTCCTTGGAGATTATGCATCACCTCTTGAAGCACATATCGACATTGTTATTATAGCACCATGGCCTTATTAGAAGTGATAGATAATTATCTTGTTTAGCCAACTTGATTACCTTGAAGTCAATGTGGAATTTAGTGCAAATAATATCTATAATGGCACCCTTCATAATTTTGATTGGCTACACTCAGGTCTTGTTAGCCATGAAGAGTACATAGGGAGAAGGCATCAAGGCTGGCCCACCCATATTTTCCCATGCATTATTGGTCAAGATATTGGCCTCAATACTGATGATGATAAGGACCTTGTAGATGGACCATCCATCGATGGTGGAATTCACTAGGAGTTCTTCATCATACTCTATGTTCTATGTATGTTTGACCTCTCACACCCTTTCTATGCATGGTGCAACACCTTCAACTGACTATTATCCTTCATGTTCTAAAATCAAGTTCTTTAATAGGGAAAACATCCCTTCTATTTATAGGAGGTGAAAAATCTCCTTCATCTCTTGCACTTCAGCCTCCTGGCCATCCTAATTTTTGTGAGAGGCATCAACCTACACCTCTAGGTTTAACACTAGTTATAACTCTCCTTGCAACTTCTATATCACACTCATGGCTTGTTGTACTACATGTTTTTGGTGTGTAGATTCTAGTTAAGGCATAATTATAGGTTTTAGCTACGTAAAACACTCAGTGTGTCTCGACATCCCATATTATAGGTATAACTCTGGTATTAGCACAATTGGTTGTTGAGTGGTGAGTCCACTCTCAGTATTAATATGCACTTTGATTGACTTTGTACATGTTGCATGCACCTTTGGAGCCCATTTCACCTCTTTAGACTCATCACTGATCATCCTTATGCCCTTGTCAGTGACTAAGTTGCCTTGGGTCAGTGTTGGCTTAGGTGGTGGCTAGGCTAACCACAATGTGAATCAAGTTCTACCCACATAGCTCTTGAATGAGACCTTAAGTCATAGTAATTTTGCCCACACAAAAGGCAATGAGATTTGACTAGGTAATAGTAAGTTCTCAAATCAAGAAAATGGCAAGGCAAATGATATTTTTAAGGGTGAGGTGATGTTACAATGCACGGTAAAGGTTTTGTTCCTAATTTACACATAGTTTGTTATAATCAAGAAATAACAATAAAGGGTTAGTGGTACAAATTTTCTGATAGGTAGTTATAATTACTAACACTAGGTGAAACATAGATTTGCCTAAACATAGTTATAATTAGTGGCACCAGTCAAGCATAACAACAAATGAAAGATGAAAGTTATATATCCACTATCATACGTGCTTTCATATCCTTCCATTTGAACATGTAATTATAAAACTATTGAAACTAGATTAGAATCCCCTTGGGGAAGGTATTTGAATAACCAATGGAACCAAGGTCAAAAGGGTTGGGTAGGGAGGGTAAAAATAAGTTTTGTCAATTATGAAGGTATGGTAGGATGGTATATTGTATGGAAATTTTCAAGGATAGTGATTTTATAATGGTAATGGGGTTATCCCCAAGTGACAAAGAAAGATAAATGGTGGGGTATGAAATAACGACAAGAGGAATGGCAAAGGAAAACAATAATGTAAATGGCAAGGTAAAGATATGTTTTTGTTGTTCTTCCTGATGTGGAGATGGACATCCTGATCAACATATGATACAATAAGAATAGTCAATCATGTTTAAATTGCTAGATAATAACTCTTTTGAATAGTTGTTTTGTCAAGAAACTGCTATAGATTGGGATGCCAATAATGTTGTTATCTTTGTTAGTTCTTGATTATGTTTCATTCAAACATCGAGACAAGATGTCTTTATATCCTTTATAAAGGAAAGTGTGCCTAGGGATGTAAATAAGTATCATATGATAGGTTTGATTTGGCAATGTAAAGGGTGATGATAATGAAATGTATAATTGTTAGGCAATAAATTAAGATTGGGATTGTTAGGCAAACACAATGTTGTTGATTTTGGATTTGAAAAAAAATTAGTTTTGACAGTGCTGAAGAATTATATATATATATATATATATATATATATATATATATATATATATATATATATATATATATATATATATAGTCTCAATACGACCACCAAATTTTTATATGTATTGGGCTTGATAGTAGCTACCATCTGATTATGTTGTAGATTACAAGGTGTATTGATGTTATCTTTAGTAATGTATTCATCAAGGAATGAAGAACTCTTGTGCTCAGCTATCAGTGCCTTAAAGAGGTTTTCACCAATGAAGTTGTTATGATTGCAACATACCACCTTTGATAAGGTTTTACTAAGACACATTTAATTTTCACTTTGATTGTCTTTTACTGCCTCAAACAATGTTTCATTATAAGATGTTGATTTTACACTTTGGTTGTCCCCTGGCACCTCCAAAAAGGTTTCACTAGGAGATTGTTCTTCTTCTACCTAAATATGGTCTTCGTTTTTCTAATATTCTTTAACTGATATGTCACCATGGATGTAGCTCAACAAGTTATGATTATGTCCGTCGTAATTAAGACTTGTGTGAGGTGGAAGGTCAATATAAGGGCTATGTTATAAAATATTAATGGCATGTAGAATTGTAATGGAATGGGAAGAGGAAACACAATTCTCATAGAAGATACAAGAACAACTTGTGTTGAAGCTAATTATATCATCTTGAAAAACTATGGAAGGATCATAAATATATACAAATTGATCTGCAAGGGATGTGTAACCAATATTGTAACACCCATGAATGTATTATGATTCTAAAGTTGAGTCTGACTCAAGGGAATCTAATCCTAATGTTCAAACTGGCATTGATTCTACTTCTAATGCTAAATCTAATGTCAATTTAAGAATATAACCTAACTTCAATCTTGATTCTTCATATGGTGTGGATGCTTCTACAATGATGTCTTGTTGAATGTTTGGTATTGGACATGTAAAGGCCTATGATGGCATAATGAGATTTTTAGAAATAGGCTTAGCTAAGAAGGATTCCATAGAGAATAGTTTGTCGATGTGAGACTCCTCAATGAGGGGGAAAGTTCAAGAGATAAGTCCATAGAGATTGGATTTCAAAAGGGAGGATCTTTAAAAATAGGACAATGGTTGAGATAATGATTTGCCTAAAGGAGATTATAATCATTAAGAAGTGACTCAGAAAAGATTAGCTTGTTAGAGTGAGACTCCCTAATAGCATGGATAGTATCAAAAGGTGATTCATCATAAGTTGAATCATCACAAATAGGTGTTTCAATAAAAAACGTCATGGATTGCTTGGTTTTCTTGGCATTGGTTTACAAGTACCTATAAAACATCAATTTTTAACACATCTTGGTCTTTGAGTGATGGCTCTTAGAGTTATAGTGATTGGCTTTGTTGTCACTTCAAGATTGGCATCAATTTTATAATGTTGGGGATGGTTGGAAATGGTTGAAGGAGGACCAATTATTGGATAATGATATCTTTGTAAATAGTCTCATCTATGATGGGCTTAACAAAGACTAGTTTTCAGTTTAGCATAGTAACTGTGACTTGTCTAGTCATACATGTGCAACATTGTTGAGATAGCAAGATATGATACTTAAAATAGCCTTGAATGGTAATGGTAATACATTGTGAGTCTTGGTTACTCAGAGAAGCTAAAGGATGAGGGCTTAGAATTGTAATGGTAGGGCATTATGAATCTTGGTTGCTATCATGAGCTAAAGTATAACATCTTGAAATGGTAATAGTAGGGTGTTATGAAGCTTGGTTGTTAGTTTGAGATAAAGGATGAGATCCTAGAATGGTAATGGTAGGATGTTTCCAAGCTTGATTGCTATCACGAGTCAAAGTACAAGGGCTTAGACTAGTGATATTTAGATATTTTGGATCTTGGTTGTTCACATAGCTTGAAGGAGGTTTAATGTTATAGGTAGGAGATTGGGTACCATTAGAATTAAAAATTTGAACTTGGTATGTTAATCAGCCCAAATAAGTTATCATCAAATACTATGCTTTAGGGTCATGCCTTTGTTCTCTAGATTGAGTATTATAAGGAGTATAAGGATCCATATCACAAAATACGTTGTCACCTTAGGGGTCTTGGACAAATTCATCTTATGCAACCACATTATCATAACCTAGATTATACAAGCCTCTACTACAAGTGTAATGAGACATATCCAAATCAATTATGAATGTTTCAAAAAAAGGCTTAGGCTTCAACAAACTTTGAAAAATAAGGTCCAAAGGATAAATGGTCTAAAAATAGTGTAACTTGGTCTAGGGAATGGTGTTGTGTCTCCAAAAAGGCCAATGCTAAAACTTGGTATAAAATAGTTTGATGTCAAATGTATTACACAGATGGTTAAGCAGATGATAAAAACCAAAATACCAAACTTAGGTAAAAATGTGTTTCAAACAAGTCTAATTTAAGTCTAAACAATTAAAGTTTGCTATGTGTTTTGGAAAATAAGGCAAAAAATCTAGGATAAGAATAGACATTTTTAGGTCTTTTGCGAACAAGCCACAAAAGATAGACTTTAAACAAAATGAGGTCTAAGAGGCAAGAGATTTAATCTAAGAAATCTAAATACTTTAAATCAAACTAGGAATTCATAATTAAACATAAACTTCACCATTTAGTAAAAGACATGGAACATTAAGAACATGGAATATATACCACTTCACCAATTTTAGGGACAAAAATAGTCTTTAAATTGAGTAAGAAACTAGTGTAAGTTACACAACCCAAAAGTGAAAGGTAAATGTCTAGGCCAAAAATACACAAAGCATAGGCATAAAACCAATCAATATGTGAATTTTAACTTTATCAAGGCTAACTTTGAACTTAATTTAGAAGAGTAAGATTTTCAAAATAAACAACAAGATAGAAAAGAATGAACAACATGATGATACTAGGCATAGATCTAAAAGGCATACATGGTTTTGATTTTACAATTTAGACACAAGACAACAACTCTTTAAAATAATTTTAGCAGCATAATGATGTTATCATGATCTAAAGGTATGATCAAATATTTGTTTCAATTAACTCTAAGGCACAAGACTTTTAATTAGTTAAAAAACATAATGATTACCCTTTCAAACAATTTGCATACATTCATAAAGGTTTGATAAAAGACTAAGGAAAATGTGTGATGTCAAATGAATGGCATAACACCTTTTAAAATAAAGGAGTGATATGTAAACAAGACTCATTTTTGGATGTGGTATGATAAATAAATAGTTTTGACACAAGACCATGCAAGTAAAAAGGAAAAAAGGAAAAAAAAACCTAAGTGTAATGTCCAAAACACTAAAACTAACAACATTGCATTGTATTTTCTAATTCCATCCATATATTTGATTTTGAGAGGATTTTAAGTTGCTAATCCAAAAAGTAGAAGTACATGAAAAATAGGTTTTTTGATCCCCCTATTATCTCAAGTGTTTGTATGGTGACATAGAACTTTGGGCTACTCGTCATACATCAATAGTATGTCTGTAGAAAGGTGGGTTTTCTAAACTATCATTTTTTGCTCATTTATAAATGGTACCATATGTGTGGCAAATACTAGGTCAAAATCATGTCATTTGGATCTATGTCAACTAGCCTATTGTGAAAAGGTATTATCCTTTTCATAACCACTAAATCCATCAATTACTTAGGATAGTGTGATGTTCAAGTTTACCCTATATTTTGAGGTCAATTATCATGAATAGAACTTGTTTCAGCCACTCAAAAAAATCACCCCAATGGTTCACCATCAATTTATATACCCTATCATTGAGTGGGGCTGAAACTATTCTAAGAGATGAATTTCAAGGTCAATGCTTCACTAGAGAACTTGTGACGAGGCGATGAGCTCTTGTGCATAAGCAAAAATGTATGAAAATAAAGTCAAGTGGAAGGACTTCAGAGTAATTTTAGGGTCACCCAAATCATATAGATTTTTGGGAGGGCCTTAGCAAATTTCCTTCTCTGATTTTGGACTAAAGTGATAAATCCAAAGAGTGAGCATTTTTTATCACCCACGTTTCCTAAAGGGGATGGGGGGAGAGCATACATGTGACACTCATCTTGTGAATCAAACACTTCAATAAACAAGCATAAAAAAGATACTCTTATGACTATTTAACTAAAGTGAACGTTTAATTTTATAGAACCAAAATGAAACATGTGATGAAGTTTGAGCCCCTTGGAATTGTTGTTGATAATTGAAAAAACAACTAAGAGATGAAAATAACAAGGTAAATTTTAAGCACCAAATGCAATGTGTGTAATAATTAACCATGATTAAAATTTTCTCTATCCACCTTAGGACCTTCAAATTGTTAGATGGTTTGCTTACTTAGAATCCCAAAATCTAGTGAGGAAACAACATTTTCAATTTAGCTCTTAGGTTTCTAATTTTTTATCTTAGAGACCAATCATCATCAAACAACAAGGATTGATGTTGATTACATAAATTGACATCGATTAATCAGATCAACAACACTTTCTTATAAAACTCATAAAAATAAAGTCTATTTTGATGGAAAAATGATTAACAAATAAGCTTAAAAATCCAAACATCTCATAGATTCTACAAGAAAAAGGTTATAGATTCATCAAACACAAAATGAAGGCAATAAAAATTGAGTATCACCATTGTTAACCATGTTTCCTACCTTGTTCTATTTTACATATAGATCATTGTCAATTCTTGTAATCGACATCGATATCAAAAATTGATGTCGATCCCTATAACTTGTAACTTGCTTTAAAAAAATGTTAAAGACAAAGCTAAAACTTGAAGATTTATATGCATCCATTAAAAAAAATAAAACTAGCATATCAATATCCTTGGCCATACAAGATGTTTGGTCCCACCGATGATTCCATAATGTGAACAAGGAATATGTGGAAGGGAGGTTAGTATAGTGTTAGTTCAATCAAACAAATCAAGATAACATACTAAAATCCTAACACCTCTAATCTAGACACTAGAGAGAGTATAGGTAATAAGTATGCATATGAAAACACAACTAAAACATAAAATAAAACACTTTTTTACCTTCCTTAGAGATCCAAATGGCATTTGTGAATGGCTTGCTTGATTTGTGCATCATGAAATCTTAATCAATGGAGCTTTGTAGGCTCCACCTTTCTTTGGCACCTTAGCTTGGTTGATTGCCTTGGCTTGGCTTATGAATTTGGCATGGTATCACTACTTGCAAAGCTTGTATCTCTCTATATTAGAAATATAAATTTGGCTTATGAGATCTTTTGAAGACATTTTAGCATAACAACTTTACACCAAAAGAGCTTAAGAATCAATAGGCATGGCCTTGTATTTATAGCCTCCAAAATTTAACTATCACCCAAGGTGAGTTAAGGTTGAATTTAAAATGGAATGAGTTCAAAATAACCCTAGGTGAGTTAAAAATAACTCTATTTGACTTAAATGTTATCATATAATTATGATTTTAAATTACTAGGCATGGCTCTAAAATTGGATATTTTGGGTTATTTTGGAAGAGCTTGACAACTCATAACGGTAATGGTGAAAAGGCTTGATATTTAGATTTTTGGAATTTATATTTTTAGATATTCATTAATTTAAAATAGACAATTCAAATAATTATTTAATATTTTTTAATTATATGATTCATTTTTATTAGCATTTTTTCTCTTTTAAGATTTTATCAAGTGTCCCACTTAATGGGTCTATAGGCCAAACTGATAGTTGGTATGTCACAAGAAGATTAAGGATGAATCCATACGAGGTTATTATTTTGTATAGGTTAGTTTCTCAAATATAGAATCCTCAATATGATTATGAGAATTGATGAATGATGCACGGACAAAATTGGGACATTTAATAATTCTTAGGCTTAAGTTTCAATGTTTGGTAGAAAGTAATCTAATGTCTAATCAAAATCTACTTGTGGCTGAAATTGGGTGTCTAAATCCATATCTGAGATACTTCCATGCATACCAAATATGGTCACTCTTACTTTATTTGATACATGTCACCTTGATAGTATCTTAGAAGACTTGTCAATTAGTATGTTCTCTTATTACTTGTACATGTTTTCTTTATTCTAATTTACTTGTGTATAGATTCCTTTATCTTAATCCATGTAAATAGATTCACTTTCATGTTAATTATTCATAAATTATACTCAAAACATAATAAGAAAATATAATATGTTAAAAATACAAAAAACATTCAAATATTGCTTAGAAAATGGAAATTTTAGATCATATGCATTTCTATTTTTACATTCCTTCTATTTTATAGGTACTACATATGCTATCTATGTTAATGTAGTTATTATTATCATACATACATTCTTTGATTATTACCTTCTAGGGTTCTTAGATTACTACAAGACTTTGGTCCTATACACAGATCTAGATTTACTACTATTCACCCATCAGGGTCACATACACATATACATTGATTTTGCATGGATATATTAACCATTGCGGACATCATACACATAAATTTCAATTTATCAAGGTATATATCTCTATACTCCATATCATAGATTTAGCATTGATGATATCTTGATATTGATCATCCAATGCTACACTAACTTTTTTATGACTATAATTAATATAGGCTCATCTTATGTATGTCTTTGCTCTTATACAAATTTGTAACATATGGTTATTCATACTTTCATTTATAGCATTACTATTCTATATTTGATTTTTTTTGTTTGCGTCTACATCTACTCAAGGGAATTTGAATATACCATTGTCAGTTCACTTCCTTTATTCTTTGGACATATGCCCATGTCCTTGCATATACTTCTTGATTGTGTATGTAGTTAAATGTGTTTATAAGATAAACATGGATTATATTATATGTATGTAGAAATTTGAACATGTATTTTTGTGTGTTCCTTTTATTATACTTAGTGGCATGTGCCCATGTCCCTTGTATCATGGCCCGTTGGCCTACTTTACATGCCTCATATGTTTGCATGTATGTTTTCATGTATTCATCATGACCATGAACCTTATCTCTTTCTTGTTGATTCCACATCTAATTTTTTATTTCATGAGGGACCTCTTTCATTTCTCCTTCCTTCTTTGGTTCCTTTATGGAAATCATGCCCCATCCCCCTAAGTAGCTTACTCAAGTTATATTTAGATTTATTTGTCATATACATGCTTTCACTATTATTTCTATCTTGAGAACCTTATGAATTCTAAATCATGCATCATATATTTATAATTTATGTTCAATTTCTCTTACATTTACATGTCATGTATACACATTATATTAGTTTGTCATGTATATATCATATACTTTTAGTCCAATAGACATTATGCATAACTTTTATTTTAAGGATAGTTATTGTATGGGTTCAACAAATCCCATTAAAAGGGGAGGAATTCATAGGGATTTATCACATAACTTAGACCATCCTAGTGAACCCATAAAACAATTTTTAGAATTCAAACATAGATTATAGATCTCAGACTTAGAAAAATATAGTGAAATATAGTCATACACATATCAGTCTAAGTTTTTATCAAAAACAACACTTTTAGATAATAACATAGTCCACTGTCAGGAGTGCATTACACTATATTCCACCCTCTATGCTATTTTCTAATAAACTAAAAAATATTAAATTTTCAAATTGTTAGAAATTTAAAATAGTTACAATTTTGATTTGCAAAGTCTCAGTCATATATTCTCATATATGCTCAATATATATTTAGTTTTCACATAAAATTGTATGGGTTTTCTTAGTTATGGGGAATCACTCATGGCATGATCAATCCAATTTAATTTTTATATATTCAAAAACACATATTAATATAGCCCAATCTAGAATCTATGTGCACATATATTAAAATTGGGGGGACATGCATAGCACATTGTTTCCATATGCTTAGTTTTACACTAGTTTTATCAGATAAAATGACAAATCCATGTAATTATCTATGTTGTATACTTAATATACCATATGCATCATTATCACACAAGATTAATGCCTCATTCCATCTACAGTGGTTAGCATTCCTGATTTCCTAAGTTGCCCCTCAACCATTTTACATTTCAATTCTTGAGTAACCCAAAGCCATATTTGATAGCTTCATGACACCACATAGTTTTAGTTTAATCTTATTTTAGTTTCATCTAAAGTTCTTGAGCCACCCACACATGCAGGTTGGTCAAGCTATTAAGTAAGTCTAAACTATTCACTACTTGATCACCATCTATACACGCAGAGGATTTCACTAGGTTTTTGGATAAATTCATATACCTAGTGAGTTGTATTTGTTATTTTCCTCTCTCTCACATATTTTCACTCAATTTTGTCTATGATTTTGATATTTATTAAGGACTGATTCATATATGTTTTATTTTTAGGACATGTAATCAATCACAATTTATAGACTCAAACCCACATTCATAGGCTTCACCTCATAGGTAATTCCAGGTACATTGCTCTTTCCTTTAACCTAGTCATTTCACTTTGCTACATTTTTGGAATATAGGGAGGGGGTAATATAGTCATATAAAATGTCATTTTAATGTAATGAATGTCACTTGAGACCAACATATCCTTATGTTAGACATATACCTATCTTAGGGCCTCTTTTGATCCTTTTCCATCTTTTTTGAGTGTCTATCCTATGGATAGATATACCAAGATCTACATTTATCCATCACCTAGCCTTTTATGATTCTTTTTCACATGTGCCAACCACCTAGACAATAACATGGCCCCATTAGTCTATATCACAGTGTGTTATTGGCAAAGGGGTCTGTTGGGTGAATCTTTTGTCACCAGCTAACTGATGGGCAAAATAGGTCATTTCAACCATATCATAGGGATATTGGTCAGCCAAATGTGCAGGTTTACCATATCAAAAGGGGACAAATCTCTCCTCTCATCAAGGGGAGGTTCCCTATAAATATGAGGAGCTATATCTATATATATATGCAGAAAATAACACTCAAGGGTAGGACAACACCATCCATCTCTCTTATTTCAGAAATGATGTTCACAAACAAAGGAGAAAACCAAGTGAAAACACTAAAGGCACTTTTCTTCTTTTAGAAGTGTTCTTGCAGCAAACAACAAGAGTTCTTTCTGATATATAATAAGTAACTAGTAATAGGGTGCAATAACCAATAGACTAAGATGTAGCACAAAGTCTCCACCTCAACTGCCAAAGAGTGAAATACAAAGGACAATGAGGGCACAAAGTCATCCCAAGGCCCTTTACATAGAAAGAAACTAAAAACATATATACTAAAGACAATTGTGGTAGCACAAAGTCTCTACACAGTTGGCTTCAGGTCACCTTAATAATTACTTCCACTAGTTCTACTTACTTCATTAAAATGGACAAGAATGCATTCAAGAAATAGACATAAGAACAATATCTTAAATGACACAAGCTATTATAGCACAAAGTCTATAAGTAACCTGCTTTCTCATTCATATAAAGAAATATGATCAATAATCTAAGCTCAATGTCTTAGTAATCATCTTTCAATTTTGGCAGAGTTTTGCTTCTATAACAAAAAAGATCCCCTTTTCATAAAATAAGAGATTACAATATATATTAGCTAAGGAAGACTTGGCACTTTGTTTTATAGAATGGCCCATGCTGTATTTAATGCCTTGAATGCATTTTTAGTTTTGTCAAGGGGCCATGCTGGAATAGGGCATTTGCCTTAACTGTGGCATGTCAATTCATTTCAAAATATCTTCTCCTTTGCATGGGTCATCTAATCTTTCTCCCAATAGGTACATAGTTGTCCCCTCACTTTCCTTCTAAAGAAGAAAAATAGGCTGTGCATTATAATATTTGTGAACTCAAATGTCCACTTGGTAGACTGTTCTACCTACTAAAAATAACTCCTTCGCAAATATTTCTAGTCTTTCCCTCTTTCTTGTTGCAATTTGAGCTATCGAGCTATCTTTTCCTTCTTTACTGGCTCTTTTAGCTCCCTCTTCAGCTAGTCACTGAGTTTGTTTTCAAGTTCTATGCCACATTTGAAAATCAATAGATATTTCATTACCCTAAATTTGACATCCACAGGGTTGTCATTGGTCACTAGTCACTTGAACCATTTTGAACCATGGACCTTTAAACCTTTGAAAGTTTATTGGTTCAATGGTTCAACAGTTCAGGAGGCCTTATTAGCTCCTTGGTTCCATCACTTTCCTGGTTCATTCACTTTCCTTGATCTTTGGTTGAACCATCTCTTTGAACTGGTCTCTGGAATCTTCCACCTCTTTCCTTTGCTCAGAGCTTTCTTTGAACCGTTGAACCTTTTTGGTTCAATGTTCAATGGTTCATTCTCTTTCTTAGAATCCTTTGTTTTTTAAAGTCTTTCGAAGCTTTGAAATTCCTTTAGATTTATAACTTTGGAACCCCTCAAAGGGAAGGTGTCCCTTCGGGCCTTGAGAAAGGTCCATTTCCTGGTCGCCAAAACCCCCCGCAAGGGTACCTGCCCTTCAGGGTCCTTCGAGTCGCCTCCTCCTTCAAATCCTATAGATTCCATAGAACCAAGCCCATAGAGTCTGTAGAATAAAGTTTGTGGAGTTCATAGAAATAGGCTTGCAAAGTCCATAGAATCAAGCCTACAGAGTCTATAGAAACATGTCTGCAGAGTTCGTAGAAACCAGCCTGTGGGCCTTTGATCATTCCTTCAAACAAAATGTTCAAAGGAATTCCTTCAGACATTTTGTTTAAAGGATCTCCCTTGTAAATTTTTTTGTGAAAAATCTTTTTGAAGGATATCCTTTTGTTCCTTTTATTCCCTACCCTCCGCAAGGTCACTTTTCCTTTGGGCTTTGGGAGACTCCTTTGAACCATTTGATTGAACTGACAGATTGAACCATCTTATGGTTCAATGGTTCAACAGTTCAATATTTTATTTAAAGCCTTTTGATATTTAAGTCTTTTGATCTTATTAAACTCATTGAACCTTTGAACCTATTGAACCATTTTGGTTCAAGGTTCAACAGTTCACTCTTTACTCTTCGAAGTCTTCTTTTCTTCTAAGTCTTTCAAAGCCATTGAACTTTAAACTTATCAGAATGCTTACCTCTTTGAGTCTACCAACGTCATTGAACCTTTGAACCTGTTAAACCATTGAACCTTTAGAAGTGAGGTTCAATGGTTCAATCCTTTGTTTTAAGCTTGTTGATGGACCTTTTGGTTGAACGTTGATGTTGAGCCAACCTTGAAATTGCCTAAGTGTTGGGAACTTGTTTCTTTGTGAGAGCTCCCATGTTGAAGTCATTAAACCTATT
This sequence comes from Torreya grandis, assembly GCA_037957365.1. NCBI lineage: Eukaryota > Viridiplantae > Streptophyta > Pinopsida > Cupressales > Taxaceae > Torreya > Torreya grandis. The sequence goes on from JARHVA010008463.1 coordinate 399,063, forward strand.
GAACCTGCAAGTCCCTTAGCTGAAAAATCTTGAATAATGAAGAATTTAAGTACTCAAAATAATTTTTGAGAAGAAAAGAGAGAATTTTGGCCTGCAGGACCAAAATAGTTCATATGTTGTCCCAAAAATGAGTGATAAATTTTGGGAACAATAGCTAGCTCTAGTTGGAGAACTTCCTTTAGTTGAAAGTTTGAAATAGCTAAGGGGAGTAGAAAATAGAATATGCAGTGCCTTTAAGTATGCCATTGGGCTATGGAGTCATGTTACCCAAAAAGAAAGGCACCAAAAATGAAAATGAAAAGCACAAAACAGTTTTAAAGACTATACAAATATACATATGTACAGATGATCTTATTTTATACTTCAAGAATTAAAGTGCTTCAGATGCTACCCATTATGAGGCAGAGAAATAGGGTGTGCCATATTGATACTTCAACATGAAACTATTTTCACCATTGAGCTGATCAATAGTAAATGGGCCTCTCCATAGCATATCAAATTTCCCATGCATTCCCTTTAGTTCTCTTCTCTTGTCCCATAACAGAACTTGATCTCTAATCTAGAAATCATGGGTTCTTGCTTTTTGGTCAAAGAGCTTCTTCACCAAGCTTTAATGCATAGTAGTTCGGTCCACCACCATAGTTCGCTACTCATCCAGCTCAGTTAAGCACATGATCCTCTTGTCGATGGATCTTTTATATGTCTGATCTTTGACTGCCTTTGCCAATCTCAATGCTAGCAATTACATGGTGATTGGTATCTCTGCATTGAGACCATACAAAAGTTGGAATGGTGACATACCTATCACCCTCTTGGGGGTAATTCTATCTTCCCATAAAGCATCGACCAATGCTTTATGCCATGTTCATTGGTTATCATCCACCAGCTTCCTGATGATGGTCACCAAGTTCTTGTTTCTTGATTCAGCTTGGCCATTCCCTTGTGAGAAATAATCAGAAGAGTGGGAGAGGGTAATCCCATAGTAAAAATAGAACTGAGTGATTTCATGAGAGGAGAAATAGGCTGCATTATCTGTCATAATCTTGGTTGGGACCCCAAACTTAGATATGATGTTTTCTTTGAGGAAATCGCATACCACTTCTGAAGTAGCATGCTTGGTTGGAATTGCTTCCACCCATTTGGTGAAGTAATCTGTGGTTATGAGGACATAATCATATCCAGCACTTGAAGATGGATTTACAGTACCAATGAAATCAATTCCCCATTGCTGAAATGGCTCTTCTATTACCACTGGCTTAAGAGGTAAAGTAGCTAACTTGGGTCTTCCAATGAATTATTGGCACAATTCACACCTTTGTACCCATTTGTATGCATTTTGAAACAAAGTAGACCAGTAATACCTGGCCCACATAATCTGATGGGCAGTTACAGGAGCAAAAAAATGTCCTCTACAAGCTAGATTATGGAAGGACTTCAAAAGTTAGTTTTTCTACTCTTTATCCACATAGCAAATGAACACTGCATCAACGTTCTTCTTATACAAGCCATTGTCCCATAGGACAAAATTGGTAGCTTTCAATTTAATAGTCCTACTTTCTTTATGAGACAAGTGAACGGGACACTCACCATAAGTAAGGAAATGATCAATACTCAAATACCACTCATCCCTGGTGGAGACAAAGAGGACTGTTGACGTGTTTTCAATTTTTGCTCCATCTAGTCTATTATAATCAATCAACTGACAGAGACCATTTCCCCACACAAGCTTTGTTGGTTTGATGACTAGATCAAACTCTTAGATTTTTGCAATCTAATTGCCCCTTTTTGTTTCAAACTCTTGTTGAGTTAATATGGATTTAACTATGGTATCAAGAACTACGGTAGTAACGTGTGAATTTAGGATGTAAAAATAGAAGTGCTTTAATGTCTTTACCACTACATAAGCATGCTTCTCCATGTTTAAATATTTTAGCTCATGAGATTTGAGAGGACAACTCATGAAGTATATGGGAGACTCCACACCTTCTATGTACTGTTGAACCAAAATTGCTAAAAGTGTGTGCTCAAAAGCATAACTATACACTATGAAATCTTTGGTATAATCTGGACAAACCAGAATTAGGGTGTGGGCAATAGCTATTTTGATATCTCGAAATGCCAATTTGCCTTCCTCGATCTAGTTGAAAGTGGCCTTTCCCTTCATCATGTTCACAATGTGGTGAGTCTTCTCAGCGAACTTAGGGATGAACCTTTGTAAAAAATTTACCTTTTTAAAGAAAGAGTGAACTACAATCTTACTTGTGGGTAGGGTAAGTTCTTGGATGGATTTGACTCTTTTTGAGACAATCTATATGCCTTCTTGGGATACAATGTATCTAAGAAGTTTCTCTTCTGTTACTCTAAAAATAGACTTTTTGGGATTTAGAGAAATGCCATTCTAGCGACATCGTTCCAACACTTGTTGTAAATGGCGCACATGATCAAGACGATGCTTGGAAAAGATTTTTAAGTCATCAAGGTACACCATAATGAACTTACCCCTTTCATTTTTGAAAGCAAGGTCCATTGCTCTCTAGAAGGTGGCGCCAGCATTTATCAGGCCAAATGACATTCTTCGATATGCAAAGTTGCCCCAAGGTGTGGTGAAGGCAATCTTATGTTGGTCTACTTCGCCAACTTCTACTTGATTGTACTCTGAGAAGCCATCCAACATTGATAACATCTCTGAACTAGTCACCATTTGAAAGACTTGATCCATGATGGGCAGAGGGCAATTATCTTTTAAGGATAACTGATTTAGATTTTTGAAGCCACGCAAAGGCAAATTTTGCTATTCTTCTTTCTCACAGGAACTATGTTTACAATCCATGTGGAATGATGGATTGGGAAAATTATTCTAGCATTCAACATTTTCTATATTTCAGACAGAATAGTACCTGATATCTTTGAATTGAACTGCCTAGATTTTTGCTTGTAAGGCACCAAATCAATCTTGAGAGGAATTTCATGGCAAATTTTTTTAGGCTTGAGTGATTTCAGATCATCATAGGAGTATACCAAAACATCCATGTACTAGCAAAACATATCAGTGAACTTGAACTTCTCTTCTAGAGTGCAACAGTTCCCAATGTTTAGCATCTTAGGATTTTCTTTGCTACCTAAATTTATATGATCAAATACCTGGAAGGAGCTTGAAACTATTTGTTGTTGTTTGATGAACATGTCGTGCTTGTCAAACAACTTCTCAAGGGAAACCAATTTTTTGGGAATTTTATCCCCCTTTAGCTATAAGAATTCCTCACCTACGTCTGAACTTGATTCAGGGGCTGGTTCAAGCTTCTGAGGCTCACTACCTTCAAAGTGAAGCTATTCAAAGCTATCTTTTTATTCCAGGAAGGCAATTATTTGGTTGTCACTATTGAACAGTTGCCAATGATTGGAATTGTCAGGCACACTTGGTTAAAAGACCAGTTCGATAGTGTACTTGTCTCCTTTAAAATCTAGGTGAGAAATCAAAAGAGTTGTAAAAATAGCTAATGCATCTGCTCGATCATTGAATTCCTTGGGCACTGTAGAGTTATTGAAAGCATCAAACCTTTCAATTTGATCCCAAACTAGATTGTGGTAGTGGCACAATCTCTCATTTTTGATTTGGTATAGGTTCTTCACCTAACAAACCACCAGCTCAGCATTTCCTTTGGCATGAAGGAGCTTGATGCCCTTATCTTGAGTGGTCTTCAATCCAAGCAACAATGATTCATATTCAGCAGTATTATTAGTATTGCTAAACTATAACTTATATGAAGAAGGAAAAATATCTCCTTGAGTAGATATCAACACAATCCCATCTCTTAAAATAGTAGAGGAATAGCTTCCATCGAATTCCAAAATCTAGACATCATCATAAACTAATTTTTTCTTAGATTTCTCTTTGTGTGGAGGGGAGAGTTCCTTTGGGCTTACACTGTGCTCTCTCATGTCTTCTGTTGTTTTATCTAAAACAATTTTTAGATTGTCATTTTCAGAGGTTTCATCAGCTAAGATGGGAACATCCTCTATAGTCAAGAATTAATTACCCATGCCTAAAGACTCAAACATAATTTGAGCTTCAAGCACTGATGTTTGAGTGACCACATATTTTGATTCCTTCTCAAGGAGCAATCTCTTCATAACGCCTTTGACTGGGATCCTTGCCTCAAATAGGTCCATGCTTAAATCACCACCAACATCCTTGCATAAATTTTGCCCAAGAAGGATGCCATATGAGGCTGGGACGTTAGCCACCAGGACTATCGTCTTGATTCTCTTGTTTGGGAATGTTGCAAATGTAAATTGGGCATCCTTGATTTGTCCTAGTAGTGGCACTTGTTTATTCTCCATGGAGAAACATATTCCAAATGTCTTTGTCAGTGTGAGTCCAAGAGATTTTATCACTTTGGTAGGCATGACATTGTCAGATGCACCTGAGTCTATGATGCAATTATTCAGTTGGTGTCCATTTATCAGTAGGGAGACATAAAATGGTTCAGTCTATCCAAGAGTAGCAATAGGAGTAATAACAAGATTGTTTGCGGTGGACATGTTCTTTGGGGGATCATGAGTTACCTTTCTAACATCTTGTCCTATAGGGGTGGTTTGGTTATTCACATATTGAACCAACTTATCCAACTGCTCAAGGTTGGATTGTATAAATTCAAATTCAAACATTTAAATTTTAGTTTTCTTCACATGGTCGACTATGTCAAACATCTGAAATGAATTAGGAATAAGGAAAGGTAGTTCATCCTTTTGGTTTTTAGTGGGGTAAGACTGATCTATGAAATTGAAGTTGAAGGTGAAGACATACTTGAAGTACTTACTTTTTTATTACTCACTGGGTCCTTTGGCTGGAAAGGCAGAGAAGTTCCTCATTTGGCAATTGAAATTGTAGGCTGAGCCCACTCCTCTATTTTTTTTATCAACTTGTTGGGCTGACAAATTCTTGGACTAGGTGAACACAACGTATGATCTCTCAACTACTTTACCTTCACTTCTGGGTTCATCTTGATAATTCAGGAAACTAATGTTGGAGTCGCTAGCTAATTCTTCTTCTCCCTCTATAAAGAGATTAATGTCATCTTCTAGGTTCAACTCAAGCTGAAAGGAGAAATCTAATTCTACTTCAAGATATCCAACTACTTAATTGGTTGGAGGTGCCTCAATGGCCAATTTTCCTGAGGGGGAGGAAGATGATTTGGCTGCCCTTCATTCTTGGCAGCATTACCTTGGTATGACTAATTAGGGAATGTCCTCCTTGGTATATCTCTGTACGAAGGGGAAGATGACATCCCTTGCAACATTTACTTTCTAAGAGAAAGCAACTCATTTGCTAGTTTTTGCACCATTGGATCAGTGGTGCATGTAGATAGATATTCAAAAGATGAATAAGATTTACCTCTATTAGGATCTCTCCTTATCTTTCTTGCCAAGATAAGGTCATCTTCCACATTAGTGGCCAAATCCTAAGCAGCAACAAGGTCTATGTGGCTAGCATGTCTCAATAGAAAACTCACTTTAGGTAGTTACGAGTTCATGAAGAAACATTTAAGGTTCTCAGGTGTTGGCTGAGCAATTGTAAGAATCCTGTTCCTCACCTTGTCAAATTTGGCAATGAAGTCCCTCATAGGTTCATGAGGTTATTTCTTATCTATGTGAGCTGGGCTAGCAAGGCATGCACATCTTCTGTAGGCTTGAACCTTGCTTCAAACTTAGCTTTGAGAGTGTTCCAGTCAGTCACAGTCTGGGCCTGCAGATGATAGAACCAATTTGAAATATCACCTTGCAATGTTTCTACAAATAGCATCACTGATACATCCTCATACTCCATGCCTATCACACTGCAAGCTATGCTAAAAGCTACACTGTGTTCATCAAGATGAACTCTCCCATCACCAAATAATTTAGGGAAATTCTTCCTTGAACTGCATGGTATCTCATGTAGAGGTGGAGTTAAATTGAGTGGACCAAAAGAGTTACCCCAGGGGCCTTAAACCGAAATGATTTTATTATGGCTAGTGGAGATAACAAATATGGGTGGAGTATGTATAGGAAAAGCTCTGCTAACAGTAGAAAAAGAAGCTCTACCTTGTAGTGGTGACCTGGTATTGATAAGAGGAAAACTCTTAGCTCATTGAACTTGAAGTTATGGAGGAAACAAACCAAAATTGCCCTACTGCACCAACTCAAAAATAGGGTCAATAACCGCTTTCACTCTCTAGCTTCTTGTATAGTGTGGAGTTTCCTGATTGTAGAATAAAAATGGAAAAGAACTAGCCCTACTTCAGCTTGAAGCTTGAGGCTTCAAACTGCATGCTCTTCCCCAACGGAGTCACCAAAAAACTCTTGGGTAAATATTTTGTCACCAGCTAACTGATGGGCAAAATAGGTTGTTTCAACCACAGCATAGGGATATTGGTTGGCCAAATGTGCAGGTTTACCACATCAAAAGGGGAAAAATCTCTCCTCTCATCAAGGGGAGGTTCCTTATAAATATGAGGATATATATATATATATATATATATATATATATATATATATATATATATATATATATATATATATATATATATATATATATGCAAAAAATAACACTCAAGGGTAAGACAACACCATCCATCTCTCTTCTTTCAAAGATGATGTTCACAAACAAAAGAAAAATCCAGGTGAAAATATCGAAGGCACTTCTCTTCTTTTAGAAGTGGTCTTGTAGCAAACAACAGGAGTTCTTTCTGATAGATAACAAGTAACTAGTAATAGGGTGTAACAACCAGTAAACTGAGATGTAGCATAGAGTCTCCACCTCAACTACCGAAGAGTGAAATACAAAGAATAATGAGGGCACAAAGTTGTCTTAAGGCCCTTTACACAAAAAGAAATTAAAAACACACATACTAAAGACAATTGTGGCAGCACAAAGTCTCTCCACAGTTGGCTTTAGGACACCTTCCTGATTACTTCCACTAGTTATGCTAACTTCATTAAAATGGACAAGAATGCATTTAGGAAATAGACATAAGAACAATATCCTAAATGACACAAGCTATTATAGCACAAAGTCTGGAAGTAACTTGTTTTCTCATTCATATAAAGAAATATGATCAACAATTTGAGCTCAAAGTCTCAGTAATTGCCTTTCAATTTAGGTAGAGTTTTACTTCTATAACCAAAAAGATCCCCCTTTCATAAAATAAGAGATTATAATATATAGCAACTAAGGAAGACTTGGCACTTTGTTTCATAAAATGGCCCATGCTACATTCAATGCCTTGAATGCATTTTTAATTTTGTCAAGGGGTCATGCTGGAATAGGGCATCTATCTTAACTGTGGCATGTCAATTCATCTCAAAATATCTTCTCCTCTGCATGGGTCATCTATCTTTCTCCTAATAGGTATGCAGATATCCCCTCACTTTCCTTCCAAGGAAGAAAAATAGGCCACACCTTTTAATATTTGTGAACTTAAATGTCCACTTGGTGGACTATTAGACTTACTAGAAATAACTCCTATGTAGATATTTTTGGTCTTTCCCTCTTTCATTTCATAATTTTAACTCTTGAGCTATCTTTTCCCTTTCTAATGGCTCTTTCAACTCCCTCTTCAGCTAGTCGCTGAGTTTGTTTTCAAGTTTTGCACCACATTTAAAAATCAATGGATATTTCATTACCCTGAATTTGACATTCATGGGGATGTCATTGGTCACTTGAACCATTTTGAACCATGAACCTTTGAACCTTTGAAAGTTCATTGGTTCAATAGTTCAATGGTTCGAGAGGCCTTATCAGCTCCTTGGTTCCATCACTTTCCTAGTTCATTCACTTTCCTTGCTCTTTAGTTGAACCATCTCTTTGAACTGGTCTCTGGAATCTTCCACTTCTTTCCTTTTCTCAGAGCTTTCTTTGAACCGTTGAACCTTTGAACCTTCGAACCTTTTGGTTCAAGGTTCAATGGTTCATTCTCTTTCTTAGAATCTTTTATTTTTTGAATTCTTTCAAAGCTTTGAAATTCCTTCGGCTTTATATCTTTGGAACCCCCTGAAGAGAAGGTGTCCCTTTGGGCCTTGAGAAAGGTCCATTTTCTGGTCACTAAGAGCCCCTCATAAGGGTACCTGCCCTTTAGGGTCTTTCGAGTGGCCTCCTCCTTTAAATCTTGTGGAGTCCATAGAGTCTATAGAATCAAGTCTATGGAGTCCATAGAAATAGGCCTGCAAAGTCTGTAGAATCAAGCCTATAGATTTCATAGAAACATGTCTATATAGTCCATAGAAACTAGCTTGTGGGCCTTTGATCATTCCTTTGAACAAAACGGCCAAAGGAATTCCTTCAGACATTTTGTCTGAAGGATTTCCCTTGTAAAATTTTCCATGAAAAACCTTTTTGAAGGATATCCTTTTGTTCCCTACCCTCCGCAAGGGCACTTGTCCTTCGGGCTTTAGGAGAC
>JARHVA010008463.1:412500-484576 GCA_037957365.1 Torreya grandis
CTTCAAATAAAAAACCAAAATAATTCATTACAAAAGGTTCCAAACTAAATCTTGCTACCACAAATATATATACAACTATATTTAGATATTTTTCACCATAATCCTTATTTAAAATGGATTATATATTTTTAGAAAAAAATGAGACAAATAAAACTGTGTGACACATTCATGTAGAGATAATCACTTGAGCTTAACTCACCTAATGGTGTAAAGATCTATCTATCAGAGGCCATAACTTTTGATAGTTTGTTAACTCGATTGATCTCACTTTCATGGAAAAATAATATGAAGGGAATAATCATGAATAAGTAACTATATTCACTCAATAGGTTGAATTCAAATATTTTTAAAGATCCATATGAGACCATCTAAGGATCTGAAACTACATTCTAATTGAATTAGTTTGAACTTAAGAGCATTGGTTTTTTTTCAGCCGTGGCATAACACAAAAAATTATTGTAGTTAAAACTATTTTCAAAATGGATCAAATGTAATTCAAATAGTCTAAATGGTTCATGTTAAAAATATAATTTCTAGGTAATTCTTATATACAAGTTATATGCAAGATAATTATTTTTATAACATATTATCTAATATCTTCAGTATTTCGATAGTATCCACCAAACCATTGATTAGGTAATCTTTATTAATCCTTTTCCTAGAATCATAGCTCTTTTGATTTTAAAAACTTTCAAAAAATAATTCTAAAATAAGGGGTTTCCACATTAAAAAAACATGTCCAAATAATATGGAATATCATAAAAATATAATTAATTCATAAATATATGTATGCATATGTATGTATATGTGTGTGTGTGTGTGTGTGTGTGTGTGTGTGTGTGTGTGTGAGAGAGAATGAATGTATGTATGCCTAGAAAAAAAAATCCTAACACATAAAACTTGTTATATTTGGTAGAAAACTTGATGTCACTAAAAACACAAAAGATAAGTTAAATATATACCTTACACTGAAGGAAATTTTATTGTAAATTACAAAATATAATATTTTATAAACTTTTAGGTCAAATTAATCACTTTTATTTCTACAAAAATCCCAAAAAAACTAAAAACTACCATACGAAGACTGAATCAATGCTTGAACAAAAATCGCCATTTTATGTAGAGGATAATATTTTATGTTTGGTAAATTATTATGTTTGACTAAGCACTCTTTTTTACATGAATCTGATGGTGCCCTAAACCCAAGGTATAGAGGATAAATCATAACTTGATGCACCATAAAATTTTATTGTAGAGACTAAAATTTACAATCTAGTCAATTTTTAGATGAAATAAAAAAGTTTGATGTTTTCTAAACTCTTAGTACCCAAATACATTTACCAATTTTTAATAATCCAAGATCACTTTAGGGAAAAGTAAGAGGATAAAAATGGCTATTTGTATTAGGCCACTAAAATTTAAGCTTGAAACCAAATATCTAGAAATTATACATATATGAAAAATTAGGTGAAGCTTGTATATCTATGATACCATATGAAATTGTCTAGATAGGGTCCATAATTGTGTTAGAAACTATAAGACATACATCTAAAATACATGCAATTATATATATATATATATATATATATATATATATATATATATATATAAATGAAAATTGTAAATAAAAATAATACAAAAAACTACTATAAGCAACATGACTACATCTTTAGATTAAAAGGATCTAACCTAAATTTTTAGAATAATAACTCTCTCGCATAATGAATTACAACAATCAAAACCTCTTTATTCTCTTTTATTTAGAAAAGAGGGTAAAGATAGGTTTGGAGAATAGTTAAGCTGTATGAAAATTATTCTTAAGATAATAATTTATTATTAATATCAAAATTCAATCAAGTTAATAATTTGATTGATACTCTTCTCTAATAAGATTCTGTATCTTCCATCACCTCACCACCAAACATTTTTTTGTGCCTATATAAAACCTTTATAGTCTGATATATTCCAATATGCAAGTTTTTTCAGCTAAACATGAATAAATTTATCTATAGACAAACCTATTTTATTACATAATACTTAAGAAGAGCAATACAAAATATTCCTCTAAAACTCATAAAAAACTATGAAGTGAGTCTTTTCAATCTCCAAAGTCATCTTTAGGAATATAAAAATTTCGTTACCAATGGGAAACTAACCAAATCATAAGAAGAAATTGTTTCAAAGTTTATGGATCTGACCATTCAAAACTAAAACTTTTCACTAAGAGGACATAAATAACACTCCCTAGATATTTTTCTCGACAAACCTTACTAAAAATTATCATATCATTGTCAGCAACAAAACTGAGGCAAAAGAATATCCTTCATACATACACACGAAGACAATGATTCAAGCTTATATCATCTCAAAATGGTTGCATGCCTAAATTATAGGCTATGTACATCAACCTATAAAAACTATGTAAAATTTAAAAACCATAAGCTATTTTTTATAAAAACCCTAATTAGTGCTAATACCCGTCTATTTCTACAAAGGATTTTCTTGTAAATAGAGTTATGTCAATTTTATCTTTTTAGGTGGGGTAACCTGATAACAGAGTGCTATTATTTTTTTAATAGGTGTGTATGTACTGGAGAATGACCATGCAACCATTGTAATGTGAGTTAATAATAGATATTATAATCAGCCTTTTTTTCAAAAATTACTATATGGGTTGTTAAAGGTTATATATCAGCCAAGTCCTCTTTTATTGTGTGGACTAGTTTAGGTGGGGATTAACATTAGATGAAGGTAATTAAAATCATATGAACCATAAATGATTAAGATAAACAAAATATTATTACTACACTCATACATAGATACTGATTCACACCTAACTCACTTGATAATTGTTATAATCCCAATTTAGGGGCTATGCACATTTATTATGAGTTATAAGGTTTTTCATACCTCAAAACCCTTGAAACAATAGATTATGAAAATTAAAATGACATAAAATTTCAATTTTACGACCATAAATTTAATATTTATCCAAAAATAAATTAACCACTATTAGAACTCCACTACATTCTGAAAGTGTTTTAGTTGATCTAAAAAGGATTTCAAACTTTACATCAGCAATTACCAACTAACCAATTCATAAGTATAACTGAATTTAATGTTGATGGATCACACCCTTAGAAACTCTTAATAACAAAACCAAGTGCTACATTTTGTGGGAAAGAAAGAAACAATAGCATGGACATAGGAAAAATATTTCAAATATGCCTTAAGAAGACATTTAATAGAATGTAGTGGCATTCCCTAAAATTGTAAAACATATTTACAAGTATCTATATTTTTGAAATATTTTTTATACTTATATTCAACATAATATCAAACTTGTACTCACAGAGATTGATCTCAAATATTTCAAGTAAACCTTTGCATCTTTAAACACACATAACAATATACCACAAAGGTTATTATCTCCCACTTTGAAAATTTAAGCTTTCTAACAAGAGGATAGAGAAAAATATTCATAAATAATTCTCACCATAAATTTTATTAAAAAAATAAATCATTATTAGTAAAAACTAATACAAATAAAATATTTTCACATCATTCATGTAGAGACATCGATATGAGCTTATACTAAAACACAAAAGTTTCATGTCCAATTTATGCTCTATCCACTTCACGATATAAAAAGGTCAAGCCTTCACTCTCCCACTAAATAATAAAAATGACTTTCACTATTGAGAACAAAAATAAATGGGATTTCATAACAAAGTTATTATATATAAGAGTTATACAATAAATATCATTAATTAAATGTATTAGGTTATATTCATTTTGTATCTACCACAATGTCATCCTAAAATGACAACTCACCATTGATCACTTTTTATCTCTACATTACTTATGTGCTAACCCATGCTATATCCCACAAGGAGGGTCATCTAATTGTATTCAGCATTCAACATATGTTGTGGACAATCAGTTAAGTACAAAATGTTGGTGATGTTCATGTCCTATCCACTTTGAAACATAATTTCAAAAAAGGAAAAATTGGTATCTATAAGTCATTTTCAATCTCTAATGTAATATAAAAACATCTCCTCTTTAGAAAATATCAACATATCAAATTTTCAATAGTTAAAAAACCATATAATAATCATAAATCTTTTATTTGAATAACACAAATAAATAGTTTTTTTAATTGTTTTTTAATCATATTAGGTTGTGTTAATGCTCTTTTATTTTGTGTATATTGTGTTATATAGTGTTTTTGATTCATTTTTATATTTTATTGATTGGTAATTTCAAACTATATAAACTTATAGTTCTATTTTACAATTTTAGATTTATGTGCAAACAGGTTTTGATCATAGTTATCATTATCTCAAAGTGAGATCAATCGTGTGAATGACATTAATAATTGGCTATATTTTTATTTTTGATTTTACCTTTCTTCAAGGGAAAGTACATGCCCCAATTTTTCAATTTATTAAGTCTTAACCCTTCTATATTTGTGACTAGGTGACTGATGAGTGAATGCAAATCGAGTGGTGACACTCATGCCCTATCCACCTTCCAAAATCTAATGTGAACCTCTAAAAAGGTATTAAAAAATACTTAAATCCCCTTTTCAATCTCCATTTTCATCTAAAATCATTTCATCTTCAAACAAATACTAAAAATACTACATTACTAATTATTCTAAATTAAAATTTTATTTCATGAATATACATACAACTATTCTTAGACATTTTTCACCATAAAAATTATTCAAAAGCAATTATGTAAATGTTGGAGAAAATTTTGAGACAAAGAAAAATATGTTTGATGCATTCCTATAGAGATACTCACTAGAGCTTAACTCACCTAACAATGATTGCATACATAATAAATATGGACCTTATATTTTCCTAATAATTCATCAAATAAAATTTGTGTATCTTTACATGCACATTATAATACAATAAAAATATCAATAATATTTAATATAAAACATAAATATTTGCATAACAATATTATTATAAAGAGTAATAATACCATTTGCTCAATGTATTGATCACTCACATTTCATATCTACAACCTAATTACAAATATGACAACATATTCCTTCTATCTACTCTCAAACCTTACAACGTGACCCCACTACTGTATGCCATACATAGAGGAATTTGATTGTAATCATCATCCATTATATTTGATTAGTTATGGAACACAAAGTTCAATATAATGATACACACAAATAAGATGGCAATATAATTTTATCCATTATTCACATGTGAATATCTACCGTTAATTGGGTATGGAACTTTTGGTGCAAACTAATAGCCATATGTAGAATGGATGTTAGAAACTATGTTTATTTCTTCTCATTAAAGTTATTTGATCACTAGTAATTATACATTGGTAATTTCACATGATAGTACCAACTCAAAGTTATTATTTTATAATTTTTTTAAATTTTTAAAAAAAAAAAAAAAATTCAATAAAATTTTGATTTTTAGTTATTATTTTCATTTTATTTTTAAGAACATTTTTTTTAATTGACTATTTAAACAACCTTTTTATGGTTATTATGAATGCTTTTATCAAAATTTCCTAATTTTTAGACCCAAATGGCATGTTTTTTTAAATGTTTAATTATCATTTAATAGATTTTAAAATTATATTATTATGGATACTTCTATAAAAAATTTCTAGTTTTTAGATGTGGAATGGTTTTTTTTTTTTTTTTTAAATATTTATTTAATATATTTTAAAACTAAAAGTTAGGAAATTATAAATATAAAAATAAATTATAATAAAAATGAATATATTTTTTAATATTGCATCATGTTTGATTATAAAGATATATGGTTATACAAATTATTAGTGTAGAACAAATTTGGATTTATTTGTATACAACATTGTTGTATTTACATTCTAAAGACAAAGAATGCCTAGACTAGTTATTTTAATATAAAAGAATAATTTTTAATTTTAAAAAAAATATAAAATTTGTTTATATAATAGAATTTTTTTACTGTGTTAATAATTTTTTAATATAGATATAGATTTCTTAAAATTGTATTGGTATTTTTTTTTTGGTAAGCTGAGATAAAAATATTATTGTATGTTTAAAAGAAAGTCTAAGAAATGTTTATCTAATTTAATATTAATAATATTGGTAAATTGAACATATAAATAATGCATATTTTACATGTTACAAATTTTAGTCATAGTTGCCCTATTTGAAATTAGGTTGCAAATATGGAAGGGTGATTGATCAACAAACTAAATAAATGGTATTATTGTTATTTAGAATAACATTGTTATGTAAAATTTATGATTTTATATTAAATAATACTGACATTTTTATTGGATTATAATTTCCATGTAAGGATACACAACTTCATGAGTTACTAGTAGTATATAAGGCCCATATTTATATTTTTTGTGACCATTATTATGAAACCTAAGCTCTAATGAATATCTTACATGATTGTGTTGAACGTATTTTCCTTTATTTTATTTTATTCTAACATTTATATAATCTCTTTTAAAAAATATTTATTGGGAAAAATATCTAAATATACTAATATTTATGTTTGTAAAAGAAAATTTTGGTTTGGACTCAATTGTAATGTAGTATTTTGGGTATTTACTCGAAGAGTAAATGATTTGAGATAAAAATAGATATTGAAAAGGAGTTTTAAGTAGGTTTTTATGCCTTTTTAGAGGTCCACATTTGATGTTGGAAGATGTACAGGACATAATTGTTACCACTCAATTTGTGTTCCATCACTAGTGACCGAATCACAAATATAGAAGGGTGAGGACTCAATAAATTGAAAAAATATCACATGTAGTTTTCCTTGAAGAAAGGTTCAATAATAAAAATGAAAACATAGACAATTATTTGTGTCATTAAAAATACATCTTAATTAGATATGATTATAAATATGACTAGAACCTATCTCCACAATTAGTTACAAAATACCTTACCTAGAACCTTAAAACATATCTACAAATATACATTGTTTGAAATTATCAATCAATGAAAAATAAAAATGAATTAAGAAAATTTATGTAACATAATTTACACCAAACAAAAGAACATTAGTAAATTTTTAATTGCAATAATTCAATTAATTCATTCCACCAAATAACATAATACTACAAAAAATAATAAAAAATAACCATTTATTTATATTTTTTTAATTGTGGGTAAATATAGGTTTTTTGAACCAAGGCATAATTTAGGGAATGAAACAAATATAAATTTCCAAAAAAGATATAACAACCAATTACAGTAGCTGAAATTGCCAAATCCAATCTTGAAACAACTAAAATGCATCACGGAAAAGGCCTCACAAGCCAATTTTTTTGATAAAAATAGTTGCCCTACAATAAGAACTAGAACAACAACTACTACTAAATATCTCTCGTAAGGTTTTATTTGCATGATATAAAGACATATTAATGGATTTCATGTCTCTTTTATCTTTTCTTCTCTTTCTATGGCTGATAGTTTTCCATTTTCCCTGTCCTCAAGATTTGGCAATATGGGCATTGAGATTTCTAGAGTTTCCCCTTATTTTTGTGTTAGCAATGGAGTTGTCAACCTTTTTCCTACTAAAGGAGTTTGAAATAATGAATCTTGAAAATCATTTGTGTTAAAATTAATACTTGTAACTATAATATATTATAAAAATGTAATTTATATTTAAACTCAAATTTTATCAATGAAAGATGTCTAATATAGATATCAATAAAGTGAAATATGTGTTTATTTAATTTTTTAAAGAAGAAAAATGAGGTCAATTAAGAATAAAATTTTATATAGAATTGTTTAATATTTACATCATATTAAAAAAACAAATATTACATTACTCACATTTGTAATATGTAAGATATGTCTTATTTATATAATAAGTTTGTCAATTTTTTAAGTAAGAGATTTGATAAATATTAATGTTATTAATATTTTTTCAATTTTTTTTAAAAATATGTAATACTATTTTTATCTAAACTTAAAAGAAAACATATCAATACAATTTTGAAAAAAATAAAATACAAAACAATTATTAACATCATAAAAAGAAAAAAAATTGAATGAACAAATTTTATAATTTTTAATAAACAAATATTTTTTTATACTAATAAAATTGGTTTGAACATTAATTTATGTTTATAAAATATAAATAAAACAATATTGTATACAAATAAATTTAAATTTATTCTACTAGTGAATATTATATATATACCAAACAATTATTAACATAGTAAAAAAAAATATTGTATGAATAAATCTTATAATTTTTAGTAAAAAGATATTCTTTTATACTATAAAATCTCATTTGAGCATTACTTTATGTTTGTAAAATATAAATAGAATAATGTTTAATACAAATAAATCTCAATTTGTTTTACATGAATAAAGAATATATATTATTTATATATAAAAATATAATCAAACATTATGTGGTATTAAAATATATTTATATTTTTAATATAATTTATTTTTATATGTATATTTTTTAACTTTTAGTTTTATAATATATTAAATATATTTTAAATATTAAAAAAAAACTATTGATATCTAAAAATTAGAAAATTCCAACAAAAAGTATATAATAATATAATTTTAAAATACATTAAGCCATAAATAAACAGTAGAAAAACTGATTTGCATCTTAAAAATTATTAAATTTTAATAAAATTATTCATACTAATCTTAAAAACGTTCTTCAAATAGTCAATAAAAAAAAAAAAAAAAGGTCGTTTCTAAAAATAAAATAAATATGACAATTGAAAATCATTTTTTTTTTTAAATTTTTTTTTTTATATTAAATTTTAATAAATACAGAATAATAACTTTTAATTAGTACCATCATGTAACATTCCAGTGTATGGTCATTAGTGATTTGATCACCTTTCATGAGGAATATGGTTTTCCTAAGTATATTCATCCATTCTATGTATGTTTACTAGTATTATGTTGTCCTCCTCTTTGTATTTATCATTAGATAGCACCTTTTGTTTTATATTTGATCAAATATAATGGATGATGAATATGATCAAATTCCCTTGATTATAGTACATGGTGTACATTAGTTTGGCCACGTTGTAAGGCTTAAGAATAGATGGAAGGAATGTATTGTCTTATTTATAACTAGGTTGCAAACATAGAAAGGTGAATGATGAACAAACTAAATAAATTGTATTATTATTTTTTATAATAATTTTGTTATGTAAAATTTATGTTTCTACATTGACATTTTTATTAGATTATAATTTACATTTAAAGATATACAATTTCATTTCATGAGTTACTAGTAGCATATAAGGCTCATATTTATATTTTTTGCGACCATTGTTAAGTGAGCTAAGTTTAAATGAGTATCTTATTTGATTATGTTGAAGATATTTTCTTTTGTCTCATTTTTGTTTCTAACATTTATATAATTCTTTTCGAATAATTTTTATGGTGAGAAATATCTAAAGATAATATATTTGTATTTGTAAAATAAAATTTTAGTTTGGAACCGTTAGTGCTGTAGTATTTTGAATATTTGTTTGAAGAGTAAATGATTTTAGCTGAAATTGAATATTGAAAAGGAGTTTTACATAGGTTTGTATGCCTTTTGAAAGGTCCACATTAGATGTTGGAAGATGGGCAATGACATAAGTGTCACCATTCAATTTGTGTTCCATCACCAGTGATCAAGTCACAAATACAAAGGGATGAAGACTCAATAAAATGAAAAAATGGTGTATGTAGTTTTCCTCGAAGAAAGGTTGAATAATAAAAATGAAAAAATAGCCAATTATTTGTGTCATTCACAAGACAAATCCTAATTCGATCTAATGATAACTATGACCGGAACTTGTTTGTACAATTAGCAAAACACCTTATCTAAAACCTTAAAACAAATCTACAAATTTACATAGTTTGAGATTATCAATCAGTGAAAAAAAAAGAAATAAAAACATTTGCACAACATAATATCCACCAGATAAAAGAGCAATAACAGATCTCTACTTACAATAATTTAATTAATTTGTGTTTTTTTTTAATTATGAATAAATATAGGTTTTTTCAAGTAGGGGACTGACCCTGGGAATGAAATAATCAAAAAGGCCAAGAAAAACCACTTATAGTCGTTGAAAATCCCAAATCCAACCACAAAATGACTAAAATGCAACAAGAAAAAGGCCTCACATGCCAAAATTTGTAATAGGAACAACTGGCCTACAACAAGAACTAGAACTATTGTTGCTAAATCTCTCTCATAATTTTCTCTTTGTGAGATATCAGAGACATATTCATGGGTTCCATGTTCTGTTTACCTTTTACTCTCTTTTTATTGCTCACAGTTTTCCATTCTCCCCTCTCTTTAAGATTTACCAATATGGGCATGGAGATTTCATGAGAAATGGATTTGTCAAACCTTTTCCTCTAAAGGACTTTCAACCAATGAATCTTGACAAGTATTTGCACTAACATTGTTCTCTTGTAACATAGAAGCACCCACCTCCTTAACCAAAGCCTCTACACAAGGTTCTTCATTTTTTATGGGTTTGACCCACAGCATGCAAAGGAGTTTCTGGGACTAAATCCAGACCCTCACTTTCATCACCGTTACCATTCGCAGCATAAACCATAATATGTTAAATCCCTACTTCCTTCCACCATGAATTAGGTTTTTGAACTTAATCTCCGGACACTCATTAACTAAATGTCTAGTTTTAAAATATCTGTGGCTCATCTAAAAAAGACTCCTTCACAATCCAGTTGTTGAATCCAAATCTTGTCCCTAACCTTCAATTTCATTTGAGTAGGTAGATCATTACAAATATCTAGTTTTATCAAGATACGAGCGTATGTAGAGTGCCCCCTTTCTTCAGTTAAATCATTAATCATCAAAAGATCCTCAATTATATTCCCTATGACTCTAAACAGAAAATCATCCCAAAATTGATAAGGGAGGTTTGAAAGCCTAATCCATAAAAATTTGAAGTTTAAAGTTTTATATTGGGCGTTGAAATCTCGGTGTCAGGGCTTAACCAAAAGAATATGATTATCTCGAGCACAAAAAAATCATTGAATACAGCCTCTTTATCTTTACATGAATCAAAAATCAAAATAAAGATTGCTCTTGGGCATCGGCAAATATCAATATTACCTTCTACATGATACTGCCAATGTTTGAGATCCACTCGTGCAGTGCAGAAAAAGTTAGCCATAAACCATAAAATTTGCAAATCATACCCTGGGAAGAAAGCGATTCTTCCCTTTCCAAAATAACCTCAACCTCTTTTTTGTTGAACAGGACGATAGGAATATCCTTCGCAGGCGTCACAGGAGAACCCTATTTTTTCCTCCTACAGCCTCAGCTAATGAGGGGCACCTATCCACCGTACCCCCTCCGTCCCACCCCCTCTTGAACTCCGCCCTAATCCTTTCATCACTCCAGCTTTGTGCCGCATCCAGGTCTCAAAGAGCATGGGATTGCCCTTCCCCTGCGCACAGCTGTGACGCTGAGAAACCTCTTCGCTGAAATCTGACTTTCATCCTCCGTTTTTCTTTGTGATTCTTGACCTCCCCACACAGTTATTGTTGTATTCCTTACAATCGCTTTCCTTGCCTCCGCCACTGTTTTTCCTGCACCGCAAGACAAACCCTAGCAGAACCCATATTTAAAAAAAATTTGAATGAGTTATCGACTTGTGTATTATGACTTATTCATAATGAAGATTTGTATCATTTTGGAATAACCATTTACTTACGTTATTCAAACAAATGATTTATTATTGTCATATGGTTTAATGGTCATTAGAAATTCCATATTTTAATATTTTTTAATGAGAAAATGTTTTTAAGATTAGAGTGAAGATTGAAAAGGTTTTTATATAATATTTTATCTATTTTTTCTAGAAGTTTAAATTAAATGTTTGAGATTGGATATTGTAAGAAACCTATTACAGTTACTGATTATTAACCTCCTATCTTGTAAGATTATTTGATCAACAAATATTGGAAAATAACACAACTGTAACTTCACAAATACAAACACATAAAATTACCCAACAAGGTGAACACAATATTTTCAGACAATTGTCCATGGAAAAATGCCGTAGAGAAAACCAGTACTACAAATGAGAAATATATTAAGCTTCAACAAATCAAGAGATACAAATACTGCTTGCCTCTTACTGGCAGAGCTCCGACAATCTCCTAATCTTCCTGTTGGTATTCCTCCACTGTTATCTCTAATGCTATCATTGTGCCCTTGCTAATACTGCAAGACTACTTGCTAACACTGCAAGTTTCTCTGCCCTTCATATTTACAAATGACCCTGTTGGTTGAATATTTTGTCGATCAGCGTACTGATAAACAAAATAGGTCTGATCATCCAAAGTAGGAAGATTGGTCATCCAAATGTGTAGGTTTACAACATCAAAAAGGGACTAATCTCTCCTCTCATCAAGGGGAGGTTCCCTATATGTGTGTGTGTGTGTGTGTGTGTGTGTGTGTGTGTGTGTGTGTGTACACACACACACACATACATACATACATACATACATACACTCGAGGGTAGGATAAACCATCCATCTCTCTTTTTTCAGAGATGATGCGTGCAAATCAAATGAAAAAACTCAAAGAAAATGACAGAAAGCACTCTTCTTTCAGAAGTACTATTCAGCAAACCACAAGAATCTTTCTGGTAGTAATTGCAAAATGCAACCAAAGACGTAGTAACCAACAGATTGAGATATAGCACAAAGTCTCCACCTCAATTGTGCAAGAATGAGATACAAAGGACAATGAGGGCATAAAGTCATCCCAAGGTCCTTTACATAGAAACAAAAAGAAAACACGCTAAAGGCAATTGTGGGGGCACAAAGTCTCTCCACAGTTGGCTTCAAGACACCTTCCTGACTATTTTCACTAATTTTGCTTATTGAATTAAAGGAACAGAAAATATATTAAGGAAAAAGACATAAGAACAGTTTCCCTAACAACAAAGATATCATAGCACAAAGTTTGAAAAGTCACTTGCTTTCTTATTCCAATAACAAAATCTGATCAACAATCTCAGCTCAAAGTCTCAGTAATGCCTTTCAATTTGGGCAGAGTTTCATTTCTGATAATCAGAGAGAGAGAGAGCCCCTATAGATAAAAGAGAGTCTCTTATATAGCCTCATCAAGAAGGACTTGGGAACAGTAACACATCATGTTGCATTGAATTTTGTTAAGAAGACATGCTGGAATTTAGAGGCATTTACCCATTTAATTTTCTCAATGTAGAAAAATGGGTCATGCTATTGAAATTTTGCATCTTTCAATATCCATCTGGTGGTCTACTTCTAGAAACATAGTTGATGCGCAAATGTTTCTGGTCGTTCCTCTTTTTTTGGTTGTTTGAATCGGGTCCTCGATTCAGTTCGACGCTTTGTTCCTTAGTCACTTCCTACTTGTCTTTTGAGAACCCTGGAGAAGATGACACTTGGCAGCTTCTGCTGCATTTGATACTGTGTCTCAATAGATGACATGTGGCAGCTTCCACTTTGACTTTGAACATGATATGTGGCAGCATAGCAGGTTTTCTATTTCTTCAAACTTTTCTTTCATAGGGAAAAGTCTGAAGGAATTCTTTTAGACAATTTGTCTGAAGGAATTATCTCTTTGTCACTTTTGTTGAGGGAACTTTTCTGAAGGAAATCCCTTTACTCTTTTGGCCTTTGAATTGGTCTAATTTCTCCCTTCCTGCCCTCTGCAAGGGCTGTTTGAGCTCCAAATTAACCTTTCTAAGTTTTTGCAATGGTTCACTTTAGCTTCTGAGTGTCCTCCGAAAGGGTTGTTTGTCCCTTGGAAATTTGCCTTAGTCGATTTTATGTGAATCTCAAATTGTGACACGTGGCAGCTTCCACTATGACTTTGAAGATGACATGTGGCAACATCTGCTAAACTTGTAAAAGCTTTGGATGCCTTTTGAGTGTCTTGCAGAAGATGACACTTGGCAGCATCTGCTAAGTTCTATCGAGTTTTTGTTTCCTTCCTTAGTCACTTTTGCCATAGAAATTCCCTTTGCAAGGGCACTTGTGTCTTTGACACTTGGGGCACTCCTTTGAACTTGTTGCTTGAACCGACCGATTGAACCAACTTTGGTTCGATGGTTCATTCCCTTGTTTCTATTTACCGCTTGAACCAAGATTATTTGAAACAAGCCTCGTTAAACCCGTTGAACCTTGAACCCGTTGAACCTTTTGAACCTTGAACTAATCCTGAAAATGACTAAGTGTCGAAAACTTGTTCTTTTGATTAAACCTACCTATAAAAGCCTTTGAACCTATTGAACCATTAGGCCATCACTTCCTTGTTCTTTCTAAGCTCTTTGATCTTCATTGCACTAGTTGAACCCTTTGAACTTGTGAACTCATTAAACCCGTTGGTTCAAGGTTCAACGGTTCAATCGGTTCATTCTTTTTATTTGGATAAGTCCTTTTTATATTTTTGAACCAAATCATTGAACCATTTAGTTGTTGACTTGTTGAACCATTGAACCTGTTGAACCTTTGAACCAAAGTGGTTCAATGGTTCAAGCCTTCTTCTCTTTGATAAGTGTTTTGAAGCTGTTGAACCTTGAAGCAGGTGAACCTTGAAGCGGTTGAACTTTGAACCTATTGAACCTTAACAAATGCACTTAACTCTTGCTACTGATGTTGAACCTTTGAACCCATTGAACCCATTGAACCAAAATGGTTCACGGTTCAATGGTTCAATTCTTGCTTAGAAGCTTGCCGATGAACTCTTTTGGTTGAACCTTGTTGTTGAACCAACTTTGAAATCACCTAAGTGTTGAGAGCTTGCTTCCTTCCTGTAGAGTCCATAGAAGTCAACTTGTGAAGCCTGTTGAACTTGGCCTACAAGACTCTGTAGATTTTCTTCCTGTATAGTCCATAGATTTAAGCCTGCAGAGTCCATAGATTCAAGCCTGTAGAGTCTGTAGATTTTTGAGAAGCTTGAAAAATGAGGAATTTGAATGCTTAGAACAAATTTTAAGAAGGAAAGAGATTATTTTGTTCTGTTGAACTAAAATAGTTCACATGTTGTCCAAAAAATGAGAAGTCTATTTTTGGGGACAACAGCTGGCTCTAGTTGGAGAACTTCTATCAATTGTAAAAAAGAATTGAAGGGAGTAGAATCCAGAATCTCCAGTGTATTCATATGTACCATTGGGCTACAGAGTCATGTTACCCAAAAATGGAAGGCATCAAATATGAAAACAAACAAAACAAAACAAAATTAAAAACTATACAAATATACATATGTACAGATGAAATAATCTGATACTTAAAGAGTTGAAGTGTTTCAAATGCTGCCCACTGTGAGGCAAGGAAAAGAGTGTGCCATCTTGATATTTTAGCAGAAAGTTGTTTTCACCATTGTGTTGATGAATTATAAATGGGCCTCTCTAAAGGGAGTCAAAATTTCCATGCATCCCTTTTGGTTCTCTCTTTTTGTCCCACAGCAAGACTTGATCTCCAATCCAAAAATCATGATTTTTTGACTTTTGGTCAAAGAGTTTCTTTACTAGACTTTGATGAGCATCAATTTGGTCCACCACCATGGTTCTCTATTCATCCAACTCAGTCAGGCACATGATTCTCTTATCAAGAGAGCTTTCATATGTTTGATCTTCAATTGTCTTTGCCAATTTCAAGGCTAACAATTCTAAGGTGATTGGTATCTCAGCATTGATACCATAAAGGAGTTGAAAAAGAGACATACCAATTGCCCTCTTTGGTGTGATTCTATCTGCCCATAGAGCATCAATCAATGATTTATGCCATGTCCTTTGATTATCATCTGCTAGCTTCTTGATGATAGATACTAGGTTCTTATTGCTTGATTCAACTTATCCATTCCCTTGTAGAAAATAATCAAAAGAGTGAGAGAGTGTAATTCCATAATGGAAACATAATTGTGTAATCTCTTGGGAGGAGAAATAAGCTGCATTATTAGTAACAATTTTGGTTGAAACTCTAAACCTGGAAATGATATTCTCCTTGAGGAAAATGCATACAACTTTTAAAGTAGCATGCTTAGTTGGGATTTCTTCTACCCACTTGGTGAAATACTCAATTGCTGTGATGACATAATCATGTCTAGTGCTTGAAGATGGGTTTATAGTCCCAATAAAATCAATCTCCCATTGCTGGAAAGGTTCTTCTACGATCACTGGCTTGAGAGGCAAGGTAGCTAACTTGGGTCTTCCAACAAATTGCTGGCAGAGTTCACATTTTCTCACCCACTTATATGCATCTTGAAAAAGAGTTGGCTAGTAATACCTGGCTCATAGAATCTTGTGAGCAGTCACAAGAGTAGAAAAATGTCCTCCACAGGTTAGATTGTGGAAATATTTCAAAAGTTGGCTTTGTTGCTCTTTGTCTACACAGTGAAAGAATACTCCATCTATGCTTCTCTTGTATAAGCCATTGTCCCAAAAGACAAAATTGGTAGCTTTCAACTTGATAGTCCTCCTTTCTTTATAAGACAAATGAGTAGAACATTCACCATAAGTAAGGAAATAAGAAATACCTAAATACCACTCATTGGTAGTAGAGACAAAAAGGACTATTGGTGTATTTTTTGGCTTGTTCTTAGCAATTAATTGGCATAGGCATTTTCCCTTGACCAGATTTGTTGGCTTGATGTCTAGATCAAACTCTTAGATCTTTGCAATCCAATTACCTCTTTTTGTGCCAAACTCCTGCTGAGTTAATATGGACTTGACTATAGTGTCAGGAACTAAGGCAGTAGTGTGTGAATTCAGAATATAAAAGTAGAAATGTTTGACTGCTTTCACCACTGCATAAGCATGCTTCTCTACGTTTGAATACTTCATCTCATGGGTTTTGAGAGGGAAACTCATGAAAGAAATGAGAGATTCTATACCTTCCTTGTCCTGTTGAACAAGAATTGCTCAAACCGTGTGTTTAAAAGCATAGTTGTATATGATGAAATCTTTATTGTAATCTAGACAAGCCAAGGTAGGGGTGTGGGCAATGGCAGTCTTGATATCTTGAAATGTTGACTTGCCTTTTTTAGTTTAGTTGAAGGTGGTCTTCCCTTTCATCATGTTCACAATGTATCTAGTCTTCTCAGCAAATTCAAGGATGAACTTCCGTAGTAAATTCACTTTTCTGAAGAAAGAGTGAACAACATTTTTACTTGTAGGCAAATTAAGCTCTTGAATAGACTTGACTCTATTTGAGTCAATGTTTATGCCTTCTTTAGACACAATGTGCATGAGAAGTTTCCCCTCTATTACTCTAAAAATAGACTTCTTAGGGTTCAAGGAAATACCATTCTGGTGGCAGTGCTCTAGCACTTGTTGTAAGTGGTGTACATGATCAGAACGATGCTTTGAAAAGACAGTCAAGTCATCAAGGTATACCACCATGATTTTACATATCTCATTTTTGAAAGCCAGGTCCATTTCTCTCTGAAAGGTGGCACCAGTATTTATCAAGCCAAAAGGCATTATTCTATATGCAAATGTACCCCAAGGTGTGGTGAATGTAGTCTTGTGTTGGTCTGTTTCACCAAATTCAACTTGATTATATTCTGAGAAGCCATCTAGCATTGATAACATCTCTGAACCTGTCACTATTTGAATCACTTGATCCATGAATGGCAAAGGGTAATTATCTTTCAAAGATGAATAATTTAGATTCTTAAAATCTATACAAATGCAAATTTTTCCACTCTTCTTCCTTATAGGCACTATGTTTGCAATCCATGTGAAATGATGGATTGGGAAGATGATTCTAACATTTAACATTTTTTGTATCTCAAATAGAATAGTACCTGATATTTTTGGATTGTACTGTCTGGATTTTTGCTTATAGGGCATTGAGTAAGCCTTGAGAGGAATGTCATGGCAGATTTCATCAGGTCTGAAAGACATCAGGTCATCATAAGAATATGCTAAGACATCCATGTATTGACAGAGTAAATTGATGAACTTGAATCTTTCTTCAGGGGTGCAACACTTACCAATGTTTACTATCTTGGGATTTTCTTTAGTAGTTAGATTTACTTGATCGAATCTCTGAGAGAAGATTGAATCTATCTGCTATTATTTCATGAATCTATCACGCTTGTTAAACAATTTCTCAAGAAAAATTAGGCCTTTAAGAATTTTATTTCTTTTTAGCTGTAAGAATTTTTCATTTATATCTGAACTAGATTTAGAGGCTGATTCATACTTCTGAGATTCACTGCCTTCAAAATGTAGTTGTTTGAAATTGTCTTTTCATTCCAAGAAGGCAATGATTTGATGGTCATCATTGAATACTTGCCAATGATCAGCATTGTCAAGAACACTTGGTCTACATACTAGCTCAATAGTAAACCTATCTTCTTTGAAATTTGAGTGAGGAATTAAGAGAGTTCCTGAAATAGCAAGTGCATCAGCTCTATCTTAGATTCTCTGGGTATGTTAGAAATGTTAAAAGTATCAAAGCTTTCAATTTGGTCTCAAACCAAGTTGCGATAGTGGCATAATATTTTATTTTTAGTTTGGTATAAGTTTCTCACCTGACAAACCACTAATTCAACATCCCCTTTGGCATGAAGAAACTTGATGCCTTTGTCTTGAGTAGCCTTTAATCCAAGCAATAGAGATTCATATTCAAATGTATTGTTAGTGTTGCTAAATTATAATTTATAAGATGAAGGAAACATATCTCTTTGAAGAGATATCAACACAATCTCAGCTCTCAAACTTGTAAAGAAATAGCTGCCATCGAATTCCAAAATCCATACCTCATCAAATACTAATTTTCCTTTAGACTTTCTTTCATTAGAGGGAGGGTCCTTATTCATTCATATTACAACCTACTATTTCTTTTGCTATTCTAGTTGAACTAATTTTTGGGTTGGCATTTTCAAGAATTTTATTAGATGTTTCATGCACTTCATCTGTAGATAGAAAGTAGTTACCCATACCTGAGGATTCAAAAATAATTTGAGCTTCAGGAGCTGATGTTTGGGTGACCACGTAATTTGCCTCATTTTCATGGAGCAATCTCTTCATTACGCTTTTGATATGTATTCTTGCCTCAGACAGGTCCATGCTTAGTTCTCCTCCCACATCCTTGCAGAAATTTCATCCAAGCAAAATGCCATAAGATGCTAGGACGTCAGCCACCAAGACAGTCATCTTGATTCTCTTATCTGAAAAGGCTATAAGTGCAAATTGGGCATCTTTGATTTTCCCCAGCAATGGTACTTGCTTATTTTCCATGAAGAAACATCTCCCAAATGTCTTGGTTAGTGTGAGCCCAAGAGATTCAGCTACTTTAGCAGGCATGACAATGTCAAATGCACTTGAGTCTATAATGCAATTACTTAGCTTGTGACCATTTATTAACAGGGAAACATAGAAAGCTTCTATTTTCCCAGGGGCAGCTAGAGGAGTAATGACAAGATTATTCAGAATGGGCATGTTCTTTGGGGAATCAGAAGTCACCTTTTTGGCTTCTTGTCCTATAGGGATGGTTTAGTTCTTGACACATTAGACCAACTTATCCAATTGATCAAGATTGGACTATAAATATTCAAATTCAGACATTTATATTTTGGTCTTTTTGACATGATCAATTATGTCAAATGGCTAAATTGGATTAGGAATAGAGGAAGGTATTTCAACATTTTGGGTTTTAGGAGGGATAGGAGGAAGGCTGGGTTGAGAAATTGAAGTAGAAGGTGAAGGTGAAATTGATGTACTTATTTTTTAGGTGATCATCAGAGCTTTTGACTAGAAAGATAGAGTGGTTCCATGCTTAGCAATTGTAATTGTTGGTTGTGGTTGCTCCTTTGTCTTCCCTTTATCAACTTGTTGGATTGATTGGTTTTTGGACCTAGTAAACACTGCATGTGATCCATCAAAAGCTTTTCATTTGCTTATGGGTTCATTCTGGTAGTTCAAGAAACCAATGTGGGAGTCACTAGCTGATTCTTCTTGATTTTCTACAAGGAGATTAGCGTCATTTTCTTGATTCAATTTAGGCTAGAAAGAGAACTCTGATTTTGCTTCAAGATATCTCATTGCTGAATTGGTTGGAGGAGCTTCCAGGGCAAGTTTCTCTTGTGGGGGAGGAAGATGATTTTGTTGCCCTTGATTCCTGGTAGTAATGCCCTGATATGACTGAATTGGAAATGTCCTTCTCGGCATATCTTTGTATGAAGGAGCAGAAGATATTTCTTGCGCCATTTGCTTTTTGAGAGCAAGCAACTCATTTGCCAACTTTTGCACCATTGGATCTTTAGTGCCTGTAGATGAATATTCAAAAGATGATGAGGGTCGATTTTTATTTCAATCTCTTCTTATCTTCCCTACTAAGATGAGATCATCTTCTATCTCAGTGGCCAAATGTTGAGCTACAGCAAGATCTATTTGACCAACACGTCTCAAAAGAAATCTTACTTCAGGTAACTGAGAATTAATGAAAAAGCATTTGAGATTCTCAGCTGTAGGTCAATCAATTATAGGAATTTTATTCCTTAGTTTGTTAAATTTGGCTATGAAGTCCCTCATTAGTTCATGAGGTTCTTTTTTCATCTGTGTAAGTTGAGCCAAAAGTGCATGTGCATCTTCTATAGGTTTAAACCTAGCTTCAAACTTAGCTTTGAGGGTATTCCAAACAATTATCGATCAAGCCTACAGATGATAAAACCAATCTGCAACAGCACTTTGTAATATTTCTACAAATAGCCTGACTGCTACATCTTCAAATTCTACTCCAACTATGCCACAAGCTATGTTGAAGGCTGCAATGTGTTCATCAAGATGAACTTTCCCATCACTATAGAATTTGATGAAATTTTTCTTTGAACTACATGGAAGCTCATGTAGAGGTGGAGTAAGATTGAGAGGACCAAAAGAATTACCCCAGGGGCCTTGAGCTGCCATTATATGACTATTAAAAAGAGGAATAACAAATCTCAGAGGAGTAATTATTGGCAAAGCTTTATCAACAGCAGAAGTGGATACTTTGTTTGGCAATGGAGATCTAACTTTAGTAGGAGGAAAGCTCTTGGTTCATTGGAGGTGAGTTGGTGAAAGAAATAGATCAAAATTACTTTGTTGTACCAACTCGAATATAGGGTCAACAATACCTTTATCCCTTTGGCTTTGTGTATACCTTGAATATACGTAATTATGAAACAAAAATGGAAAAGAATTGACCTTGCTTTAGTTTGAAGCTTGATGCTTTAAACTGTGTGTTCTTTCCCAGTTAGTGTGGAGGTGAATGGTAAGGTTATAATAATAATGGTTAAAACACAAAAATGGAATGGAGTCTATAATGGATAATGGTAGAGACTGATACCATTTGAAACTTGAGGTTTTAGAATGCACATAACTATATCTCCAGTGGAGTTGCCAAAAACTATTGGTTGAATATTTTGTTGATCAGCATACTGATAAACAAAATAGATTTGATCATCCAAGTAGGAAGATTGGTCATCCAAATGTGTAGGTTTACCACATCAAAAGGGGACAAATCTCTCCTCTCATCAAGGGGAGGTTTCCTATAGATATGTTATATATATAAACATAAAATAATACTCAAGGGTAGGATAAACCATCCATCTCTCATTTTTCAGAGATGATGCATGTAAATCAAAAGAAAAAACTCAAGAGAAATGACAGCAAGCACTCCTCTTCTTTCAGAAGTACTATTCAGGGAACCACAAGAATCTTCTTGATAGTAATTGCAAAATGCAACCAAAGACGTAGTAACCAGCAGATTGAGATATAGCACGAAGTCTCCACTTCAATTGTGAAAGAATGAGATATGAAGGACAATGAGGGCACAAAGTCATCCCAAGGTCCTTTACACAGAAACAAAAAGAAAACACACTAAAGGCAATTGTGGGGGCACAAAGTCTCTCCACAGTTGGCTTCAAGACACCTTTCTGACTATTTTGACTAATTCTACTTATTGAATTAAAGGAATGGAAAATATATTAAGGAAAAAGACATAAGAATAGTTTCCCCAACAACAAAGATATCACAGCACAAAGTCTGAAAAATAACTTGCTTTCTTATTCTAATAACAAAATATGATCAACAATCTGAGCTCAAAGTCACAGTAATGCCTTTCAATTTGGGTAGAGTTTTGTTTCTGATAATCAGAGAGAGAGAGCCCCTATAGATAAAGGAGAGTCCCTTATGTAGCCTCTTCAAGAAGGACTTGGGAATAGTAACACATCATGCTGCATTGAATTTTGTTAAAAAGACATGCTGGAATTTAGGGGCATTTACCCATTTGCTTTTCTCAATGCAGAGAAATGGGTCACGCTATTGAAAGTTTGCATCTTTCAATATCCATCTAGCGGTCTACTTCTAGAAACATATCTGATGCGCAAATGTTTTTGGTCATTCATCCTTTTCTGGTTATTTGAATTAGTTCCTTGATTCAGTTTGATGCTCTGTTCCTTAGTCACTTCCTGCTGGTATTTTGAGAACCCTGTGGAAGATGACACTTGGCAGCTTCCACTACATTTGATATTGTGTCTTAATAGATGACACGTGGTGGCTTCCGCTATGACTTTGAATATGACACGTGGCAGCGTAGTGGGTTTTCTATTTCTTCAGACTCTTCTTTCGGAGGAAAAAGTCTAAAGGAATTCTTTCAGACAATTTGTCTGAAGGAATTGTCTCTTTGTTACTTTTGCTGGGAGAACTTTTTGGAAGGAAATCCCTTTGCTCTTTTGGCCTTTGAATTGGTCTATTTGCCCCCTTCCTGCCCTCTACAAGGGCTATTTGAGCTCCAAATTAACCTTTCAAGTTTTTGTAACAGTTCACTTCAGCTTCTGAGTGTCTTTCGAAAGGGTTATTTGTCCCTTGGAAATTTGACTTAGTAGATTTTATGTGAATCTCAAATTGTGACACATGGTAGCTTTCACTGTGACTTTGAAGATGACATGTGGCAACATCCGCTGAACTTGTAAAAGCTTTGGATGCCTTTTGAGTGTCTTGCAGAAGATGACACTTGGCAGCATCTGCTGAGTTCTGTCAAGTTTTTGTTTCCTTCCTTAGTCACTTTTTCCATGAAAATTCCCTCTGCAAGGGCACTTGTGTCTTTGACGCTTGGGGCACTCCTTTGAACTTGTCGCTTGAACCGACCGATTGAACCAACTTTGGTTTAACGGTTCAATGGTTCATTCCCTTATTTCTATTGACCGCTTGAAACAAGATTCTTTGAAACAAGCCTCATTGAACCCATTAAACCTTGAACCCATTGAACCTTTTGAACCTTGAACTAGTCCTGAAAATGACTAAGTGTCAGAAACTTGTTCTTTTGATTGAACCTACCTGTATCAGCCTTTGAACCTATTGAACCATTAGGTCGTCACTTCCTTTTCTTTCTAAGCTCTTTGATCTTCATCACACTAGTTAAACCTTTAAACCTGTGAACTCATTGAATCCATTGGTTCAAGGTTCAACGGTTCAATCAGTTCATTCTTTTTATTTGTCTAAGTCCTTTTGATCTTTTTGAACCAAACCATTGAACCATTTGGTTGTTAAACTTATTGAACCATTGAACCATTGAACCCGTTGAACCTTTGAACCAAAGTGGTTCAATGGTTCAAGCCTTCTTCTCTTTGATAAGTGTTTTACAGCCGTTGAACCTTGAAGCAGTTGAACTTTGAACCTGTTGAACCTTGATAAATGAGCTTAACTCTTGTTGCTGATGTTGAACCTTTGAACCCATTGAACCCATTGAACCAAAATGGTTCAATGGTTCAATCCTCGCTTAGAAGCTTGCCGGTGAACTTGTTTGGTTGAACCTTGTCATTGAACCAACTTTGAAATCGCCTAAGTGTTGAGAGCTTGCTTCTTTCCTACAAAGTCCATAGAAATCAACCTATGAAGCTTGTTGAACTTGGCCTTCAAAGTTTGTAGATTTTCTTCCTACAGAGTCTGTAGATTCAATCCTACAGAGTCTGTAGATTCAAGCCTGCAGAGTTCGTACATTTCTGAGAAGCTTGAAAATTGAGGAATCTGAATGCTAAGAACAAATTTTGAGAAGGGAAGAGATTATTTTGGTCTGTTGAACCAAAATAGTTCACATGTTGTCCCAAAAATGAGAAGTCTATTTTTGGGGACAACAAACCCAATGACCCCCTTATATACTACTCTCATTGAAAATCAATGGCCGAGATTAATACAAATAAATGGTTGAGATTAAGACAACTCAATAACCATTAACAACCTTGGTTATGAGGTGTCAACTAAAAAGAGTCAAAATTAGATAACAATTGTTTTATCCTAATAATATTTGTTTGACAAAAATAACCATTTTATAAATTTTAGGCTAGGACAAACGGCTGTCTAAACTACCCATAACTAATGCTACTATATTTGGGTGAGAACAAATAGTTGTCCAAGCTACTAAAACTAACACTCCCTCTTAGTGAGTAAGTTGTTCTGCTTGACACCCAACATCTCTCTAAAGAAGATGAATTTTGCCTTCCCCAATGCCTTTATCAAAATGTCTACTGTCTGCTAATCTGTAGGTATAAACTATAGCTCAACAACCCCGCACTATACACAATCTCTGATGAAGTGATACCTGATGCCTATATGTTTCAACCTATCATGAACACCAGATTCTCAGTCAACTTGATGCAACTTAGATTGTTGCATTGTATCACCATCATCTCAATCTTCTGACCAAACAAAGCTACTAGCAACTTCCAAAGCCATATAGCTTCACATGTTGCCATGCTAGATGCTATGTACTCTGACTCTACTGAACTCAAAGCCACAGACTTCTACTTCCTACTGAACCAAGATACAACTCCTTATCCCAGATAGAAATAACAACCTAAAGTGCTCTTCTTGTCTATTGTACTACTTGCCCAATCTACATCAGTATAGCCCATCAACCTGATTCCTTCACCTTGAGCATATCTAATTCCATACTCAATTGTACCTTGTAAATAATGCAACACATGCTTTGCCATAGTCCAATGAACTCTCTTTGGCTCAACCACGAACTAACTAAGAGAGTTAACTACAAAAGCTATATCTAGCTTGGTATTGACCAAATACATGAGAGAACCAATCAACTACCTATATAAGGTAGGGTCTACATCCTTCTCCCTGGATGTGTCTACCTTCCTCCAATTCATGATCATGGGTGTAGACATGTCTTTGCAAACTTCCATCATAAACATTTTCAAGATTTCCATGCAATATTTCCTTTGCCCAAGGAAAATCTCTCCATCTTTCTGCCATACCTCCATGCCTAGAAAGTAGTGCATAAGTCCCAAATCCTTCATCTCAAACTCCATTGCAAGGTCCCTCTTGCATTCTTCTATGAGCCCTAGTAAACCTATAACAAACAAGTCATCCATATATAGGACAAGAATGAGAATCTCACCTCCAACTACCAAGTAGTAGAGATTAGCATTTGCCTCACTCTTAACAAAGCCCATTTCCTACAAGTAACTATCAATGCACTCATACCATGCTCTAGGAGCCTACTTGAGTTCGTATAATGCTCTCTTCAATCTACACACGTGGGTCTCTTTGTTGTGTGCTACAAAGCCTTTTGATTGTTCTATGTATACCTCCTCTTTCAACTCACCATTAAGAAACAATGTCTTGACATCCATTTGATGGATATGCCATCCCATCTATGCTGAAATTGAGATTACAGATCGTATAAAAGTATACCTGGAAAATGGAGCAAATGTCTCCTTGTAGTCTATTCCTTCTTTTTGAGAGAACCCCTTCACCATGAACCTTGCCTTGTATTTCTTGATGCGACCATCTGCACCATGCTTGTTCTTATAGATCCAACATGATCCAACCACTGCCCTCTCTATTGGTCTAGGCACTACCTCCCACACATCATTCTGCATAATTGAAGTATACTCCTCAACCATTGCTTCTTGCCACACTTGATGTTGTGTAGCCTCTTGATATCTAGAAGGTTCACTATCTACCAACTTACTAACTAATGCAACATAGTCATCATACCTGGCTGGTGGTTTTTGTTGTCTAGTACTCCTCCTAGGAGTGCCCACTAACTCCTGAGTATTATTCTGAGTCTATTGAACCTCACAGTTCCTGCTGCCAACTGTAAAAGATGAAATATCAACCTCCATGTCTTCTTGATGCATCTCTCCTTGTACTTGGTCTTCAAGAAGTATATCCATGTCTTCCTAGAGAAATCATCAATAAAAGTAAGAAATTACTCATACCCTCTAAGAGACTCCATCGACATATATATGAATGTACTAGACCAAGAACGCCCTTGGATCTGGTGTCACTCCTTGGAAAAAATGCTTTAGCAAACTTCCCTAACATGCATCCCTTACATACATCATCATGCTCTATGCTCACCTCAAGAACACCTCTCATTGTCTCATGAAGCAATTTAAGGGCTCCATGATGGATATGACCCATCCTTCTATGCCATAGCTCTCCCTAATTTCTAATATTACTGTTGCTCATTAGTGCCTTAGGAATATCAAACTACAGCCTATAAAGCCGATCGCTCCTAACTCCAATAGCTATGGGTGATTTCCAATCCTTGTGTTTGATCAACACATGTGCCCCTCTAAAGGGTTCATTGTACCCTTTGTCTTGAAGGACAAATACATAAATCAAATTCATCCCTAAGCCTGGAACATGCAACACATCATGAAGGGGAATCATCTTACCACTCTCCCTCTGAAACAGAATAGTTCCTTTCCCAACTAAGTTGAGTTTGGACATGTTCCCCATAGATATCTGGATTCTAGTGCTCTCCTCCTTATAACTAGAGAATTACTCTCTAACTCCTGTCATATGATATGATGCCCCACTATCTATGTACCAAACACTCTATGAGGTTGAGCTAATCATACATGCTATGAGTGCAAATTCATCTTCCATTCTACTAGAGAGCTCATCTACACTTGCTGAAGCCACAATTTGCTTCTTGCCTTTCTTTACATTCTTCTTCCTTTCTGGGCAATCATTGACATAGTGGCCAAACTCATGACAACCATAACACTTTATCTTTGAAGAATCTTTCTTCTTATTTTCACCTTGTGAATTTGATCCTTTACTAGACCCCTTCTTTGCTTTCCCTTTACCTGATAGGGAAACATTTTCCTATTCCACCTCACTATTCTGACTCTTATTGTTGGCTTCACTGACAAGACTTAGTCTAAGCTCCTCCTGAGTGAAGTCACTCCAAAGTCGATCCCAACATGGTAAGGTGTCTCATCCATTGATGACTTGAATGAAGACATCCCACTACTTAGTAAAATTATTTAGGGTTATTCTCACTAGCTCATCATCATCTGACTTATCTCCTATAGCTGCTAACTCATCCTTGACAAGTCTGAGCTTGGTGAGGTAACCTGTCACGTCCTCTCCCTTATTCATCCATGTATCCCTCAGCTTTTTTTTGAGAATCAGCGTCTAATTAGTGGTAGCATTCTGGTACAAATTTAAAATGGCTTCCCACATCTTCCTTGTAGTATTTAACTATGTAATATTTGGTCCTATATGATCCTTGACACCATCAAGGATAATCCTCCTAGTCTTGGCATCATCCTTTCTCTATGCTGCAAGCTGCACAAGATCTGTAGGTATAGCTACAATAGTAGTCACACAATTCTTGATTCCACTCTCTTCTAGCAACAAAGAAATTCTAAATTTCTAGACACCAAAATTAGAGGCTCCATCCAATCTATCCTAATCTCTTAAACCAACTGAGGCCAACTCAAAAGTTAAAACAAATAATAATTCTAAAGAGGTTAAATTGGGTTTTATAAACCTTCACTTCTTTCACCTAGGGTAAATCTCTTCTACCCTAACTTAGCTCTGATACCATATAAGAAATCTATTACAGTTACTGATTATTAACCTCCTATCTTGCAATATTATTTGATCAACAAATATTGGAAAATAACACAATTGTAACTTCATAAATACGAACACATAAAATTACCCAACAAGGTGAACACAATATTTTCGGACAATTGTCCTTGGAAAAACTCCGTAGAGAAAAGCAGTACTACAAATGAGAAATATATTAAGCTTCAGAAAATCAAGAGATACAAATACTGCTTGCCTCTTACTGGCAAAGCTCCGACAATCTCCTAATCTTCCTGTTGATATTCCTCCACTGCTATCTCCAATGCTATCATTGTGCCCTTGCTAATACTGCAAGACTACTTGCTAACACTACAAGTTTCTCTACCCTTCATATTTACAAATGACCCAATGAACCCTTTATATACTACTCTCATTGAAAATCAACGGCTGAGATTAATACAAATAAATGACTGAGATTAAGACAACTCAATAACCATTAACAACCTTGGTTATGAGGTGTCAACTAAAAAGAGTCAAAATTAAATAACAATTTTTTTATCCTAACAATGTTTCTTTGACAAAAACAACCATTTTCTAAATTCTAGACTAGGACAAACATCTGTCCAAACTACCCATAACTAATGCTGCTATATTCGGGTGAGAACAAACAGTTGTCCAAGCTACTAAAATTAACAGATATGATATGTAGGTTCATGATATATGTTGGAAGATGAATACAATCATATTATTCTTTTTGGGATGTGGTATGTATTAATAGAAAAATAATATAGAGATGAGGTGTCAATTTTAGATGACATAATGGTATATACAAAATAAAAAGAGATCAATAAATTGAATTAATTATAATTATTGTATTTTCCTTATAGTTAACAAATTTGTTAAGAAATCCCATTTACTTTCATTTTTTATGGTGAAAAGTTCATTTTATTTATTTAGTGGGAGAAAGAAGGGTTGATCTTTTCTATAGGTTGAAGTGGATAGAGCAAAAATTATGCATCTAAGCACTGTGAGGGTGGGTTAGGTTCAGATCAATGTTTTTACATGAATAATGTGAAAATATTTTGTTTGTATTATTTTTATTACAAACAATTACTTAATTTCTTTAATAAAAATTACATTGCAAACTATATATGAATAGTTGTTGTCTCTCCCAGTTAAAAAATTTAATTTTTTAAAATGAAAGACGCTATTTTTTTAATTTATATATATATATAAATGAAAAGGTACTTGTAATTTTTATTTAAACTCAACATTTATGAATGTAAGTTTGATATTACACTAAGATTTCCAAAAAATCTAGATATTTGTAAGATTTTAAAGACATGCTAATTAAATAAGATTGGCAGTACTTTTGCTTTCTTTATCACATTGAACAAAATTATTTGCTTTTAATATTATATCTCACTATCAGTACATGTGGCATTAATTGGCATTAATTAGTAGTCTTAGATATGCTGAAAAGAGTCAGCCTGTCTTAAAATCTGTGTAGTATAAATAACACTATAGACATCAAACAGAGGTAATCCATTTTCCCTAGTCATTATTTATTTTTAATATTATATCCTACTATCAGTATCATGTGACATTAATTAGTAGTCTTAGATATGTTGAAAAGAGTCAACACATCTTAAATAATACTGACAATATTTAGCTTTCTCTACAGATTGAAAAAAATTATTTACTTTTAACATTATATCTTACCATCAATACTATATGACATTATATTAATTTGAATAATATTATTTATTTTTAACATTATATTCCACTATCAGTACTATATAACATTAATTAGTGATCTTAAATATGCTAAAAAGAATCAGCACATCTTAAAATCTGCTCAGTACAAATAACGCTATAAACATCAAACAGATTTTTCTGTGAGCATTATGCAACCAATAAACACGAGCTTTCTCCCTAAAGTAAATACAGTGTAGTCTGCAACGTTACACAACAAACACATTTTTATATGTTGGACATTAACATTGATTCAGGCATAACATATCTTATATCTTATATGTAAGAAATGGAACAGAAACAAATAACACTAGAAACCAAACACATGTAACCCCTGGTCATTATGTAACAATGAAACACATTTATCATAAATTTTGCACCTGTTTTTCATGTTCATTATGTAACAAACATGTTTATGTAAGTCAATTCTGAACCGTTTTTTCAATACCATTTTGTAACCAAAAACCAAGCAACACACATTTATGAAAAATTCTGCGCCCGTTTTCCGACAAACACATGAAAATATCTGCACCCGTTTTCTATGGTCATTATGTAACCAACAAACCTATTTATGTGAGTCAGTTCTGCACCCATTTTTAACTTGATTCATCACGCCCTTTCCTCCCGATTTTGTATTGTCACGTTCACCATGTAATACATCGGGCTTAAAAGCAACTTACAATTAACGAACTCCATTAAAATAGTTACTAAGAAAATTTGGATTTAAAATAGTTAGCAAGAAAAACTGGAGGCTTATAATCGAGATTAATTGCCACTTAATGACACTAGTTAGTCATAAACATATGAAGGTAAATGAAGTTGATGTTGACGGAGGGTCAGTTAAGAAAGGAGGTCAAATAAACTAAAAGAAGTATGTCAAATAAGAATGAGAATTTATATAGAATATTTTAGTATTCGTATTTATGTTATAAGAAAGGGGGAAATGTGATTGCAACATAAACGCTAAGAACAATGCAATTGAAAGGAATTATATTAGAAACGGATTTTCTTACTTACAATTTTTATATAAATTCCTTTAAATTAAATCTTCAAACATTAACTATTAATTTAAATTAATAAAAAGACATTAAATAATCTTAATTTGCATTGTTGTTGGGATGATCAGGGCAACAACTTTTACGAGGCATTTGGCTAGTTGAAGTGCATTAAAAATTTAACAATGCACCAAAAATGGTACTGAACCGGTTAAAACAAAACTCAAATTAAATAGCTGTAAAAATGGTAGTTTTTGATTGTTTTATTAAATCCGAATCACTCAGCACAAGTTTATTTTGTTCAAATAAAATTATTTAAAAACTTTAATAATTTACGATCACTTTTCTGTTTTTAATAATAGTTGGTGTTGAGGCTGTATTGCAACGGAGATATTCCCATTTATAATGGAGTCCCTTTCAGTACATATTAACGCAAAATGGGAACAGCCCGTTAAGTTTCTTGCTATAGAGATTTGTACAATATTCGAGACAATATTATTAACAAATAATACTTGGTACATTTTGATATTATCTGAAAACTGAAAATTGTCATTTTATTCTAATTAAAATAGATATAATGAAATAGTAGTAAAAGAAAGATAAATAAAAATAAAATAAACTTCTATAACAATTGTTACATATCATTCCTTCTAGCCATTCTCAAGCCTTATGACATGGCTGAACTAGTGTGCACCATACACCATAAATAAGAGAGTTTGATCATATTCATCATCCGTTATCTATATCAGGTATAAAACAGAAGGTGCAATCTATTGATACAGACAAAGAGGAGGACATTATAATTTTAGCCATTATACACATGTGAATGTGTAGTCTCAATTCGCTACTGAACATGAGGTTCAAACTAGTCAGACATGCATACAGTGGATATGTATTAAACTTAGAGAAATCATATTTATTTCTTCTCATTAAAGTGATCAAATCATTAGTGACCAAAACTTAGAAATACCACATGATGGTACCAACTAAAAGTTATTATTTTGTATTTTTAACGTTCAAAAATTTTTGAAAAATGATTTTCAGTTATTATATTCATCTTATATTTGAGAATGACTTTTTTTTAAGATTGACTATCTGAAAAA
The DNA here is from genome assembly GCA_037957365.1 of Torreya grandis. Lineage (NCBI taxonomy): Eukaryota > Viridiplantae > Streptophyta > Pinopsida > Cupressales > Taxaceae > Torreya > Torreya grandis. The sequence goes on from JARHVA010008463.1 coordinate 444,200, forward strand.
CATATTTAAGATTATTATGAATGTTTTTCTTAGAATTTAATAATTTTTAAGATGCAAATGACATTTTTTTAATTGTTTAATTATGGTTTACTGCATTCTAAAATTAGAATAGTATCAATTCTTTTATTGTGATTTTCTATTTTTTATATGCGAATGATTTTTTTTTTTAATTTTTAATATTTATTTAATGTATTTTAAAATTAAAAGTTAAAATTATAATATTATATATATATATAATAAATTAGATTTTATTTGTATGAGACATTGTTTTTTTGGTTACCCTAAAAACATAAAGTAATGTTCAAATAATTTTTTTCTAAGTTTAAAAGAATATCCTTTTATTAAAAATTTGTTTATGTAATAGGTTTTTTTTATTATGTTAATAATTGTTTAATATTTTGTTTTCAAAATTATATTGTAAAAAAAGATTTGGAAAACATTGATAACAATAACGTTTCTGAAATATGTTATTAAGAAAAATAAACAATATCAAACAATTCTATACAAATTTTCATTCTTAATTGACCTCGTTTCTCTTCAAAAAATAAGAGAAATACTTTTTTCACTTTATTGATGTCTACATTGCACAACATTCATGCAATTACTAATTCTTTTTGTTTTTCTTATTAAAGGGTGATATATTTTGGACAAACTTATTACGATCTAAGAGGGCATGGCTTGGGCCCACTCCTATCCTCAAAGAAATATATTTTTTTAAATTGGATTTTGAAAAGGCTTATGATGAGATTTAGTGTCAATTTATTCTTGCCATGCTCAAGGCTCCTAGCTTTGGCCCCTATTTCATTTATGTAATGTAGACTTTGCTTCATGATGCCTTGGCCTGCCTCACTACCAATGGGCATCAAACCGTAGGGATAAAGCTCTAGTGATCTATTTGCCAAGGTTGACCCCTTGCTGCATTGTTTTTTGTGTTATTCACTGAAGCCCTGGGTTACCTCTTGGCTTCAAAAGCTTCTCAAGGGATCATTTTTGGCATTGTTTCACTAGACTACACCTCTTAGCTCATCAATGGACACTTTGTAGATGACAGCTTCCTCATGATTGGATAATAAGAGGCCACGTTTAATGAATTTATTCAATGCCTAAACATTTTTTGTCTAGATTCTAGCTCCAACCTTCAGTGGAGGAAAACCCAATGTTTTTGATAAAGCATGATTCCTATAACTAAGTGGCTTAGGAAGTATAAATTGTAGTGGATTGTTCAGGGGGAACAATTCATGTTCTTGGTCATCCACTTCACTTTTGATAGCTTACCAACCAAGATTTGGCAATATGTCATCAACAATATTAAAAGGAAAATATCGTATTGTATCACTAAGCCCTTATCTCTATTGAGTGAGTTCCAAATTTGGACCAATATCCTAGCTGCCACACATTTTTATTATTCCTCCTGTTGGGCTCCCTCCAAAGCTTCTTATTGAATTTTAGCCAAGCTTGTCATACATTTTCTTTAGGCTAATTCTAGTTGAGCTTGAGATTTCATTGAGTGGCTTGGGACATTTGTTGCCTCCCTTGTGATAAAGGTGGCATGGGCATAATTGACAAACATCAATAAAGTATGCCTTTGTGTGAAAAATTAGTTGTTTGGGCTATTAAGGGCAATAAATCTTAGAAAATTCTTCTTAGACATTGTATCTTTTTGGGTTCTCCCTATGGTAAAACTAGTTGGCATAATATTTGCTTCCAATCCCTCTTTATCACTACTATGCCTGTCAAGAATACTGGTTCCCTTGTAGTCAAAATTATATAGAAATATTACAAAGCATTCAAACCCCACTTGAAGTAGGTAGGGGATGGTTTTCACATAGGGTTAACTTTTAATGACCATAGATTATGGTGGTCACCTATTCTCACTAATTATTCCATTCTACTAGCTAAATTACTTGGTATTAAAGCCCTGTGACTATTATGTAAAGGGATTCACACTATCCATGATTTGCTTACCTCTATAGACTTTATTCTTTGGTACGATTTAAAAATTAGTGACCCAATTCTTTTAAATACCCATTTTGGTTTTGTCTTAAAGCTTAGTCTCCCTGGTGATGGATTCATTAGTCATTCCATCCTTATCACCCTAAGCCTTGCTCTTGGCATCGGGTGTTCTTTTGCTATTTTATAATTGTCCATCCTCTATTGCCTTTCTATATCAATTCTTTTGTTCTATCATCCTCTTTCATCTTTAGAAAGCTAGGAATAATGTTATTTTTAATCATAAGGAGTGTGTAATTTCATTTTTTGTTAATGAAAAGGTTTTTATTTCATTATTTTATTTATAGATTCAATCCTAAGTTGAGAATATTGCATTAGACCACTACCACTTACAAGAGCTCCTCAACCACTAGAGGAGTGCCCCTTGAACTATAACTAGAGTTTTAGGAGATGGTTTGCCCTACTATCCACTACTAACTCTTCCTAGGTGGCATAGAAGTAGAAGTTGATCCTAAAATATTGGACACTTTTCTCCTCTCCCTCCACTAGGGGGTGTTGGAGTTATCATAGCAAGTCTCTATTGAGAACTATTATTCTTGTGTAGCCTATTGATGTTTAGCTTATCACTATTCATGATGACCCTCTAGATGGATGGAGTACTTTAAATATTCTTGACATAAATGATCCTCTACTTCCACTTCCTAGGGTGGTTGGGTCTGGTTAATATTCTATAATATGATTATTTTTAGTTACTTTCATCATGCCTTGGCTCGCAACTTTTTGTGTGTGTCATATTTATCCTTTGGAATAGAGTTTGAGTAGTGATTTATCCATATACATTACTTTGAACCCTCTGTAATTATACTTTTTCATTTAATATAATGTAAAGGATTCCAATAGTAAAGACAAATCATACTAGTGTTATTTAATCGGTAGTAACTTGATGATTGCATTCTCATTCCCTAAAATTGTAAAACATATTTACAAATATCTAGATTTTGAAATGTTTTATTTAATTTACTTTCAACACAATATCAAACTTAAACTCATATATTATGACCTTAAATATAAATTATATTTTCCCAATAAGTCATAAATATAACTACTAGTTCTAATCATTAATGTATTAAGTAAACCTATGAATCTTTATATGCATATAAAAATAGACCATAAAAGTAATGCCTCTCACTTTGTAAAGTTAAGTTTTCTAACAAGAAGATAAAGACAACTATGCATACCTAATTTGTACCATAACTCTTATCAAATAAAATAAAATCATTGTTAGCAACAAAAATAACACAAACAAAACATTTTCACATCATTCATGCAAATATGTTCATTTGAACTTAACCCACCCTCACAATGGTCAAATGCCCATTTTTTGCTCTATCCACTTCAAGCTATAAAAAACGTCAATCTTTCAATCTCCAACCAAATAATCAAAATGAATCTTTCACTATTATAAAAAATAGTTAAATAGGATTATATAACAAAGTTGTTACATTTAAGTAAAATACAATAAATATAATTAATTAAATTTATTGACCTCTTTTCATTTTATATCTGCCATTGTATCATTAAAAAATGACAAGGTTCACTATTGACCACTCTCTATCTCTACATCATTTATTTGCTAACACATGGCACATCCCACAAGGAGAGTGATTTGATTATATTCATCCACCAATATATGTTCTTTATGTATGATCAAGTGCAGAATGTCAATGACACTCATGCCATGTCCACTCTCAAACATTTAATTTGGACCTCTATAATATTGGCAAAAAATACTATCTAAAAGTCATTTTATGATGATGATGATGATGATGATGATGATGATGATGATGATGATGATGATGATGATGATGATGATGATGATGATGATGATGATGATGATGATGATGATGATGATGATGATGATGATGATGATGATGATGATGATGATGATGATGATGATGATGATGATGATGATGATGATGATGATGATGATGATGATGATGATGATGATGATGATGATGATGAATAAATAGTTATTTTTTATTATATTGTATAGTATTACATCGTTTAGAAGCATGAATTATTAAATTATTGTAAATAGAGATCTAATAATGCTTTTTTGTGTGGTTGAAATTCTATTTTGTAAATGTTGTTAATTCATTTTTGTTTTTCACTAATTGATAATCTGCAAATATATAAATTTGTAGATCTATTTTAAGGTTTTGGATAAGGTGTTTCATAACCAATTGTGTAGATAGGTTCTAATTATAGTTATCATTAGATCAAATTAGGATTTATCTTTTAAATGACATAAATAATTGTCTATGTTTTGATTTTTTATTGAACCTTGTTTTTAGTAAAACTGCATGCACTACTTTTTCAATTTATTGACTCTTTACCCTTCTGTGTTTGTGACCTAGTCATTGGTGATGGAACACAAATCAAGTGGTGACTCTTATTCCTTATTGATCTTCCAACATCTAATGTTGACCTCTAAAAAAAAATAAAATACTACTCAAAAATCCTTTTCAATATCCATTTTTTTTGTAAATCATTTACACTTAAAAAAATACCCAAAATATCATATTGCTAATAGTTCCAAAATAAAATTTTCTTTCACAAATACAAATTCAGCTATCCATAGATATTTTTAACCATAAAAATTATTAAAAATTGATTATATAAATGTTAAAAAAAAATTGAGGCAAAAAAAAATATATTTGGCACGATCATGTGGAGATAATCATTGAAGCTTAGCTCACCTAGCAATGGTTGCATGAGCTATAAATATGGGCTTTATTTACTATTAATAACTCATGAAATTAAATTGTGTATCCTTACATACATATTATAATGCAATAAAAATATTATTATTATTTAATTTTAAAATATAAATATTCTCAAAACAAAGTTATGATAACAAACAATAATACCATGTATTTAGTTTATTGATCACTCACTGTTTTATGTCTACAACATAGTTACGAATATAAAAACACATTCCTTCCAATTATTCTTGGGCCTTGTGGCATGACTGCACTAATATGCACCATGTTCATTAAAGTGATCGAATCATTATTGACCATACATTGAAAATGCCTCATGATGGTACCCACTTAAAGTTATTATTTTGTAATTTTTTAAAGTCTAATATAAATAAATTAATGTATTAAAAAATATATGTGTTTAATTATTTTCATTTTTAGGTTTTATATTTGTTTTATTTTCAAGAATAACTTTTTTTTAGATTGACTATTTGAAGAGCAACATTAAGATTATTACAACTGATTTTAATAGAGTTTTATAATTTTTAGATGCAAATAACATTTTTTAATGTTTAATTATGACTTAATACATTTTAAAATTCTATTATTATGAATTTTTTAATTTGGATTTTCTAAATTTTAAATGTAAATGATTTTTTTAAAAAAATGTTTACTAATTATTTAATGTATTTTAAAATTAAAGTTAAAAAAATCTATATAAATAAATAAATTATATTAAAAATTTAAATATATTTTAATGCTACATCTTGTACGTATATGTATATATATTGTTAGGAAATTAGATACTTCACAATAACAAATAATTAATAGTTTCAATAAGAAAATATAAGTTTGTAATAATAAAAATAATTTGAATATATAGAATATTAAATATGTATGAGACAAAAAGAGTTAAGGAATCATCTATAGTGTAAGATATCAAGATTTTCTGAACTCAAGATAAACAAATTATATGCAAATTCTTCATAAATTACTTTGGCTCTCCACAAAGATAAAGAGTTAAGGAAACATCTATAGTATAAAATATCAAACTTTTCTTAATTCAATATAAACAAATTATATGTGAATTCTTTATAAATTACTTTGGCTCTCCACAAAGATAAATACATTTAATTGGAAAAGTATCGTTAAGATTCCTCTTCCTAAAATAAAATGAAAATTATCATTAGAATTTTTCTTCCTAAGAATAGAATTTGGTGGAATTCATCTTGGAAGGATCCCTAACTATTGCCACCTCTTTTGAACCTTACTGTCATACTAGTGAAGTGCATTTCCCCCCACACACGCTTATCGAGAAGTGGGCTACAAATAACATCTTATAGAGAACTAACATTTAACTTTGTTATCATATATCTAACATGTAAAACAAATTATGATTTATTTATATGCTGCATTATTCTATTTATATTCTATAAACATAAATAAATACTCAAACCAATTTCTTTTTAATAAAAGAATATCTTTTTATTAAAAATTATAAAACTTGTTCGTATACGAATTTTTCTACTCTATTTGTAATTGTCTAGATTTCTTTCAAAATTGTATTGATATATATTTTTTGCATGTTTACATATATTTGTTTAGTTTTTTTTTTCAAAATTATATTAGTGTTTTTTATTGTGAGTTTACGTAAAAATAATATTACATGTCTTAAAAGCCTTTGGAAAAATATTAATAATAATATAAATTAAATCTGTTATTAAAAAAATTGACAAAATTAACATGTAAATAAGGTATCTCTTATATGTTAAAAATATGAATCATGCAATGTATAATAATTGCTGTTGGTGTTTATTTTATTTCACTCTTATCTTTTATATTTGCTATTATATCTATTTTAATTAGAACAAAAATTTTACAAATATAAATAATATGATATGTAACAATTGTTGTTGGAGTTTATTTTATTTCACTGGTTTTTTTAAGCTATTACTTCATTATATCTATTTTAACTAGATTAAAATAATAATTGTTTGTTTTTAAATAATATCAAAATATATTAAACATTATTTTTTAATAATATTATCTCTAATATAATATAAATATCAAACAATTTTATATAAATTTTCATTCTTAATTGGAAAAAAAAAAATTCCTTATTAACTTCTGCATTACGCATCCTTCATGCAATTGCTAATTCCTAATTCTTTCTAATTCTCAACATAAACTTCATTTACATTCATTTAGTTATGACAGTAACTACTGACATTAAGTGGCAATTTTTCAGGGTATTATAAGCCTGCAATTTTTCTTGGTATTATAAGCCTCCAAATTTTCTTGATAACTATTTTAATGGAGTTCATTAATTGTAAGTTATTTTTCAGCCAGATGAATTACATGGTAAAATGTTACAATACAAAATTTGTTGGTGAAAAGGTGGCTCAAAATTGACATACATAAACATGTTTGTTGGTTACATAATGGCCATGGAAAACGGGTGCAGAATTTGTTATAAACGTGTCTGCTGGTTACATCTGCATGATGTATAGTTCGTTGCACATGGCTGGCTAAATTTAGAAAAATGTTTGACTAAGAAAAATAAAAATATATATATAAAACCCCTTCTTCAAAATGCTTCTACCGATGTGTAGTCCCTTACACATATTAAGACATGTCATGCCTGAAACAATGTACATGTGCAACATGAGGCATCTGAAGTTCCAGGAAGAGACACTATTTACTGCAGGAAGACATTTAACTGTTACATTTCTTTAATTAGAAAAAACTATTATAAATATATAGAAGGCCTTCTTCAAGATTCTTCTACCTATATATATATATATATATATATATATATATATATATAATCCCTGAATCAACATGAAGCGTCTGAAGTAGGAGACCACTCAGTATTCATCGTAGGAATATACTTAATTTTGTTTTAAATGTTCAGTGCATAAATTTATAAACTTTTTTTTTAAGAGAATAATTTCTTCACTAAATAATTTTTAAAGATTATATACAATAAAAACATAAAATTTTATATATATATATATATATATATATATATATATATATATATATATGAGGAAAGTTTAGAAATACTAAACAAAAATAAACACTTTTTTTCCAAAAAATAAACAGAAGCTTTCAAGTTTATTAAACTTATTTTGAAGTTTCCAAGGAATTATATTGTCAAATAACACAATATACAAACAAGATACAAACACAATTAAAAACCTCCCATATACTCATGAATCTTAAAAAGATTCTATTCCATTCTAAAACAAATTCACTAACTCCAACTAAAATTTATTGCTTTGGAAAGAGGATAGAATTGGTAAAGATCTGTAATAATGATCAGTGACCACGAAAGAAATTTATCTTGTCATTCCACTGGGGAATTGTTTTTCTCTCTATATATTCTTTTCACTATAAGACAGCCAAACCTGGCTCTGAATTTCCACAAGAAGAGTTTAACAGATATCATTGATTTTATAGAGCTTCATCATGGATTGCTCAAAGGGTTGGCGTGCATGAACTACGAGTGAAGATGTGACACTCATGGAGTAGTTTGAAGCTCGTGGCAGTCTTCATTGGCCATCCATTCCTAGGAATGCGGGTTTTTTTTTTTTTTTTTTTAAACATTCGAAAAAAAAAAGGTATAAACATTTAAATTTGTTTGCAAGTAGGCATTGATAGCCCTGCAAACAAATTTAAATGTTTATACTTCTTTTTTTTTCGAATGTTTAAAAAAAAAAAAAAATAACCCGCATTCCTAGGAATGGATGGCCAATGAAGACTGCCACGAGCTTCAAACTACTCCATGAGTGTCACATCTTCACTCGTAGTTCATGCACGCCTACCCTTTGAGCAATCCATGATGAAGCTCTATAAAATCAATGATATCTGTTAAACTCTTCTTGTGGAAATTCAGAGCCAGGTTTGGCTGTCTTATAGTGAAAAGAATATATAGAGAGAAAAACAATTCCCGGGTGGAATGACAAGATAAATTTCTTTCGTGGTCACTGATCATTATTACAGATCTTTACCAATTCTATCCTCTTACCAAAGCAATAAATTTTAGTTGGAGTTAGTGAATTTGTTTTAGAATGGAATAGAATCTTTTTAAGATTCATGAGTATATGGGAGGTTTTTAATTGTGTTTGTATCTTGTTCCCAATATAATTCTAGCTAGCCTGTTGAAGTCCATAACTACCATGCTAAAATCCATAGCTGGACTTTAAAGGTATGCAGCTAGCTTGCTAAAATACATAGCTAGATTGTCAAGGTCTGTAGATAGGCTACTAAAATCCATAGTTGGGATGTCAAGGTTCATATCTAGACTACTAAAATCTATAGATGGATTGTCAAGGTCTATAACTAGCCTCTTAAAATTTGTAGTTAGATTGTTGAAGTCCACAACTACCCTGATGAATTACACATCCAAAATAAAAAAATCTAGACCTATTGATACTATATTAATGACCCATAACCTTCCTCTTAAGTACATGAAAGTGTTTTTGGATAATAGCTTATTAAAAATATTAGCTAGTTATTGATATGACTTCTACAAATTAAACTCTATCACATGATTTTCAACTAACTCTCAAATGAAGTGATACCTAATTGTAATGTGTTTTCTCCTACCATAAAAGATAGGGTTCTTTAGTAATGGTATGGAGGATATATTATCATAATAGATTACAGAATCCCCTTGTTGCTCCTCATGTAAATCTAAAAGTATCATTCTTAACCATATAGCCTAGCATGTTGTTGGATTGGCTCTATGTACTCTACTTCAGCTGTAGAAATTGACACTATGGGTTATTTCTTTGAAGTTAAAGATATAGATTGTGAACTAGATAAAATACATACCTTAAATTAATCTTTTATTCATCAAGTCTATCATCCCAATCACTATCCATGTAGCCCACAAGCTAAAACTCATCTGCTACTACATAGAAAAGTCCATAATCTTTTATTTAATCTATGTACCTCAATATCCTCTTGCTCATTTGCCAATGTATTTCATTTGGCATCTCCATGAATCTTGATATAAGGATGACTGCATACATAATATGTCGCCTAGTTATAGTTAAATACATTAAAATTTCCACTAACATTTTTTACCACATGGGGTCTACATTGTTGTTAAAATCATCTTTTTATAACATAAGACTTGTCTCGACTAGTGTGAATACAGGGTTGTTGTCCATCATATTAAACATCTCCAAAATATTTTTACATACTTATATTAGAATATAAATATGCCTTCATCCATTTTATTGAATTATATCCCAATAAAGTACTTTAATAGGCCTAAATCAATGATTTCAAAGTTATTTTTCATGGTTGTTTTCAATTCTTCAATGTACTGATTTATATTTTTGATGAATATTAGATTATCCACATACATCACAACAATCAAAATATCACCTTGGATTGCTTTGATGTAGAGTGGGGACTCACTTGTGCTTTTTCTAAAGCCATTTCTCAAGAAGTATGAGTTTATCCATCTATACTATGCTCTTGGGGCTTATTTAAGCCCATATAATAACCTTTTCAGCCTATATAATTTGTTCTCATGCCTGATAATCTTATATCTAAGTGGATGTACCACATAAACCTCTTATTATAGCACAACACTAATGAATTCTAACTTCATATCCATTAGATACACCTTCCATTTTTTTTGAGTAGCAATGGCTATGATTGTCCTTACTACTTCTAGCCTTGCTAAAGGTCCAAACATCTCATTGTAATCATGTCTAGGCCTTTGCTTGTATCCCTTCACCACTAGTCTTGCCTTATGCATCTCTATCTTGCCTTTGGGTATGGTTTTTTTTCTTATACATCCACTTAAATCCAATGACCTATTTTCTTTTTGGTAGGTCAAGAAACTCCCAATTTTGATTTCTCTCTATGGCATGCATTTCCTCATCCATTGTCTCCCACCAATTTCTATCTTTGATTGATTATTCAAAGTAGATAGGATTAGATGATAAAAATAGAGAATAACTCATAGTTTCATCTTAATTTGGATAATACCCTGATTTTTCATATACTTCTTACAAGATTATGGTCCTTGCTTGGCATTGATTTGAGTTGGAGAAGGATGATGTTGACTCTTGAACAACTCATTGACCTCCTTGATGGTTTATACCACTAGATGAATCAACCCTTTTTCAAATAGACGTCCAACTTGGTGCATTGGTTGTTGTACCACCTATTATTTCATATTTAATAAAGGGTCCACTAGCCCTTGTTTACACATACTCTTCTTTTTTTCTCTCTTCCCAAGCTTCATGCTCAATGAATTAAACATCTTATTTGATTATGATCTCTTTGGTGATGTAATTTTACAATTAGTAATCCTTTGATTGGTCACTATACCCAATGAATATTCACTTCTCACCTTTACCATCCCACTTTGTTCTTGTTTTCCTTGGCATGTGTGCATATGCTACACAACTGAACACTCTAAGGTGTTTGACACTTGGATTCTAGTTGATATATGCTTTTTGAGGGATCTTATACCTAAAAATTTGTGTTAGACAAATATTCAACAATTATATAGATTTTGATACCACCACAACCTAAAAATCATTAGGTAAACCCTTTGAATTCAAGATGCTCCTTACCATCTCTTGAATGGTCTTATTCGTCCTCTTAGCTACACCATTTTACTATAGTGTATACCTGACTATAAATTATTTATTTATCCGATAATATTTGAAAAATATCATGAAATTATTGGAGATATACTATCCTGCTCTATCCATCCTCAAAATATTAATGTAGTAGCCACTTTGCTTTTGTAGCATGGCCTTAAATTGGTTGAAGGTCTCAAATGCTTATGAATTATTCTTAAAAAATATATATCTATATCTTTTGGCTAAAGTCATATATGAATGTCATGAAATAGACATTATTAGATAGGAAGGGGGTCTTCATTAAACCATATAAGTGTAAATGGATTAGCTCTAAAGGATATTTGGCTCTCCATACTTTAACCATGCGAAATACATGCCTATGTTGCTTCCCCAACATGCATCCTTCACACACATTGTTTTGTTGTTGTATAAGGGGTAGCCCTTTCACCATGTGATTCTTGTAAAGAAGATTCAACCCTCCAAAGATCAAATGCCCATATCTTATATGCCAAAGAGTAGACTCATCTACAATAACTATTTTGAATGTTGCTATGAGCTCACATTATATTCTCAATGGAAAAATCTGATTGGTTGTCATCTTGACTACTAAAACATTGCTAAATTGTAAACACTAATATCAAAGTTCATGCATTCATAATTCTCAAATGTGACCTTGTACCCCTTTTGGACAAGTTGCCCAATTCTAATAAGGTTGTGTTTCAACCTGGGTACATAATGAACTTCTTGCATCTGCCTTTTATCACCCTACTTGGTGAAAATAGAAATGCTTTTTTCACCCATGATGGGAACCTTCTCATTGTTTTCCATCTTCACCTCTAATTTGATTGAATCATTAATATGGTTGAACATATCTTTGTTTCCACTCATTTGCTTGTTGCAACCACTATCCTAATACAATGTCTCTTTACCACTTTGCTCAACAATGTCGCATGTTATAAATAAGTTTCCACCTTTTCCATTATTATTAGGTTCATCCTCTTGTGTATGAGAGAAATTTGAATTCTAATTAATCATGTCATACTCCTTATTCTTACACTCAGTAGCATAATATCCATACCTCTTACAATAATAGCATTGGATGCTAGATTTATCATATCTTTGTGTAGATCCACCTCTATAAGTGTTGCTACTCCCTCTTTGTCTTTTATATGATTCTTGATGGTTATGCCTTCCACCTTCTTGACTGCTACAAGTTCTTTCTCCTTCTCTGTTATTTGATCCTCTCACCAATCATTTCACATTCACATGGGTCTTGAATGTTTTTTCATCAGAGGTCGCTGACATATTCAACCTTTGTTCACGGATTTGTAAGGAACCCATTAACTCATCTAATATCATTTTCCTCAAATCCTTTGACTCTTTTATTACAACCACTATAGGGTCAAATATGATTGGAATGTTTTTCAAAACCTTCTCAATGATCTTATGATCTTCAAAGGTATCACCACATATCTTGATTTGGTTAATAGCATTCATTATCTTTGAAAAAAAGTCATTGATAGACTCATTCTCCTTTATTTTTACGGTTTCAAAGTCTCTTATTAAGAGCTTCAATTTAACAAGATTCATCTTGTCTCTCTCTTGATAGGTATTTTGTAAAATATCTCAGCTTTCTTAGAATGAACAGCTATTGCTATCCTAAAAAATATTGAATTAGTTAATGTCATTTGTATGTAGCTAAGTGCCTTAGCATCCTTCCTCTTATTCTCTTCCAATACGTTTCTTTGTGCTTCGGTTAATGCACTGAAGACTTCCATGTCTACAACCTCATTGTAACTAACTTCAACCAACTCTCATAGCTCTTGAGACTTAAATATAGTATTCATTTTGATATTCAACATATCATAATTCTTTCCATCAAACATAAGGGGTTGATGCCATGAACCTAAATTCTCTGTTGACATGTCTAAATGGGATTACTACCTATGATGTATGATACCAGTTGTTGAGAAAACCTACAGCTTTGAGGACTATTATAGGCAGAAAATAGAAAATAAATGCAGGTCTAAGTGGGCAACAAACGATATCATAAAAAATTGAAACATGGGAGAGCAATGTATGGCTGAAAATCTCTTTTATTTATATATATTTATATATATATATATATATATATATAAAGAGCTATTAATACCTTATTACTTACAACTACAGTTTATACAAAACTCGCAAAGATTCTTTAAACTTTCCTTCCTTTTTTCTGACTACTGTCAGTAAACATTTTTCTTCTTCTTTTCTACTTCCTCTTACTACTGCTGAATGTCTCTTGTTTAGTGCCACTCTATTTTCTGCCCCTAAGTTCTTTTTGTTTTACTGTTGCTCTGTTTAGACTATTGTTGCGTCCAATAATTCTTCTGCTGCACTTTTTTTTGCTACAATCATACTTTTGCTTAACCATAATTCAAATTTGAAATTGCTACATTAAATTCAGTTGATGGTTGATGTAGTTTAGTGGAGCGAGTGAGGTACGTAGGAAAAAATTAAAAATTAATTTCAATATTATTTATTTCATTACTAGTTCGGCTACGAAGTCTCCCGGCTATCAATGCCTACTTGCACACGAGTTACTATTTTCAAATCCAGCAACATAATCCAAATATAACATGGCCTTGTGTTCAATCTTTCACTGTATTGTATTATCTACCAATTTTTATATAATCAAAAGGTTGTAGTGTGGATTCCGTCTCACAAAATAATTTTAAAAAAAATATATAAATAAAAATAAAAAATGAAATAATTTTAAATCAAAAAAAAAAAATTATAGAATAAATATCCCTTAATACTTAGCATTAAATTAAAAAATTTATATACCAAAACCAATAAATATAAGAAGAATAATACCTATTTCCAAACAGAGAATGAAGTCCAGTAATGAGCTGTTCCTCGTCTTTAGAAATGCTCCCACGTTTAATATCGGGATGAAGATGGTTCATCGACCTTAATCTGCAGCACTTCCCACTTCTCTTAAGCCCTGCAAACAAATTTAAATGTTTATACTTTTTTTTTTTTTCGAATGTTTAAAAAAAAAAAAAAAAAACCCGCATTCCTAGGAATGGATGGCCAATGAAGACTGCCACGAGCTTCAAACTACTCCATGAGTGTCACATCTTCACTCGTAGTTCATGCACGCCTACCCTTTGAGCAATCCATGATGAAGCTCTATAAAATCAATGATATCTTTTAAACTCTTCTTGTGGAAATTCAGAGCCAGGTTTGGCTGTCTTATAGTGAAAAGAATATATAGAGAGAAAAACAATTCCCGGGTGGAATGACAAGATAAATTTCTTTCGTGGTCACTGATCATTATTACAGATCTTTACCAATTCTATCCTCTTACCAAAGCAATAAATTTTAGTTGGAGTTAGTGAATTTGTTTTAGAATGGAATAGAATCTTTTTAAGATTCATGAGTATATGGGAGGTTTTTATTTTGAAGTTTCCAAGGAATTATATTGTCAAGTTTAACAGAAGCAGTAGTAAGAGGAAGTAGAAAAGTAGAAGAAAAATGTTTACTGACAGTAGTCAGAAAAAAGGATGGAAAGTTTAAAGAATCTTTGCGAGTTTTGTATAAACTGTAGTTGTAAGTAATAAGGTATTAATAGCTTTTATATATATATATATATATATATATATATATATATATATATATATATATATATATATATATATATATATAAGAGATTTTCAGCCATACATTGCTCTCCCATGTTTCAATTTTTTATGATATCGTTTGTTGCCCACTTAGACCTGCATTTATTTTCTATTTTCTGCCTATAATAGTCCTCAAAGCTGTAGGTTTTCTCAACAACTGGTATCATACATCATAGGTAGTAATCCCATTTAGACATGTCAACAGAGAATTTAGGTTCATGGCATCAACCCCTTATGTTTGATGGAAAGAATTATGATGTGTTGAATATCAAAATGAATACTATATTTAAGTCTCAAGAGCTATGAGAGTTGGTTGAAGTTAGTTACAATGAGGTTGTAGACATGGAAGTCTTCAGTGCATTAACCGAAGCACAAAGAAATGTATTGGAAGAGAATAAGAGGAAGGATGCTAAGGCACTCAGCTACATACAAATGACATTAACTAATTCAATATTTTTTATGATAGCAATAGTTGTTCATTCTAAGAAAGCTGAGATATTTTACAAAATACCTATCAAGAGAGAGACAAGATGAATCTTGTTAAATTAAAGCTCTTAATAAGAGACTTTGAAACCCTAAAAATAAAGGAGAATGAGTCTATCAATGACTTTTTTTCAAAGATAATGAATGCTATTAACCAAATCAAGATATGTGGTGATACCTTTGAAGATCATAAGATCATTGGGAAGGTTTTGAAAAACATTCCAATCATATTTGACCCTATAGTGGTTGTAATAAAAGAGTCAAAGGATTTGAGGAAAATGATATTAGATGAGTTAATGGGTTCCTTACAAATCCATGAACAAAGGTTGAATATGTCAGCGACCTCTGATGAAAAAACATTCAAGACCCATGTGAATGTGAAATGATTGGTGAGAGGATCAAATAACAGAGAAGGAGAAAGAACTTGTAGCAGTCAAGAAGGTGGAAGGCATAACCATCAAGAATCATATAAAAGACAAAGAGGGAGTAGCAACACTTATAGAGGTGCATCTACACAAAGATATGATAAATCTAGCATCCAATGCTATTATTGTAAGAGGTATGGATATTATGCTACTGAGTGTAAGAATAAGGAGTATGACATGATTAATTAGAATTCAAATTTCTCTCATACACAAGAGGATGAACCTAATAATAATGAAAAAGGTGGAAACTTATTTATAACATGCGACATTGTTGAGCAAAGTGGTAAAGAGACATTGTATTAGGATAGTGGTTGCAACAAGCAAATGAGTGGAAACAAAGATATGTTCAACCATATTAATGATTCAATCAAATTAGAGGTGAAGATGGAAAACAATGAGAAGGTTCCCATCATGGGTGAAAAAAGCATTTCTATTTTCACCAAGTAGGGTGATAAAACGCAGATGCAAGAAGTTCATTATGTACCCAAGTTGAAACACAACCTTATTAGAATTGGGCAACTTGTCCAAAAGGGGTACAAGGTCACATTTGAGAATTATGAATGCATGAACTTTGATATTAGTGTTTACAATTTAGCAATGTTTTAGTAGTCAAGATGACAACCAATCAGATGTTTCCATTGAGAATATAATGTGAGCTCATAGCAGCATTCAAAATAGTTATTGTAGATGAGTCTACTCTTTGGCATATAAGATATGGGCATTTGATCTTTGGAGGGTTGAATCTTCTTTACAAGAATCACATGGTGAAAGGGCTACCCCTTATACAACAACAAAACAATGTGTGTGAAGGATGCATGTTGGGGAAGCAACATAGCCATGTATTTCGCATGGTTAAAGCATGGAGAGCCAAATATCCTTTAGAGCTAATCCATTTACACTTATATGGTTTAATGAAGACCCCCTTCCTATCTAATAATGTCTATTTCATGACATTCATATATGACTTTAGCCAAAAGATATAGATATATATTTTTTAAGAATAATTCATAAGCATTTGAGACCTTCAACCAATTTAAGGCCATGCTACAAAAGCAAAGTGGCTACTACATTAATATTTTGAGGATGGATAGAGCAGGATAGTATATCTCCAATAATTTCATGATATTTTTCAAAGATTATCGGATAAATAAATAATTTATAGTCAGGTATACACTATAGTAAAATGGTGTAGCTAAGAGGACGAATAAGACCATTCAAGAGATGGTAAGGAGCATCCTGAATTCAAAGGGTTTACCTAATGATTTTTAGGCTGTGGTGGTATCAAAATCTATATAATTGTTGAATATTTATCTAACACAAATTTTTAGGTATAAGATCCCTCAAAAAGCATATATCAGCTAGAATCCAAGTGTCAAACACCTTAGAGTGTTCAGTTGTGTAGCATATGCACACATGCCAAGGAAAAAAAGAACAAAGTGGGATGGTAAAGGTGAGAAGTGAATATTCATTGGGTATAGTGACCAATCAAAGGATTACTAATTGTAAAATTACATCACCAAAGAGATCATAATCAAATAAGATGTTTAATTCATTGAGCATGAAGCTTGGGAAGAGAGAAAAAAAGAAGAGTATGTGTAAACAAGGGCTAGTGGACCCTTTATTAAATATGAAATAATAGGTGGTACAACAACCAATGCACCAAGTTGGACTTCTATTTGAAAAAGGGTTGATTCATCTAGTGGTAGAAACCATCAAGGAGGTCAATGAGTTGTTCAAGAGTCAACATCATCCTTCTCCAACTCAAATCAATGCCAAGCAAGGACCATAATCTTGTAAGAAGTCTATGAAAAATCAGGGTATTATCCAAATTAAGATGAAACTATGAGTTATTCTCTATTTTTATCATCTAATCCTATCTACTTTGAATAATCAATCAAAGATAGAAATTGGTGGGAGACAATGGATGAGGAAATGCATGCCATAGAGAGAAATCAAAATTGGGAGTTTCTTGACCTACCAAAAAGAAAATAGGTCATTGGATTTAAGTGGATGTATAAGAAAAAAAACCATACCCAAAGGCAAGATAGAGATGCATAAGGCAAGACTAGTGGTGAAGGGATACAAGCAAAGGCCTAGACATGATTACAATGAGATGTTTGGACCTTTAGCAAGGCTAGAAGTAGTAAGGACAATCATAGCCATTGCTACTCAAAAAAAATGGAAGGTGTATCTAATGGATATGAAGTTAGAATTCATTAGTGTTGTGCTATAATAAGAGGTTTATGTGGTACATCCACTTAGATATAAGATTATCAGGCATGAGAACAAATTATATAGGCTAAAAAGGTTATTATATGGGCTTAAATAAGCCCCAAGAGCATAGTATAGATGGATAAACTCATACTTCTTGAGAAATGGCTTTAGAAAAAGCACAAGTGAGTCCCCACTCTACATCAAAGCAATCCAAGGTGATATTTTGATTGTTGTGATGTATGTGGATAATCTAATATTCATCAAAAATATAAATCAGTCCATTGAAGAATTGAAAACAACCATGAAAAATAACTTTGAAATCATTGATTTAGGCCTATTAAAGTACTTTATTGGGATATAATTCAATAAAATGGATGAAGGCATATTTATATTCTAATATAAGTATGTAAAAATATTTTGGAGATGTTTAATATGATGGACAACAACCCTGTATTCACACTAGTCGAGACAAGTCTTATGTTATAAAAAGATGATTTTAACAACAATGTAGACCCCACGTGGTAAAAAATGTTAGTGGAAATTTTAATGTATTTAACTATAACTAGGCTACATATTATGTGTGCAGTCATCCTTATATCAAGATTCATGGAGATGCCAAATGAGATACATTGGCAAATGAGCAAGAGGATATTGAGGTACATAAATTAAATAAAAGATTATGGACTTTTCTATGTAGTAGCAGATGAGTTTTAGCTTGTGGGCTACATGGATAGTGATTGGGCTGATAGACTTGATGAATAAAAGATTAATTTAAGGTATGTATTTTATCTAGTTCACAATCTATATCTTTAACTTCAAAGAAATAACCCATAGTGTCAATTTCTACAGCTGAAGTAGAGTACATAGAGCCAATCCAACAACATGCTAGGCTATATGGTTAAGAATGATACTTTTATATTTACATGAGGAGCAACAAGGGGATTCTTTAATCTATTATGATAATATATCCTCCATACCATTACTAAAGAACCCTATCTTTTATGGTAGGAGAAAACACATTACAATTAGGTATGACTTCATTTGAGAGTTAGTTGAAAATCATGTGATAGAGTTTAATTTGTACAAGTCATATCAATAACTAGCTAATATTTTTAATAAGCTATTATCCAAAAACACTTTCATGTACTTAAGAGGAAGGTTATGGGTCATTAATATAGTATCAATAGGTCTAGATTTTTTTATTTTGGATGTGTAATTCATCAGGGTAGTTGTGGACTTCAACAATCTAACTACAAATTTTAAGAGGCTAGTTATAGACCTTGACAATCCATCTATAGATTTTAGTAGTCTAGATATGAACCTTGACATCCCAACTATGGATTTTAGTAGCCTATCTACAGACCTTGACAATCTAGCTATGTATTTTAGCAAGCTAGCTACATACCTTTAAAGTCCAGCTATGGATTTTAGCATGGTAGTTATGGACTTCAACAGGCTAGCTATGGACCTTGATAGTGCAGCTATGGATTTTAGTAGGGAAGCTATGAAATTTAGTAATGAAGCTCTGGACATGTAAAAAATAGGTGTAGAAACATTTAGGAAGTTGAAGAAAAGTAATAAGGAGGTTTTAAAGGCTGATAAAAGTTTAGTTGACCATGGTAAGAATGTAAAGAATAAGGGGAAGTGTTGAAATTAATTTGTTATTCTTTTCTACCTACCTCCCTTCAATAAGCTATTATAGCCACCACCTTAATTCTATGCAGTGATTTCAAATTTAAATTTTGGGTACCATTTGGAGATTTTTTTTTTGGGGGGGGATGATTTAGTAGGTGTATGTGTTGTTAGATAAACTCAAAGCAGAAGTATGAGTGTAGTAAGAGAATTTGCATCAAAATATATTTTTGACATAGCCACAGTTTAAACATAAAATCAAGAGAAAACAAAAGAATTTAGGGGTATAAAATAGAGCATCACATAATGACAGACATTTTATGTTGTAGCAGTAGTTAGGGGAACTAGAAAATAAGAAGAAAAAGGAATGTTTGTTGATAGCAGTCATAAGAGAGCAAGGAAAGTTTAAAGAATCTTTGTGAGTTTTGTATACAATTGTAGTTGTAAGTAATAAGGTTGTAATTATTATTTTAGCATCAATTAATATATGTATTTGTGATTTTCATCCATACTCTTCCCTCCCCTATTTAATTTTTTTTTTATATTCCTTACTACCCACTTAGGCCTGCATTTTATTTTTATTTTTTTCATATAAAAGTTCTTAGAGATGTAGGTTTTTCCAATAAAAATTAATAGAATCAATTTTTGTAGAAAATTTGTAGTGGAAAAGAGAAGAGAAATATTAGACCTTCTTTGGAATTAATCCAAGTTCAAGGAGGAGAAAATTGATCAATTATGTATTAATTATAAAAATAATTGTAAGGATGATGATAATGCCAAGTCTAATATTCCCAGTGAATAGTTTCCTAGGATTATGGGTAAATTCATATATGTAGATAACCTTTGCAATATGTTTCAAGGTATAAGTGATGATGGTTTCAGCAACATTATCATGGAATATAATGCATAAGAAAGTGCAGTTTTTAATATAGAGTAATGAGATATCATGGGAAACTACATTATCACCACTTTAGTAAACTCTAATATACCATGGAAATGGCTAAGGCCTACCCATTGAACAAGGTTGGTGACTTTTGGCCAAAATTTCAACTCAACTTAACTCTATGTCAATTTTTTGTAGAAAATGGATGAATGTTCTATTTTCTTTTCTCTTCAAATAATAACCAACACTAAATCATTAGGTTTTTGAAAAAAAAAGCATTAAATATAAAAATTAAATGGGTGTAATATCAAAAATGCATTTAAGAATACATCTTAATGATAGACCAATGTGGTCCAAATTCTTATTATGGTGATCTCTGAGATGAATGTAAAATTGTCAAAACAAATAGATCATATTACAGTACATGATGAATTAAACAAATGTATTATAAATGCACTATCAAATTAAAATTGGAGCCACTTGTATATATGTACAACAAAAAGGTTAAACTTGTTTTATTTAAAAATGGTGTCCAACTCTTTGAGATAATTTTTTCTTATAAAACTCATTGAGTCTTATGGTGGAACATCAGCTACAGGTGGGTAATGGTTGAGTTAACCACAACTGGAGAGAATTTGTGATCAATTTACCACCCATTGGGAATTTTTGAAGTCAATATAAGAATAATATTGAGAACTAAGTTTAAAATCAAAAAGAGAGAGAGATTATATGATCTCCATGGTAGAGGGTTAGGGAAGATTCAACAACTAACCTTTGTGTTCATGTGTTTGGAGGATAGAAATATGTGGCCTCACAAATATATGAGACATATATGTAAATCAATGTATCTTTATATAAATCTATAATTAAGGAAGTATTAAATTTTGGGAAAAATATAATTAATGCAATAGCATATCGAATCATAAGCTATCTTGTATCAATTAAAAACATTAGTTAGGTTTGTATACAAATTATGCGCATGCATGTATGTTTATCTAATATATCAATCATTCCTACAATGAATGATACTTTAAAAAAATATATATATCAATATATAAAACATTGTCAGGACTCCAACATGCAAAAAAAATCATAAAATAGAATTTTTAATCATCTCTCATAGGTCAAATGTCCTCTTTCGGGGATGGTAATGAAATAACTGATTAATGCATGCAAGTAGTTTTGAAAGCACTGGTCTACATTTCATAATCATCGATCTAAAATAACCAATAGGGTCATCTTTTTAACATAAATTATAATAACTAAAAACATTACATGTTCACCTATTTACAAATCATATGGATTAAAAATATATTTACAAGATGTTAGTGTCAAACATGATAGATTTCGATCCATTTGAAAAATTTGCATATCACTTGTATATAAATTAGTCTAGGGAGGGAAAGAGTTATAACTCTAGAAAAAGTAGAAGAGAGATAAAAAAGGTTTTTTACCAAGAAATAAAGAGAGAAATATAGCTAGAGATCCTACATGTGTGATGCATGTTCAATGAAGCTAGCCCACAAGAATGACTTGTAATGTCTTGGTCGTATCTTACAAGGGAAAGGGTATGTGCATGTGTGATTCTATTTAATGTTGTAGTGATCATAAAATAAATATAGTGTGTTTCATTTTCATTGTGAATTATTATTTTTGTGTGTGTGTGTGTCCATTGGAGAGTGAGTGTAAGTGTTGACATGCGAATAAGGAAACCCTTAATTTATCCCTCTCACTTCCATTTGTTATAGTTGGTATTACGCTGAGGTTTTCTTTATCGGGTTGATTTTGTGATGCTCTTTTTGAGTCAATTTCAATTTTGTAAAGAGAATACTATACTACTAACAAATTGATGATAAGTTATGGAACAACTAGAAATACATATTAGAAGAGAAAGCACACATAGAGTTATGAACATGAAATGGATTATGAGTGGAGTATAATAAGGATTGGATATAATATATACTACAAAAATAATAGGAGTGAAAATTGCATATGTAAATGATTTGTTTGAATAAGGATGAACCTAATAAGTTTCATTTGAATATTTGATTGAATCAAGAAAATAAATACATTTTAAAATCATTGCAAAGATCCAAATCAACCCAATGTTGGACACACATAGCTATGAGGAACCCTATCCATTGAGGATGTTATTTATTAGACAAAAAAAATAGATAACATTTATACTATTGGTCAATAGATGACTTAAAGAGAGTGAAGTTTGCCTAGAATCTTAAGATCCATTCATCTTTGTGGTGGTTTTTTGTGCAGTTGGAAAGGGAGAGAAGAAGAAAAGAGTAAATCAATACCTTGGACATAATTATTGAAATGATAAAATGTAATTTTGTACGTTATAATTTTAGTTTGAGATTTTTAAGTAATGTAATGTTATATAAATAGAAATGATTGTAAATTACAATAGTAAGGATTTTTACAAGCTCACCACTAGAGTTGTTCATATGAAGAATGATCATGAGAAGATGTCAACACAAGTAAATGGACATTGTATTTTGGTAAAAATATGTTTAGAATGTTCAAATTGAATTTATTAGAATAGGTATTTTAATTTGCATTGAAGGTATAAAATATGTTGTATATTAGTAAAAAAAATACATTTATAGGAATATGAAGGTTATCAAGAGGAAGAAAACATTAAAACACTTGTAATTGAAAATATACTCATGAAGGAGATGTTAGTGATTCTAAAATATAGAATCTAGCCCAAACAGGAAGTGAGTATTATTATAAAGGAATATTTTAGTCTAGTAGAGGAAGAAATAGAGTAGTCACAACTACGTAGTTTAAATATGGAGATGTTGGAGATATATATTTTTTTGTCCCAAAGTATTCTTGAATACTAGTAGTTGGATTGAAGGAAAAAATAATATTTCTATTTTACATGAAGAGAGTGTTGAAGCTCCAAATAGACTAGATGAACATTATCATTGTGAAGATCTTATGATTTAGTGAGTGTTGTTAAAAACAACCAATAAGGATAATGGACTACTCTAAATATAAAATATTTCCTAGAATATATGCAATGTTGAAAGTAAGTGTTGTAAGGTTATTGTTGATAGTTGTAACACACATAATTCTACTTCAAATGAAATGGTTAGGATGTTTAGGTTAAAAATATTAGTGCATAAAAATACATAAAAATATTATTATTTAATTAAGGGCCATAAATAATTAGTCAATGACTAGTGTATGGTTACCTTCCATGTTGGGTCATCCAAAGATTGGGTTTTGTGGGACAAACTTCCTATGTATGTATGTATGTATGTATGTATGTATGTATGTATGTATGTATGTATGCATGCATGCATGCATGCATGCATGCATGCATGCATGTATGTATGTATGTATGTATGTACATATGTCGAGTTTTTGGAAATACCATGTTAGTTTTATACAAAGGTTGTGTAGGATGATATAGAAAACACTTACACACTTTTTAAGTATGGTAAGAGGTTCACATTGACCCAGTTGATGTTTGTATCGAATAAATATTTTTATAAAGAAGGAAAAGCATAGGAAGGGGATTTTTTCATCCCCAAAATGATGCATGTTCTGATTGTAAAATAGGTCAATGAAAATTCAATTGAATTTGGAATTTAGTTGAATAATTTTTTAAAAGTTATTTCTAAATATTTATTAAATATATTAACACTTCTGGAGAGCATTATTCATCATATCAATCTAGTGTTTTAATATAGTTTTCCCACAACTAAATAATCTAGGTTGACACCTATTGAAAAA
Source organism: Torreya grandis (assembly GCA_037957365.1). NCBI lineage: Eukaryota > Viridiplantae > Streptophyta > Pinopsida > Cupressales > Taxaceae > Torreya > Torreya grandis. The sequence goes on from JARHVA010008463.1 coordinate 468,593, forward strand.
AAGGAAGTGAATAAACAAGCAAAATATATGTTGGTGAAGGTTTTATAAAGATAATATTCAAGTCAATATGAAATTAAAGTATATTTAGAACCAAATAAGGGTAGATAACTAATATGTGCATGGGTTCAAGAGATATTACAAAATCACTATCAAATATAGATTTCCATTGCTTGGATTAAATGAATTGGTAGAATTTTTGACCAAATAAAGATACTTCAAAATGACATTTTTGAACCTTAGATATCAGTAAATCCTTATTAAATAAGGTTAATAATGGAAGACTAATTTTTAGAAAGGATAGGTTTTATAAGTGTCATGTTATGTCATTTAGAATGTAAAATGCACCTAGCACATTCGTGAGAATCATAAATGAAGTTCCCAAACCTTACGGTTGAAATATTTCAAATGTGTATTTAAATGATATTATTATTTTAATCACATAAAAGAAGATCATTTTTTCCAATATTTGAGGTTGGTGTTGTAAATTTTGAAGTGTTTTACCTTGTTTTCAATTAATAACCCTAAAAAACCATAAAACATTTGAAAATTAGAGATTGCATAATATATAGGAATCACTCAAAAATATGAATGCTACAATATAATATGATTGAAAAATTATGGTAAAGCATTTATGTCGAGTGATAAGAATACTAGGATACATAGATCCTTATTGATTTATTCATTTTTTAAAAATATGTGCATGTGTGAATGTGACTAGGATGCCTGAAAATGAACAAAGAATAAATCAAATCACGAAACTAGAATTTTATCTATTTATGGATTAATACAACCCTGAAATTATAAAATTGTAGAAGATTAAAATTTAATAATATATTCAATTCACATACATACATGAGTGTAACTAGTATAATATAGTGACTTGTTATTTATAGAAAATAGTAGACGAATTGAATACACAATGTGTCTCATCTTTGTGAAAGTCTATGAAAAGGTATAATAATTGTGTCTGTGTGTGAGCACACATGTACACGTGTATTCTTTGAATTTTTGGATGTTTAAATATATGGTCTGCATGAGCTAGGCAAAGGCCACACATCTTAGATGTGTGTAAAGTGTGTCACTAAATACTAGGGTGAATTACCTTTGTGTTGTAAATTTTGATGTGTTTTACCTTGTTTTGGATTAATAAGGCTAAACAAGCATAAAACATTTGAATTTTTGAGATTGTATAATATATAGGAACCACTCAAAACTATGAATGCTACATTTTAGTATAATTGAATAATGATGGTAAAATATTTATGAAAAGTGATAAGAATAATAGGGTACATAGATCCTTATTGATTTATTCAATTTTTTAAAAAATGTTCACATGTGTGCATGTGAATAGGATGGATGAAAATGAACAAAGAAGAACTCAGATCATAAACTAGCATTTTATATATTTATGGATTAATACAACCCTAATAGTATAAAATTGTAGAAGATTCAAATTTCATAAGGTATTCAATTCACATACATACATGAGTGTAATTAGTATAATATAGTGACTTGTTATTTACACAAAATAGTAGAGGAATTAAATGCATAACATGTCTCATCTTTATGAATGTTTGTGACAATATAAAATCATTGTGTGTGTGTGTGTAAGTACACATGTGCATGTGTATTCTATGAATGTTTGCATGTTAAAATATATGGTCTTCATGATCTAGGCAAAGTTTACATAGATAGATATAAATGTTATAGATTTCAATAGATTTAATCTTGATTTGTTAATATACTCATACTTAACTCAATTCTTGCCCATTTGATGGGTTTCAAGTTTGGAAACTTTAGGATATTTTATCTCAATGTGTGGAGTGATTTGGAGAGATAGATAGAAATGTTATAGATTTCAATAGGTTTAGTCTTAATTTACTAATATATATGAATCAATGGATAATTTCCTTTAAACTAGCATACATAACATATGAGTTGACCAATATGAAAAAATTGAATATGAGAAAATAGTCATAAAATGGTGTGTTGGCAAGGGCAACCTAAATAGACAAGTCCACATTGGAAGAACAATCTTAGGAATGGAGGAAATTTCCTAAAAGGAAGAAATAATGATCTAAGGTCAATGGATAGTTTGAGAATAATATTAATCTCCTCAGGTAGAGACTAGGAGAATCCTATGTAATAGTAAATTAAATTTGGGAATTTCAATCACATGTATAGATTGATGTCTAAGGAAAAATGAAATCAAGATTCAGGTAAGATTGCCTACGTATGTTAAATATTGGTCAAATATAACATTTTAAAGTGTATAATATCAAATATGTTTGTCTACATTCTCCTCATTTTATCATTGCAATGGAATTTCTAGAGTAAATGATAAAAGTGTTACTATAGGATTTTATTTTTCCATATTTGTTCATTATGGGTTCCTCCCTTGAAGTTTTCCTACTCTTATGGATCATCTTTCTTAGGTGTACTTGGGAGTTCTAGTTTGAATTCTATTATAGCAGTAACTCCATTGACTAGATATTTTAGGTATGGGAGTTGCTTTTCTATTCTTGGCTTGTGGAGGTTACACATTTACCTCGCCTATTTGTACATCTTGTATTAATGATATATTCATGGAGTGTGTTAGATGATAAATTTTTGCATATTTCTCTCTTTATATTTCTCTCTTTCATACATTCATGTGCATTCTTTGTTCCAATTGATTGATCTTGGTGCAACCCACAATAAAAAGGTGATACTTGGAGATTACCAAGATGGATTTTGTTAGATAGGTACTAAGTGTTGCACCTTACTCCCTGAAAAACTATAATGAAACATGTAAAATAATCATATCATTCATGACATATTTCTGAATTAAAATATCAAAAATTTATGAAATTAAGTTTAAATGAATGAATACACCATTATTTATGTGAACCAAGTTGTCTTATATATTGTTGACTTATGGAGGCAATAGATAATGAATAATCATACCAAATGGAAATTTCAATGTAAAACCATGTGCTCAGCTAAATATTTCTTAGCCCTCATTAAAGTGCATAAGTGACTAAATGTTAAGGAATACACAATATTATCCCCACACAAATAAATATATCTTTGGAATGGAATACACTATGGGTTTGAATAAATATAAAAAGTACTTGAGAATCTTTGTAAATTTTTTGAATAATCCACTTTAAAAAGTTTATATGATTCAATTTGTGTATTTCATGATTAATTATTCAGTATAATGTTTGTATAATCTACCACATATGCCTTGCATATGTTTCAATCCAATGGTGAAGTTGACTTAGAGGATCATCTATGCACTCTTCATGTAACATGTTTCTACTAAGTATCCAATGATTAGCTCTTCAATAAGTTGTTCCCTTTCATTTTAAAGGACTATGCATTATAGTGGTTCTATGATATCCCTAATAAATCCATTAAAACATTTAATCCACTAACATATATGTTTTTGGCACATTTTTTTTATCAATATCAATGATAAAGTTTCCTATGCTCAAGTCACTCAACTAAATCAAACATATAATGACCCAATAGTTGAATATGTCTTGTGATATAAAACCATATTAGCAGATATGACTAGCCCCATGGTAGATATAGAACTCCAAGACATATTCTCACAAAGTTTAATACCAACATTACATGAACCTATATTATTTGAAAAGTTTCCATCATTTACAAATATATGCCATATAGTTAAAGAATGGGATGTCAAAATTATCTCCATGGGAAATTTAATGTACACAACCATATTAGATTACACTAATAAGAGTTCAATTAAGATCTCATATAAGTATTAACTCCTCTAAAGAGACATTTTATGAATCTTCCTAAATCACAAATGTGCATTCTCTAGCAACTTTTTGAATGCAATGCCATATCTATCCCTCCCATTAAAGAGGTTGATATGAATAGTACTCTTCCATATAGCTATGATTCTAATGCACTTTATGATTATCATAAGGCCCTAGAGCATACTAAGAATATATGCATTAGCTTACAACATAAGATCAAATATTTTATATATGTTAATATCATTGATTCGAGCTGCCCTACAAAAACACCTAAAGTACAACAAGCTAAAGTAAACGCAATGGAAATATTTTCTGATCCATTTCAAAAACATATGACTAATGGGAGAGTAGAAACTTTAGGTTTTCATTATACTTATCAAATGAATCTATAATTAGCATCTTATCCTACTCATAAAATACACGCACACCCTATATATAATATCATTGGTATGTATCAAAATATAGTGCAACCTAGGCCTCTTATCACTTTCTCAGAATAGGATATTTTTGATGATGAATCATATTTATACACACTATTTATACAAGATTACATTGACCATGATCATATTCAGGGTATCATGGATGCTAATAGGTCAGTCATTAATATGTGTACTATTACACTTATGCATCATTTAGGCTATTTAGATCAAGATATTTCCCTAATATATATAATTATTTATAGCCTTAGTGGTCATGTCTAGAGATCCATTAGGATATTTTACATCTATTATAGGTTAGTCCCATGTATGTGGCCACTAGATTCATAGATGTACCTAGTTTTGTAAAATTTGATATGTTATTGGGCAGGACTTAGATACATTAACTTAGAACCATTCCTTCCAATGGAAATAGATATCTTTATTATATACATGCTAATCAAGTTGTTATACTTGAGGGGATTCCATATGAGTATATTTTACCTATGCACAATAAGTTACATAATAGTCACTATTAATATATCCAATCAAATACCATTAGGACACCTTAGATATCAATTGAGCCACTATTTTTATTGAAGTCTACTTATACAACACTGCTACATATACACACTCTCCCATGGGGATCATTATTATCGAAACCCATATGTAAGAGACATGTATTAGATTATAGAGGACTTATCTTTACCCCATTCCCACCTAGATCAGTTTTATTAAGTTCTCAAAGAATTCTACATAGTGCATCCATGCTAGTTATAGCTTATTCAACCATAGGGGTCCCCAAGAGCCCCACAGTTCACATGTTATTTATGTCAACTCTACAGATTGATAGCCACATTATATAGTGAGTTTCAGCTCCAAATATTCATAGCCACACTCTATAACTAGTTTTAGCTCCAGATTATTCAATACATCTAGTTCCCATATCCAAGATACTTCATTGCATATGACATGCAGTAACTCTTCTTTTGCTTCACAAATGTCACCTTGATAGTGACTCCCTTGCAAGACTCATAGGTTAATATATTCCTTTGTTACTTGTACATAGTTTCATTATTTCAATTTACTTGTATATAGTTTGATCTATCTTTCTCCTTGTACATAGTTTCATTTTTATATTGATTATACACAACTTATATTCAGAAGACACAAAAAAATATAATATGATAAAAAATTAAAAAACATTCCAACAATGCTTAGAAAATACAAATTTTAGATTATACGCATTTCCATGTTTGCATTCTTTCTATTTTCTAGGTACTACATATGTTATCTATGTTAGTATAGTTAGTTTTATCATACATACATGTTTCACTCTTTCCATTAGAGCATTCGCATATTAATATAGGACTTCAGTCCTCTACAAAGATCTAGATTTAATACTATTTGGTCATTAGGACACATACACATATACATTGATTTTGCATGGATATATTATCCCATTGGGGACATCACACACACAACTTCTGATTTACCATGTTAAATATCTCTAAACTCCATATCACAAAGTTATAATTAATTATATCTTTATAGTCTTATACTACACTGACACTGATTACTACTAATACAAACTCAGAGTATGTAGATCTTTGTTCTTATACAGATTTTTACCACATGATTATTAATATTTTCCTTTCTAGATTTACTAGTTTAGATTTTATTGTGTCTCTTTGCTTCTATATATACTCAAGGGAATTTGAATATGCCATTGTCCTTTCATATATTTTATACATTAGACATGTGCCCATGTCCTTATGTGCTTCTTCATTGTGTATGTGTACAATTGAACATGTCCTTCTATATTGATCAAATCTAAACTTGCATGCCCTTTTGTGTATGTAGACATTTAAACATGTCCTTTTATGTGTTCTTTTTATCATACTTAGTGACATGTGTCCATGTCCCTTGTATTTCTCCCCTTGGCCTACTTTACATGCCTCATATGTTTATATATGTATGATTTAATGTATGTTTCATGGCCATGACCCTTATCTCTTACTTGTTGATTTCACATCCAATTTTTGATGCCATGAGGGACCTCATGCATCTCTAATTCCTTCTTAGGTTCCTTGATGGACATCAAACCCCATCCCCTAAGTATTTGTATTAGATTATATTCATATTTTGCATTCATATACATGTTTACATTGTTATATCTATCTTCACAACCTTATGATTTTAAATATAACATATATCATATATTTTCCAACTTATGTTCTATCTATTTTATATTATGATGTCATGAATACACATTATATTTTTTTATCATTTAAATACTATATAATTTTAGTCTAACACACATGATACATAGCTTTTATTTTGAAGATAATTATTAGAGAGGTTCAACTACTCCCCTCAAAAGATGGGGCATTCATAGGGGTTTGTCACATAGATTGAGCCATCTTAGTGCACTCAAAGCATAATTTTTAGCATGTAGACATATATTATAGAGCTTAGACACAATAAAATATAGTGAAATATAGACATACATAGACTAGTCTTAATTTTCTTGAGAAACAACACTTTTGGATAATAGTACAGTGTACTTCCAAGAGCACAATATGCTATAGTTGACCCACCATGCTATTGCCTAGTAAACTCAAAAGTAAAAAATCCCCAAATTATCAAAAATATACAATAGGTATAATTTATATTGCATTGTCTTAGTCATAGCTTATTAGATATGCTCAATATATATTCATGTTTTACATAGAATTACATAAGTTTGCTTAGATTGGGATCATCATGCATGACACCATCACTCCCATTTCAATTTTATATATGTAATAACACATATTACTATAACTTGGTCAAGAATATATATGCATAGATGTTAGAATTATGGACATGTGCACATCACATTATTTCCATATGCTTAGTTTTGTACCAGTTCTCTCAGATGAAATTATAACTACATATCATTCTCCACATTTTATACCTCAGATACCATATGCACCAAGACTACACCATATTAATACCTCATTCCATCTACACCAATTGGTTTTACCAAGTTCATGTGTTCCCAAGTGGCCCTTAGACATTTTACATTTCAAAGTTCATGAGTGACCCAGATCCATCTTTTACAACTTCATGACACCACATAATTTAAGTTTTAGTTTATTCTACTACATATGGGTATACAATGATGGAGTCATGACCTACTTTATTTATTGATCCACTTACATAAGAGGGTTAGACAAGTCATCAATACAATCTAAGTTATTCACATATTATGATCCACTGAATAGTGGTTAGAAATGATTGAGTCAAGTTCAGATTGAGTTATTTAGCCACCCACACATGATGAATGGGTAATCCATTATCTCAATCCAAACTATTCACCATTTGATCACCATATACATACACATAGAAGATTTCACTTAGTTTTTGGATTGGTTTGCATATCCAGTGAGTTATATTTGTTACTTTCTCCTTTCTCACATTTCATTACTCAGTTTGGTCTTTGATTTTAATAATTCTCAAGTAAGGATTGCTTCATATATGTTTCATTTTCAAGGTACATAATAGAGCACAATTTATCTTCATCTCAAAGGTAAGTCCAAGTATATTTCTCTTTGCTTTATCCTAGTCATTTCACTCTTCTAAATTTCTAGAATAAAGTGGGGTAGGGGAGAAAATGTATACATATAAAATGTAAATTTAATGTAACAAGTGTCACCTTAGACTACCCTATCCTTATCTTAGCACTAAACATATCCTAGGGCATATTTTGATCCTTTTCTAGCTTTTCTGAGCATCTAACTTATGCTTATATATACCAAGCATCGCATAAATCCATCAGTTAAGTATACCTGATCCTTTTTCACATGTGCTATCCACCTATAAAATAACATATCCCCATTAGTCTATATTGCATTGTGTTATTTGAAAATGGGTCAACAGTATTGGACATTAGCTTCCCTTATCCCTAATGGATATCTTTCCACTTTTTGGACTATCCTAGGGTCATCCTAGACTAATTTTTTTGTCTCAATAAGTATCAAAACACTATATAAAGACCAATCTCATTAATTTATTAGATTGATCTAAATTCTCAAGAAAAAGATAAAAAATAGTTATGTAAATTATAGTTATTGATCCCTATTTACCTCTATTATATCATACATACATCTAAAGTATCTAAGAGCCAAATTTTAATCAAGTTTCTAGTCTCAATTTACACTCAAATCATTCATATTTCCATTCATACCTAGGCACACTAGCATCACTCTCACTTGATCAAACACTTAGATTGGGAGAACTACATCGATCTAAATCCCCTTTTGATGCATTGTTATGTAGGTAGCATTTAGCAAATGGGGTGTTGAGGTCATGTTCATACTACCCTACTAATGCCACTTTCCTTCCACTTGTGTTCATAAAAACATGAAAAAACATGGAGGCTTAGGGTTTCATATTAAAATCTATCAAAGCATAGAATAGATGATGATCCATCGCTTGATAATATAGGCATAGGATTCATAAAATATATTGAAGGTCTACCTTTAATTTCACATATTCATCGATACATGGTCATTATCACCATACATAAGGTCTATAACATACTGTGTTATAGGTAAATAGGGTCATGCTATTATCCAAAGAGAGTTTTCATACTTGTTCTCTGTTGATGAGGCTACTTGCTCCTGCATCACTTACCAACCTGCCAGTTCTCCATCCTAGTCATATTTTCTAGCTATGTACACTTTTTCTAATTTATTTATGTTTATAAAATATTAAAAAATAATTATTATTGTACAAATCAATTGGTGTTGATACTATATTATTTTACTCCCTAATTTACTACTTAGTTCTTTATCAAAGTAGGGTTACATTCCATAAATTTAAAAAGGATAAATCATATCCAAAAAGGATTTACTCCTTCACACACACACACACACACACACACACACACACACACACACACACACACACACACACACACACACACACACACACACACACACACACACACACACACACACACACACACACACACACACACACACACACACACACACACACACACACACACACACACTTACACTTCAATCTCCATTATCATTTGAAAGCATTTCTTCATCAAATATACCAAAATACTACATTATCAATGGCCATGAAACTATAAAATAATCATCAATCATTTGTTTGAATGACACAAAGAAATGGTTTTTTATTATTATTTTGTATAGTATTATGTTATTTCAAGGCATGAAATCATTGAATTATAATAAATAGAGACATATTAATCCACTCTTATTTTATGCAAATTATATTTTGAAAATGTTTTTGATTCATTTTTTTATTGATAATTTTGAACTAATTAAATTTGTAGATCTATTATAATGTTTTAGATAAGTTGAACTTTACAAGCAATTACAAGGTTAGGTTTAAGTTATAGTTATCATTAGATAAAATTAATATCTATCTTGTAAATGACATAAATATTTTATTATGATTTGATTATTATTTATTTAACTTTTATTCAAGAAAAACTCCATGGTCCATTTTTCCACTTTATTGAGTCCTCTCCCTTCTATATCTTTCACTTAGTCACCAACAGGGAAACATAAATTGAGTGGTGATGCTTATGCCCTATCCATCTTCCAAAATTTAATATGGACCTATAAATAGGTATTAAAAAATCTAAAACTTATTTTAAATCTCCATTTACATCTCAAAGCATTTAATCTTCAAACAAAAATCCAAAATACTACATTAGCAATGGTTCAAAATTAAATATTCATTCCACAAATTTAAATACAACTATCCTTCGATATCTTGCATCATAACCCTTATGTAAAATGGATTATATAAATTTTATTGAAAAATTGAGACAAATCAAAATATGTTAGATGCATTCATGTAGAGACACTCACTTAAGCTTCACTCACCTAATGGTGCAAAGACTTATCTATTAGAGGCCGTAATTTCTTATTCGTTAACCCAATTGATCTCTCTTTCATAGAAAAAGAATATAAAGGAAAACATCACACATACATAACTATATTTACTTATTATAGTAAATTGAAATATTTTTAAAGAGACATAAGAGATCATATAAGGGTTGGAAATTATATTCTAGTATTTTTAGTCATTCTAAAATAGAAAAATCAAATAATTTTCTGGCTTTACATGAACTTGGGATGAATCTCATAAAACATCTTAAATTTAGTATCATATGATATTTTTGAATTTTAGTCTCATTTGAAATTGCATGCAAAAGTTATTATGAAAATTAAGGTGTTATTTAAAATACGGACAATTAGCTCTATGTAGCTTTTTTGTATTAGTTTTTTTTTGCATGTCAACTCCAATTTTGAGTTGATGTTTATTTAAATAATTTAATGTAATTATTTTATTCATTTAAGGTAAATGAATAAATATTATGGTTTCACAAAAAATTTAGGATTGTGCCTTTTGATATTTTCCTCTTCTAGTTTTAGAAATTTCATTCTAGTATTTTTAATCATGGTTAAAATAGAAAAAATTAGATAGAGTTTCTAACTAGACATGAAATTGGGTTGAAGCTCATCCAATAATGTGATTTTAGTATTTATATGACATTTTCAAACTTTTAGGCCCATCCAAACTTGCATGCAAAAGGTATTATGAAACACAAGTTGTTATTTATAGTAGTGACAATTAACTCTATGTTTGTTTTGTATTTTTTTTTAATTTTGCATTCAACTCCAATATAATGTTGCAGTTTATTTCATGAAACCTCAACACTAAATTGTATTTTTCATGATTTTTTTTGAAAATGTCCAAATTCCCTAGATTTATTCACCCTTTCTTTTTTTTATTAAGAATAAAAATATTAAAATATAATTTCATACCCTTAGATGATATCGCATGGCTATGAAATTATCTTTTACTTGTCCTCAACTGGTGAATAAAGTTATTTCTACATGCTTATTTCCTTTATCTTCATTTTTTCACTAATGAGAGCTGAAAAGGGTTAATGAATTAATATTTATGGCCTTTGGAAGATAGGTCTCTACATCACCTGACAATTGTTGCATGCACTATAAATATGGGCCTTATATGATTTTATTAAATTGTTAAATAAAATTGTGCATCTTTACAAGCACATTATAATTATACACAAATGTTTATAATATTTAATTTAAGAACATAAAAAATTTACCCTAAATAAAACTAATACTGTTTATTCATTTTTTTATCACTCAACTTTCCATCTACAACCTATTTTTTAATACGCTAAGTCATCCCTGCCACTCATTTCTAGGCCTTATGACATGGCTGAACTAATTTTTAATTATGCACTAGAAGCAGGGAAATGTGATTATATCCATCATCTAATGTGGACCATTTATCATGTATGGAACATAAAGTTCAATACAATGATACACATGAAGATGAGTACAATATAATTCTATTGATTATTCACATGTGAATGTGTACCCTTAATTGGGTATTGAATGTGTGGTTATAACTAATAGGCATACATAGAAAAATTGTGTATAATACATAGGGAAACCATGTTTATTTCTTCTCATATACATGATCAAATCAATAGTTATCATACATTGGAAATGGCTCATAATGGTACCATGTGAAAGTAATATTTTAGTGATTTTTCTTTGAAATTTCAATTAAAAATAAGCTTGACATTCATTATATATATATATATATATATATATATATATATATATATATATATATATATATATATATATATATATATATATATGTATGTATGTATGTATGTATGTGTATATATATATATATATATATACATATACATATATACACACACATATATATATATATATATATATATATATGTATATATGTGTGTGTGTGTGTATATATATATATATATATATATATATTATATATATATATATATAATGGGTAAAAGTGAGGATTTTCAAAGGTCCCACAACCTTATGTAATGGAGAAAAAGATATATAAATAGAATATCTAATGAGACACCTCTTCCAATGGTAAACTTCAAACTATTAATGAAACAACGATAAATCCATCGACCTTTTAAGCCCTCTTATCGTAGTATTACATGGAACTAACAATGGAACTGACTAAAATCTTTCCTTCATTCAAGAGTCTCCTTTTATGAGAAAAGGACCAGAACAAATCAGCCTATCAATCAATAATAATCCTTTAGCAAACTACCAATAAAATTTCAGGGACTGTCAATGACCCAAAAGCAATCTCACCAGTAAACTTTTATCTCAAGTCCTACTGAACTCTCCCTCACTGTCATGTATTTGGAAGGGAAGAGTCATATTAGATGGTTTAGGCACAGTTTCAAATATATATTTTTTTCCTACAATATAGTCTAATCATGCTTGTTTCTTAAATCATCACATTTGGAGACGACATGAATAGCTAATTCTAATTTCTCAATATACTTGAAATGGTCATGTGGAACAAGAGATGTTTATCTCATAATGACCTTTGTTTCTACCATGAAATCTAAACCCTCCTATTTCTTTGCCTTAATTTTATCATCCACAAGGTTCCTGAAATGGTATTCAAACCCCTCATTTCAAGGACCTTTTGCACCATACCTAGAGCTTTAGAAGTCAAAATTGAAGTCCTACTTGTAAGAGTTTTAGAGATATCATCACCACTCACTGTGAGTAGGTCAGGGATGGTATCCTTTCACACTCATAAAAAATATTTCAAAAAGAAATGATTTACAATTATAAAGAAATTACTTTTTGTATGAAAAACAAAATTCAAGTGTTGGGTTATTTTGCTTATTCATTAAATTCAATTTATTTCTATGAACAAGTTTTAATTTTATTATAAGTGCTTTTATTGGAATCTTCTAAATTTTAGATGTGAATGAAATTTTAGTTTAATGTTTAGTTATGATTTAATAAACTTAGAAGTGATATGTATATGTATATGTACATATATGTATATGTATGTATGTATGTATACACAAATTATTTATGAAGAACAATTTTAGATTTATTTGTATGTCACATTATTGTATCTACATTTTACAGACATCAAAACATAAAGTAATGCTCAAATCAATTTTTGATAAATATAAAAAATAACTTACTATAAATTATAACATTTGTTTATATAATTTTTTTTTTTTTTTGCCATTCTAATATTTTATTAGTATTTTTTTGAAAATTGTGTTGTGTGTTTTCTTTTTTTTGCCCCCCTTTCTTTCAAACATAGATGAAAACACTAATGCATGCTTAAACAGGTTTGGAAAAACGTTGGTAGCAATGACGTTTATCAAATCTGTTGGAAAATTGACAAGGTTTCCATGTAAATAACGTATATTTCACATGTTACATATATGAATTATGTAATATGTTACATTATTTTTGTAGAATTTATTCTATTACAGTCTATCGTTTATTTGTAATTATTTTGTTGTTTTATCGCAATTAGAACAAAACAATGACTTTCAGTTTTCTGACAATATCAAAATGTGTTACGTGTCATTTGTTGATAATATTATTTAAAATATAATATAAATGTTAAATAATTTTATATAAATTCTTATTTTTATTTGACATCCTTTCTCTTCCAAACCATTAACAACATACTTATTTCATTTTATTGATGGCTACATTATACACCGTTAGTACAATTACTAGTTCCTAGTTGTTGCTAACGCTCAACATCTTCTTTTACATTCATTTATGTATGACATCAACATTAAGTGCCAATTAAACTCTTCTATAAGCCTCCAATTTTTCCTAGTAACTATTTTAATGGAGTTCATTAATCGTAAGTTTCATTGAGGCAGATGTATTGCATGGTTAAGCATTACGGTACACAATGGCGGTGAAAAAGGGGTGCAGAATTGAGATACAGAAACGTGTTTGCTGGTTATATCTGTTTGATTTACATGTAAATTAGCAATTTTACAATTTCCAGGTTCCTGAAGGATCTGAAGTTGCAGACTGGAGGCTGTACGAGACCACTCTGTATTGAGTGTAGGAAGATATTTAAGTGTTTTAAATGTTCAGTGTGAAAATTTCTATTCTTTCTTAAGAGAATAATTTTCTTCTTAAGGAAATAATTTTCTTACCATTAAATCAACTCAAGTTTAATATGCTCATACATAAATTTTAATAGCTATATAAAATGAAAAGACAAAATTTTGGTGAATAATACAAACAATGGGAAAGTTTAAATAATGATAAAGTTTTATGAACTGGTTTTAAAACTTACAAGGAATTATATTGTCAAGTAACATCTAACTTACAATAAATGATCTTTTAAAGATACTGATTTTAAAATTAAAAAAATCTAATAAATTAAGTTTAATAGATTAATATTGATTTTTAAAACACTATTTTAATGTAAATAATTTTATAAATTTCTCAACAATATTTAATGAGATATTTTAAAAAAATTAATCTCTTAATAAAATAAGTGTGTTATATTAAATAATATTTAATCTTTTCTTTTCAATTTTTTTTTAATCAATGCTTGAAAGTTTTAAAGATCCTAGGCTTTTTAACAAAATGATTCAAAAAGAAATTGGTATGGTCTAGCTAAGCATATATCCATGCAAAGGCATAAGACCAGACATACAAAACATGTTTTAAATTAAAATCATACTAAAAGATACAGTTTCATACATCACCAGCTATAAACTTACTAAATATGACTAGAATATTCATTAAACCAAATATTAGCTTATTATTCTAAAATTACCAACTCTATCATTATCCCCTAATTGGGCTACTTCTTCTCCTACATAGTCACCTATCTCGACCCACTAGCACTATCAGAAAAGACTTCCTGATTCTTACCATCTTTCATTCTTCCCAACTTCACCAACTTCCTACTTGCAAGTTCACTTTCAGACTGCTTGAAGGTAGAAAAAACCAACCTTTTCTGAACTTGCCTGAATCACCCAATTCTAATGCTGCTTACCCTTCCACCATGGTGGCGCTTTGAAAGATACTCTTGCCACACCTTTGCCAAGCCATTTGATAGCTTTGCCCATATCTAAAAAACGCCTAATTACCCTTCACTCTTCAAGCCTTGGAATTGGTTTAAGTAAGTCTTCAATGACTAGAATACTAACTCCATGTTTCTCTACAACATTCATCTGCACCTCACAAGCCACTTTGACATCCTTCAAAAAATCCACCAATTTCAAGGAACAAAGTTCCAATTCTTGAAACATAGCCAAAGGGACAAAACCCAAGAAATCTCTATCTAAAAATGGTAACGTCAGGGAAGGCCCTAATGGAAGAGCTTCCAAAGCCTTTACCAACTCCAATCTATACTTGGGCTAGATGAAATACATGATCATTGATAACACATGATCCCTATCTGACATTATCAAACATAAATTTTATGCAAAGAGAGAGGGTGGGTCTGAGGTAAGTCTGACTCTCCTACTTTACACTAGAAAATTCACACCCAACACATGTTCTACTACTTCTGCCACCTCTAAAGAAGGAACCCAAATGACATTTGACAAGTGAGTTTTTGACATAGACCTAGCAAAACCTATCTCATGACTCTTGCCTCATACAAAGGCCAAAGACCATCTCACTGATTCCAAGACGAACTGATCCGTCCTAACAAAGATCCTAGTGCAGGAACTCTACCAAATGGAAAAGCCAATGTAACCACCTAGATAGAAATCCGCTCACTTAATGATGCTTACCATTAATTTACCATGTCGTAAGAACAAAAAATATATCATTAAAAGGAGTGGCCTATCCAATCACTAAATACCTAGGTTGGCAACATCATCAAAACATCATCCTACTAGCTCCAATCACTGT
>JARHVA010008464.1:0-135000 GCA_037957365.1 Torreya grandis
ACACTTGACATGTTTTGTAACACTTATCAAAGACACACGACACTTTCTACTTTACATCAACTTTTACTATATCTCTTCTCAAGAACATTTTGACTTTGACACTTGTCATAATCTACTTCTTTGACACTTAGTAACTTTAAAAAAATAATACTCACTTCATCTCTTACCTGAGAAACTTTGAAAAGGGGCATAAGGACAGGTGGCAATCTCTGCTTGCTTCAACAAAGGACATGTGGCAATCTCCATTGCTCTTTAGCTATACTGTGGAAATGTTTGGGACACATGTTAGGCTCCTATAGATGGTGAAACTTGGTAGATTCTGCAAACTTTTAGAAAGAAAACCTAGGACCCACCATGGTCTTTATTTAGTAATGAAAAATGAAGATCTTTTAGATGGTGACATATGGCAGCTTCCACTACTTCTAAGAAGATACAGTAGAAAGGGGCTCGGTAGATGACACTTGGCAGCCTCCACTTGAATGGTTTGGTTGCACCTTACTTCCTTTTGAAAGGGCACTTAACCCTTTGGTTTTTTGTGATGATCCTTTGAACTACCCAATTATACTAAGTTGTTGAACCGATCGATTGAACAAAAAAATGGTTCAATTGTTCAACACTGTGTGCCATTTACACATGAACTGAGGCATTAAACTGAGGATATTGAACCAAAGCTTTGAAACAAAAATTGAACCAAGGCATTGAACCAAATATATTTAATATTATGACATGTGGTGACTTCCACTCTCTTCAGCTGGGATATGTGGTACATTTTGTTGCTTTTTAGAAAAGCAACATTGAGACCTTTTGTGACTGCCACTTGGCACTTTTTGCTTGATCCTGATACTTAGCTTGTTAAACATTTTCACTGAAAATAGATGAAACACAGGTGCTGATATGAAACCATGGATGATGACACTTGGTGCATTCCATTGAGTTGCAATGAGATACATGGCATGTTCTGACCAACTTATAGAAAATATGAAAGGTACCTCAAATAATGACACTTGGCAGTTTCTACTTGAGAAAGGATGACTTAGATGATGACACTTGTCAGCTTCCAATTTACCTTGACACTTAGAAAAAAATGAATCAAAATGGAAAATAGAGCCCATGCTCTATTTCAATACTCTGCCATCTCAGACCAAAGTATGTGAAGACAAAATTTTGTAGTGTGCAACTGAAAATTAGAATCAAATGTAGAGTAATTTTTAGCTTTACAGGTTGGTTTTAAGGTGTACCTAATGCATCAAAGACCATGGAGGGTATTATAAAGTTTCATCCACTCCCTATCATGTATTTTCATGTAAAAATTAATCCAAGTTTGAGGCTAAGTGTGAGGGTTACTAAAAGATGACTTTTCTTGACTTGTAAGTAGTGATGGCACACTTCTAGAAGTTTTCAAGTGATCAAGACTACAACCAATGAATGGAGATGCATGTTTACAATCCTTCCCTCTCATTAAAATAATTATACATATCCCTAGTTAGTTTTGTGATTTTAAAATAGGGGTGAATGATGAAGGTAGTTTCTTTGTGCAAAATGAGAACTCCTATGCCACATTTCAAGAGTTTTATGACTCAGAGTGACACTTTTGCTTCCTAAATTTGCATGATTAGTTTCAAACTCTTTTTTAAAGCACATGAAACCCATTTTCTTAGATTAACATGTGTATTTTTTATCTTTGGAATTCTCTTTTCTCCTCTCTCTCTCAAGTTCTATAAGAACTACCCATTTTGGCCTTTGTAAATTATGCTCCACATGAGTATGGTGAATCCTTGCTCATTTGCATACCATGGATTAATAAAAAATACTAAATTTTACCTCTTCTATGGCTATTCATAGTGTGTTTTACTTTGATTATTGATCTTTCTTAGTGATGACTCTTGTTTCCTTAGCATGTTGTCTCATTCTCTCACTTATTTTAAGTTTGAAAACTTATTCTTGTAGGTCATGTGACGTTTTCTATTTATGTGTCAAGGTTGAGTGAGTTAGTTTATTAAAATATTACCATTATAGGCCTCTTGTCTATCTTCCTAGCCTAAACATTAATCATAACCTCATAATGAAATATTGATGTGAGAAAATATAGATTGGAGAAGTGTATGTTTGGTTAGTCCCTTGTCCTCATGTATAACATATAGTTGGTTGGTAATCATCAAATAATTTAGTGTATCACCTCCTTTAGGGTAGTTAACTTTAAGTTTTCTCTCCCTTTTATCTCAAAAATTTTAGGTGTAGTAGTGATTTACAAGTGGTACATCAAGGGATATATCCCTATCTAGAGATTCACCTCCTTCTTAGGCTACCCACAACCTAGAGGTGTTTCAATTATGCCACTTTGTTGAGGAGACCTAAGACATCTCCTAAAAGGGTGAAAATCTAAGTGAAAAAAATACCCACTATAATAACCTAACATCACACAACATTTTAGATTCCAACTCAAAATAAAAGGTTTTCTATTTTTAAGATCTTTGTTATTTTAGACCTATTTCTTGTAGCCCTCTAGAGGCACTTTTCTTGAGGTATTTTTGAACACACATAGATTAAAATAAAAAAGGAATTCTTAGATACCCATTAATGGATTAAAACATCATAACAATATTTATAAATCAACTAACTAAAAAATTACAATAACTCAACCCCTTTCTCTATCAATTACGTCTCGTAGGTCTACAACTATGTTTTGGATATAACTAGATCCACACATGCCAAAATGAAAATATAGTGTTTTATTAACATTTATTATGGAAAAAAATCATCCATGCAATTTTTTATGGTTTGAAACTATCTATACATACCAAAACCAAGAAATGGCCAAACATCTTCACTAGGTTCTTAACATAGGCACACACACACACACACACACACACACACACACACACACACACACACACACACACACACACACACACAGAGAGAGAGAGAGAGAGAGAGAGAGAGAGAGAGAGAGAGAGAGAGAGAGAGAGAGAGAGAGAGAGAGAGAGAGAGAGAGAGAGAGAGAGAGAGAGAGAGAGAGAGAGAGAGAGAGAGAGAGAGAGAGAGAGAGAGAGAGAGAGAGAGAGAGAGAGAGAGAGAGAGAGAGAGAGAGAGAGAGAGGAAAAGTTAATTTTTAAGATTAAAAAGAGATTTTAAAGTCTAATTACAATTTTAAAATTTCTATTCAACATTTATATAGAATCATTAATAGTAAACATCATTATTTTATTCACATAAGATTCTAAAAACTAATAAAACTCACCTACCAAGGTCTCCAAATAGTAAGGTACATGACTATGTGAACCAACTTTAAGATATGATATATATGGCGTATTTATTTAAGATTTAAACCATCTAAAAAAGTTAATTTTATTTGATGAACTATTCACTACCTTTTCCAAGCAAATTCAAACCAATTTAAAAAAATAATTATATTTTTTAAAGTCAAACCTACTATAAATACATTTACTATGTGTAAATTGCTCTTTATTTCTTGTTATAATAAAATAAAATGGAATTTTATTTATAAAATTTCAAATATTCAATAAAAAAATATTATCACATTTATTAAGATTCATTCTATAATGCAATCACTTTCAAAACATGGTCTTTTAGCATTGAAAAGGCATCATTCTTTTGTGAATGCATAAAATTTCTTAAGACTGACTTTTTTTTAATAAATGACAACTCTCTCTCTCTCTCTCTATTATTATATCTTCCAAAATTATTCCATACATATATTATTAATGACTTTAATCTTTTACAAGGAATTATATATTGCTATAAAAAGCCTAACTAGCTAAGAACCTCCCAACATATGTCTTAAATAGACTTGAGATGTATTTGTTTAAACTAAATCAATAACCAAAATGAAAAATTCCATGACCCTTAAAAATATAAACATTAAGAATCACTCAAATAATATATATATATACACTTAAAAAACCTAAAACCATCATTAACAATCACTATTACTTTTTGAAAAGACTCCTAAACTAAAGGTAACCATGCAAAAATTTGAATTTGAATTTTGGTGAGAAAGTGCCAAATTCAAATTATAGATAACCTAACCTATCTTAAAAACTTGTAGTTATTATCAAGTGAATTATATGACATATAAGAGCCATAAAAAAATCTAAGTGAAAAAAGTTAACAACTAACAAAAAATTCAAACTTGGAGTGATGTTCCTGTATCATGCACTCAATAAAGGAAAAAGATAAAATTTATTAAATTATTAAGGAATTTAACTTCAATGTGCATGCCAACATGGATCAACTATGGTCATTCAAAACTATTAACATATTCATATACATATAATTCAAATTTAAGGCACTGGGCCTAGGGTTTAAATGTTATAATGCCATGTTTGAGGAAATTAAACACCAAAAATATGTAAGTGATGAAGACAAGATCCCTTTGTATGTAATTTAATAATTATCAAACATTTTAGCTATCAGAGAGGAAATATTACATCATGAAACAACTAAAATATAGGTACACCCTTGAATTTACTTGATTTTGTTTTGTGTCACATTGTAGCTATCAGAGAGGAAATATTATATCATGTAACAACTAAAATATAGGTACACGATACAATTTAATTGATTTTGTTTTTTTATCACTATTTATAATAATGATATAGTAGAGACATTAATAAAGAATAATCTAATAGCCTACATAGTTGTTGTGGGATATGCAGATTATTATGGATTGTCCAAAATAGATATTTACAATGAAATTTTTTCCCTCAATTGGATGGAAAATAATCATATTATATAAGTAATTAGGGAATGGGATGAATATTTTAATAGGTTTTTTTTTTAAAAAAAAAATATTGGCCCAATTCCCATTAGATAACAAAGATGGGGTGAAGGGGCAAGGGGACTAGATTAGGAATGGATATATTAAACAATGTGTTTGGGATCAAAAATATAACTAGAGTGGACAAAAAATTGATTCTTATACTTTTTATGATAATCGATGATAAGAATAAACTTGGATTAGGCTAAATAACTTTTTAAAACTCTTTTCAATAGGTAAATATGTCAAGTTATGTGGAAATTTGTACACACTATCCTATTTAGTTGAATAAAATTTTGTCACTATAATATTTTTAGGTGTCAAGGCATGGAATCCTATTTCTATAGTTCTATTTCTTTTAAATATTTTAATTCTACATATCCATAAATATAGGAAGAACATCAAAATGATAACATACTTATTCTATCCACTAGTCTATGTTGCCATCAATGAAAGGACTATGCCAAGGATATCTAAATAAATATGGATAAAATTAGATAAAATAAATGCTTACTAGTAATATTTAAAATACATAATGTCTCAACATAATTTCTAAATTATATATAACCTTAGTATTTTATATTGGAAAATAAATATCATGGATGTACCTATAGATTCTATACATTTCCCAATACCAAAAGGCTTGAATACACTATCTCTTTGTGCATCATTTCTCATCTCTTAGTCTAACCAATGTTATTATAATTATTAAGAACTTATATTTTGTGATTTTTTAAAAAACTCGCTTATCTTCAATCTCTACAAATTCTAGACCTATGTGAGTTTTCTAATTGCCCAGATACTTGCATCCCATTTAGATGCATACAACAACACAAGTGTCTAATTCCAATAGAAGCATCTAGTGCTCCAAGATCATTAAATTTTTTAAGAAAACATATTCCTATGGTTAGCCTAAGTGATTTAATTTAATATATTCTCCAAAGGGATTGGTATAAATATAAGACCAACCTAAATTCATTAAAAACCTAGTATAGATGAACAAGTACTCAATCAAGAACTCTAGTGAGTGTTTTATCCTATTTTCATACCAGACATAGGAATAACACATATATAAATCTAAAGTACTGAAGGAACATTCCATGAGCCACACTTTCCAAGTTACAATCTATGTCATTATTGTACTTTCTTATAACATATTATATTATTCACACACAATCTAACACATAAAGGGATAAATACATAAGTCTGAGGTCCTCTTCAGAGTATTTATATGTAGGAAATGCTCACTAAAAAAGGGATCATTTGGATAGCTTGACATCATGTGCCCACTAGACCATTTTTTCCACAACTACTATGAATATGAATAACTAGGGTTTTATTACTTGATAGAAAACAACAATCCATGACTTACACACACACACACACACACACACACACACACACACACACACACACACACACACACACACACACACACACACACACACTAGAGTGAAGGCAATATAGAACCTATAAGCATCTAGGTTGTCACATCTAGTTTCAATAGGTATTCTATATCAGATACATGTCCAAAACAAACATTAAAATCAACATAACTATCCCAAGTCACTACAAGTGTCTATGGCTATAGAATTAAAAAAATATAATCAAGTAACTAATCTAAAATTTATATCTAATATACTTTCTACATGTTATAAATCTAGATTTGTATTGGCATCATAACTAGCTAGGTATCTTGTATTCATTATCATTGTAATATATAACATTATATGTATGTTCTATATTTAACATGTCACCATAATAAATTTAGTATATGTTCTATCTAAGTTTCACAAACAATTTTCCTAATTTAGAGATAGTCTATCATCCTTATGTCATAGGCTATCTCTACCCCTTTAACCCTAGATTCCCCATATCTACATTTTAGGTTTAAAAATTATGTCAATGCATTTCTTGTAAATGAATTTTTTTATGATTCATAGGGTTTTCATCTAGCTATGGTTTTAGTTTGTTTTAATTCTATAATTTTTCATTTTTAAGCAATTGGAAAATAGTAATAAAAAATCCAATTTCAAATGCAAGATATAGAAGCATTGATTAGTCATCTCAATAATAACAAGTTATTAATAGAAGCATTTTATAAATTATAAGAGATGAAATTACTAATCATGATAAGGATAAGGATTCCTCACTTAGTTATGGTAAATACTTAGATGTTACTACACCAATTCCATACCAATAAATCTACCTACATCTAGTGGAATCATGAAGTATTTTTTCCAACCTTTGTTTCCTGAAACAACTATTGCCACATCTTTCATGGTAAACCTTAATACTTCAACCCAATTGCTAGTTTTAGTGCCTATATCTACCCAACCTATGGGTACATATCCTTTTTTGACTTCTAAAATATCCAACTTAAAATACCATGAGGTGAAAAATCTTGTCCCAAATATAAAACAGTTTCAATCCAAGGTTAAAATATTGAACAAAATTCTATGAAATTTCCTTATGCTTTTGATTCACAAGAGGTTTTTCATAATCATCTTTCACCACAAATATCTTTTCAACCCTTTCCAACCATTATTTTCCCACTGATCTTAAACTTTTATGATGGAAAATGTTATCCTAAATATCATATCTGATACTTTTATGTGGCATGCCATCAATGATAAAGTTTTGACAAAATTATTTCCATGGATCTTAAAAGATTATGATTTACCAACATAGTTGGTAAATCATAATCTTTTAAGATCCATGGAAATAATTTTGTCAAAACTTTATCATTGATGGCATGCCACATATATATATATATATAAATTAAAAAAAGGTTTAATATGCCCAATTTAAAAATATCAAACAAGGAACCCACAAACCTATTAACAAGTATGTCTTAGGGTATAAGACAATCTTGACTGAAATGATTAATCCCATGGTAGATAAGGAACATCAAAATATTTTAAAGTAAAGTTTGCACTCTCATTTACATGATTCCATTGTTCTTAAAAATTTCAAATATTTTGATGAATTATGACATATTTTTCATGATCATGAAATGAAAATTATCTCACCATATAAACATAAATATGTAACGAACACACTACATCTACATCTAACACCAAATTTACCATCAAACCAACTTATAAGGTCAAACCTTCTGAGCCTAAAAAATGAATAATCACCATGGTTAATGTGGTGTAACAAAAAAATAATAGACTTATCTTATCCAATGCATCATTGAGATAATATTTATTCTTATATAAGTCTCTTAATTCATTACTCCCATAGATTGTAGAGTGTCACCTCATATCTCTCACTTATCCTATAGAGTTTGATATGAGTAGATCTCTACACAAAGTGTATGATACAAATGCTTATTTTGAATATCACCAAGGCCATAGGAACTCTAATATTTTTTTTAATATTTAATTATAAGATCCAAGACATCAGTGATGACCAAAGAATTACATTTTATGACCCTCCTAGAGAATCAAGTTCACAACCTAGTGATCACCATAAATAGAAAATATTTAGCAATCCTTTGCAATATCATTCAAAAAATGATCCAAAAGTAAAAATGGAATATAATTCAAACCCACCTCCATCTCATCATGATCACCCATTGGATGGGATTATTTGTACCTATACACAACATACACCTATTATTATTTAGAGACCCTTCATTATGTTTGATGATAGTGAGATTAGGGATGATGAGTCTAATATTAATTCCTTATTCATTAGAGAATACCTTGATCACTAGCCTATACACAATGTTATGATTGATAATGGCATAAGGGATAACGTTTGTATCATGACATTTGTCATGCATCTAGGCTATACAAATCATGATTTGTATCCATTGACCAGATCAATTAGTGTATTTGATGAGAAATCATAACAAATTATTAGTGATAATCACTTAAATTTATGGGTGTGTCCTAAATATGTGGTTAATAATTTATCATTTATACCTTCCACATGTGTCTTTTATATGCTATTTGGATGACCTTGGATACATAAACTTTGAACATTACCTTTTATAGTGTATGGGTGTGTTAAATACATTCATGGAAATGAAGTAATTATAGTTTCTAGAATTCTATATGAACATCCTCTTGAGCAAGAGAAATTTATACCTATGTAGTTAATTATAAAACTTCTTAAGGTTAATCATCTTCAAAATGATAAGCAATAGGTAATTCACTTTACAAAGAGACCAATACTCAAGAAACCATTACATTAGATATCCATAATGGGTTCCAAAAAATCCTAATATACTATACACCATATTCCTATATCCAAAACCCATATACATGTTCCTATTATTGTGTTTCAAATAAATAACATAACACTCAGTGATGGGTTACATGAACCCCTACTGATACTATTTATTCATGTTCACATAGTCCTTTTTTAAATACATAGAGCTTTATAAATATTACAATGATAGATGTTGAACTTATAAATGTTCTTTAATATTATCATTATTTTATTACACTAGGTTAATAGTGTGGAGAAACCTATGACTATACTCTATAAAAGAGCATATGATGATATTTTCCTTTTAAAATACCAAAAAATAAAAAAACTTAAAAAATACACAAATATATTAAGCATTTATATGTCCTATTATCTCCTTGGCATACACGTTATTGGTTTCATGTTAATAGATGTCATATTGGTATTTTATATATGCACATTTTTTTCACACATCTTTTGAGTGTGATTCAGGCATATAAATATACATGATCTATGAAATTTTAGATGTTGTGTTTTCCCTCTACTCACATCATTAGGACAAATAAGAGCATCCACCTCTATGATCATGATACATCTAGGTTATATCATTCTATGGTCACATTAAATTATCATTTTTGATCTCATATATGTAATTATAAATTATTTTATCCAAGATTATATAGATAATAGTGTACTTGATATGCTATGTAATTCACATTTTTTACTAACACATATATCTAGGGACTAGTATGATATATTTATGTTGGCTGATTATGATTTCATTTATACACTTCCTTGATTATATTTAACTATTATTATCTTTCTTGTTTGATTATTTTAGTATGCCCCATTATTTGAAATCCTTGTGAGTCTATTTTCGTATTTGACATTTGAGTACGTCATTGTTTGTTATATGTTGACATTTGAATATATCATTCTTGTTTTTATGGACTTTTGACTAAGTCATGTCACATTATGTGTAATTTTAACATACACCTTGTTTTTGGTATTCTTAGACCCTTTTATTTTGATTTATTTTTTATTGCTCATGTGTGTGTGCTTGATTTCTTATTGATATTGTACTATTATTATAGAAGCTCCATTATAACAAATATTTTGCACCTTCTAGCCCCTCTAACCATAATTCATCTAGACTATCATGAACCAAATTTATGATATGTTGTAGATGTTATGAGAATTTTTATATCATGTTTTGATTAAATATAGTTGACATTGGACTATGTAATGCAGATGTTATTCTAGTTTAGACTCGATGTTGATAAAATGATTAACTAGTATAATTCTAGTTTATTATATTATAGAAGATTATTATAATTGATTATTTTAATCATATTTATATATTACTTATGTCAAATTTCATTATTATTTATAATTTCACCTTATTCATATACTATTGATGTCCCTTATGTGGCTGCAAGAACATGTCAATGAGCTAGGCTCGATGGTGGACTTTGAAAACTAGGATAATGATGAGGAAAATTATGAGCATGATTTAACACTGACAAGTGGTATTGGGTAATGTCATATTCTAAGTTATTGGTTGAGTATTATATGGATGCAATTATCTTTGTGATTGTTACTATATTTTTGTCTAGTGTTTTCCATCTTTATCTTTTTGGATTATTTTATTTTTATCCACTTTGTGTGTTGGCTAAATATTATTCCTTTTTGGTAACTATCACATGGGGGTCTTGGGAAAACTCATTTAGTAGGACCCTTAGTGCTCTTGGTTCTTACGAATTTACCTTGGAATTGGGACATGATTGTTGTTTATGTGGGTTTCATGTTAATTTGAATTAATTTCAAAAATTAATTAAAAAAAAAACATTTAAAATTAAAAACCCTAAAATGAAATTTTATTAAAGCACAATGGTTTAACCTAGGTTAAGAAAGGATGAAATTTACATCATACCACACACACACACACACACACACTTGTATAAATGGTTATGAACTTGTGTGGGTAAACAGTATGTGAAGGAATTTATATAACAAAATATGGATAGAATTATAAAACACTACATGCCTAATTTTTTACCTACATAATGACATGGATAAAAGCACATAATTGTATAACTACTCATACACTATAACCATCATTGTAAATATACATTGATGAACTAGTTATTATATGTATTTAATAGCTAGTCTTACAAATCCTTATGTGGATAGAAAATATGCCTTGATGGGCTAATTATTACATGAATTTAATAGATAGTTTCTCAATAATTGTGTGGATTTAAAACTTACCTTGAATTGATGATTTTAATATACATTTGTGTGACTAATTTTTAAACCTTGTGAAGGTTACATTACAACTATTTTAAAAAATGCCTTCATACCAAAGTATGGTTGGAAATATACATTTATGTGATTGATTTTTAAACCTTGTGAAGGTTACATGACAATTATTTGAAAAAATGTCTTCATACCAAACTATGGCTAGAAATATATATTTGTATGACCGATATTTAAAACCTTGTGATTGTTGTGTTATAATTATATGACCAAATGTATATAAGCATAAATTGAATGGATCAATTTTTTATTTTTAATAATTTTGAAGGTTACATGACAACTATTTTAAAAAATGCCTTCATACAAAATTATGGTTAGAAATATACATTTATGTGACTGATTTTTAAACCTTGTGAATGTTACATGACAATTGTTTGAAAAAATGTCTTCATACAAATCTATGGATAGAAATATACATTTTTATGACCAATTTTTAAAACCTTGTGAAGGTTTCATTATAAATTTTTGACAAAATGTCTATGTGCATAAAGTGAATGGATTCATTTTTATTTTGCATACTTTTGAAGGTTACATGACAACTATTTTAAAAAATCTCTACATGCATCACCATGGCTGAAAATGGACATTTTGTTAGCTGATTTAATGTTTGGTTATGATCTCCTTGTGTGCATGAAATCATACCTTAAACTATGGGTTTATATATTGAATGGGCTGAGTTAATACACCTTTTATGGTAGATTCTACTCTTGTGTGGGACGATTTTAATACCCCATGTAAGACATAATTTTAACTATTAGAACCATGGTTAAATATTTATATTTATATGATTTATGCATAAATATGTATGAAAAATTATATAATTTTCATTGATTTATTTTCCATTTGTTTGAGTTGAGCATATACATGTCAATGATTAATTTTACATGTATAAAGTCTTATTTTAATGCTCAACATAACTATGCATTCATTGTAAGAGCTGACTATAATTTATATATAATTTGCGCATACATTTGTGAGCGTTAAGATTATGGCCTAGTATGAATGTACATAATTTTTAAAAGGTTGATATTTTGTGTTGGTATGATTTCATATATTTATAAGATGTTTTTAATTATTTGTTTTATTTTATTATGGATCAATTAATCCATTTGAGTTGGTTATATGTTATCATCCTTCCTTGGTTTTATTTTGATTGCAATTACAATTCAAAATATAACTTAAAATCAATTATGATATGATCATAGTCCCTTATAAAACCTGAATGAGTAACTCCACCATATAGTTGATGGATGGTGTGGTTAGGGTCACCATATGTATGGACTCATAGGACTGGACATGCATATTTTCTCATTTTACATATTTTTATTTCCCATTGTTTGGATCCTCAAGTGATGCATGATTCATGTTGAAGTTTATTTACAAGGGTGTTATGTTTTGTTTAATCTTATTATAATATAATTAATTTTGTTTCTATATATGGTGAAAATATTTTATTATTGTAAATGTTGTTTTAAATGTAAGTTTGAATGATACAAGAGATAAGTAGTTCGTTACCTTGTTTGAATATATTGCAAGGAGTTATATATGCTATTTTATTCCTTATTGACATTTATTATATTAGTTATTTCTCATTGTTTCAAATAAAACTATAAGAGTACATTTCCTTTCTTAAGAAATTAATGTAGATTGAGTAATTATGCAATTCAAGGAGTGATTCATTTTTCTTAATGAAAATTATAATAACTATTCAAATTTACATTACATTCCTCTATATATGGGAAACATATTAATAATTAAATATTACACTTTTATATGTTTAAACTGACTGGTTATTAATGGCCACATTAGTGTCATTTGTCATTTAGTATTATCTTGTTATGATTATGAGAAGCATGGATAGTTAAAAGTTTGTAACTAGTATATGTTTGAAAGGTCAAAGTATTATGATTATTAAAAATTTAATGATTGAAACTATTTACTAGTGATTAATGGCCTAAATAATTTGTTAATTAAAATCCTCTCTTTATGAATATACACGTTAATGATTCTTCGCATATTGATCATGAAAGTTAGAAGTTTGTGGAAAGATTATCATTATTGATTCTCTGATTCATTACGTAAACATAATTGATTACAAATTTAAAAGGGTGGAGGCCATTACTTTATTCGAAAAGTGATGTAAATGTTGCAAGTGAGCTCTTGGTAGATTTATATGCTTGGATAAATGTGTAGTTGTCACTAAAAGTAAAAGCATATATTGAATATTCATTAATTACTATTTTTTATACTAACTTAAAGGGGATGAATTTTTTTTAATTTAATTGTGTTAATTAATCTTAAACGTAATGAGGCATGATAGTAACCCGTAGATGATGCCCAAATTATAGGCCTACCATTGACCATGTTTGTAAGATTAGGTAAGTGGTCAACTATTGTCAATCATTTATTACATAAGGTCATTTTCATATTTATTGATTTAACCATTAGTCATTATTATGTGAAGATAATGGGAAGTATAATATGGTTCAAGGAACCTAAATTTTGAGGATTGGAAAAAAATACCGATAGGTAGCACTATTTAGTTGTCTACAAAATGCTTAATATTTATTTAGATTTGGCATGATGATAATCAAACCAAATATGATATTTAGATATAAAATCCTATGATAAAAGAACCACTCATGTGAGATTATCCATTTTAGTGATGATTAAATATTCTATTATCATTTAATCAATGAAAGTGATGTTGTTACTATTTGGATTCCATGCATGAGATTATTGTCATATTTGTTAGTTAAACTTTGTTATCATTACCATCTATTATTGGGAGATGTAATAAGGTACAAGGAAACCTAAGCTATAAATATAAGTATATAATCCTGAGAGGTAGCACCATTATCATTGTTTCAATATCTCTAAGTCTCATTTTAATTTCAAATCAATTATTATGTTGGCACTAAATCCATGAATACTCAATTATCTTGAATAATGTATGATTATTTTAATAATATACTTATCTTATCTTGTATTACCATAAACATGAGGGATGTTGTTGTGTGAATAAGTGAGCTCACACTCCTATGTGGATAATGAATTATCATCCTTTCCTTGATAGTCAATTATGTCAATTGGCAACATGGTGGAAATTTGTTATTAGATTTATATTAACATGAATATTAAATTCATAAATGATATTTTGTAATAGTGGTGGTATGGATGAATACAATAATAATATCATTGGTATGTGTAAATAATCTATTTATGTTATGATCCTAAAGCTATAGATCATGATTGAGTGATCAAGTGGGTAACACAAGATGGTATCAATGGATTACTAACAACCTTGATCTTGGTAAATGTTTACATTGTCTAATAATGTATTATTTTTAAAATGGATTATGAATTAATCCTTATTATTGGAATTGTTATTCATTTAATTGATTTATTAAAGTATGTATCCAAATTACTTTTCATATGATTGATGGAATACACTTCTAACCCATGGTTTTAGTTGTACTCCTAGGTGATTATCTAGTGTTCTTAATTGATAACTAGTAAGTTATCCTTGATGAACCTTGTTATATGCTATATTATGTAAGTATTGGAATTTGAGAAATTTTAAGTGTTTTAAATGGTCTTATTAGGAAGACCATAAAGAGGCATATTTAGATTGGATTTTATGAGTGTGCATGGAGTACACTAATACATCCTAATATTTATATCTAATATGAATAATCAACTTCCTAATGGAATTTTTAAAGATTCATTAACCTTTGTTAAGTCTTTAGGTTGACCTAATATAGTTATAGTATTCATCAAGATATTGAGAGATTATTTATCTTAAGTGTTATGGGAATTTTACTATAGACACAAGTAGATCTCGATATTTAAAAGAAATGGCATTGTTTCATTTTGTATCATATTCTATTCTATAGATGTTTTTAAGGGAAACTATTAATTTTTCACTCTTGTAAACTAATAAATCATTTTTTTGATTTGAAACTAAACCCATTTTGCTTACCATTAGATTTTCCTAAATTGTAGCTCTAATAATATTTATGATAATATTTTTTGATAACATGGAACTAATGAATTGTTTCATTTAAATAGGGATATGATATGATTTTTTAAAGGAACTTAGCCTCTTGAGTTAAATATGATAATGTTTTATTCTAAAATATTGAGATGCTAAAAATTCTTGCATTTCTTGGAATTATTTATATATATTATAATAACACTTTAATATGTACCTATAACCTTGGTTGGGTCATCCCTTCTTGAAATTTAGTTACATTAGGGTAATTATATATATATATATATATATATATATATATATATATATATATATATATATATATATATATATATATATTATAATAACACTTTAATATGTCCATATAACCTTGGTTGGGTCATCCCTTCTTGAAATTTAGTTACATTAGGGTAATTATATATATATATATATATATATATATATATATATATATATATATATATATATATATATATATATATATATATATTATAATAACACTATAATACGTCCCTATAACCTTGGTTGGGTCATCCCTTCTTGAAATTTAGTTACATTAGGGTAATTAAAATTTATTGATTATTGAATTTTATGGGTGAATCAATAAGAGACTAGTGATGACGGCTTCTCTCTTGGAAGTAAGGAAATAATGTTATACATCTATTGTTCACTTAAATGAGAAAGCTATCAATAGATTCTTAGGACATTATGACCATAATAATAATAATAATAATAATAATAATAATAATAATAATAATAATAATAATAATAATAATAATAATAATAATAATAATAATAATAATAATAATAAGGGATTGCATTAAACATAGAGGGCCAAATAGGGTGAGAGTATTTAATTTACTTGGGTAATTAACAAATCTTGGTATCTCCACTTGTAAAGTAGCATCTTGAGTTGAATCAGAGCTTGATCTTATTATAAGCATTTAGAGTCTTTTCAGTTGAATAAATAAATATGATATTCCATAAATTCCAAAAGATATAAATTAATAAGTATGTGAATCATTATTTTTATGTTCAAATTGAGCTTTGGCTAAGTCCACCCTTTCCCAAAGCCATGTTACATCACAAAAAGCATCACTACTCAATCAGTGATTTGTTATAACAAATAATTTGGAATAATAGTGATAGAAACTTGTTGTTAGAAATAAATAAAAAATGCTTTATTGACAATTGATGACTTACATGGGTGAGCCATCTTATTATCTGGAGGTATGATATATTTTTTAGGTACAAAGGTGTGACTCAATCCTGGAGGGCATAGTAGGGTTATTACGAATGACTTATTTAGGTGAGTCATAAAACTTGGGAATCTCTTTTTATAAATTAGTATCATGAGCCATATAATCCATGAAACATGAATTTTATTGGTAACCTTATTAGATGAATTAATATAGAATAATAGGGTTTGTTAGAATTCACACTTTCTTGGGAAAAGATGATACATAAAATCTGTAAAGCTGAGTATGTTTTATCAAATGATGGTTTTAGTTGACCATCATAGGATTCAAAAAATGCTAGAGCTTGTTAAGGCTAGTATTATTATTGCCTAGTTTCGGTAGAATTTTGGTGATACCTAAGCAATTTATGTTAATGCTTGCCTTGTGTTTTCATTATTTTATGACAATCTGAAATGACATGTTGGTAGAGTAATAGGTTTTTCAATACTTTTTACTATGTTATTTTCACACCTATTGTGCTTAATAGTAGTTTCAAGAGATATATTGGAATGTGCATATATATTATTATTACTATCACCCATGCTACAATCATAAAACATGTGATGACATGTTTGTTACCATGATTTAAACAAGGAGGAAGTTACCATGGTTGATGTTTTGAACCTAGTGTATTTAGAACACCATTTTGGTTTTGGTTGATTTTTCTTGAATAATGATAAAAAGTGCACTAAATGCATCACTAAAATAATGTTTAGTTATTGAAAATTGAACATTATGATTTGTTTTACAATTGGATTGGGATAAAATTATCAAATACAAAAAATTTGAGTTGATATGACATTCTTGTGATGAGTGATATTAAGATAAATAGAATATATAAACAAGAATATGCTTTTCATTTTTTGGAAAGGTTTTTTGTAAGGCTAACTCACCCTTAGATGGTCTAAATGTAAGCTCTTATGAAATGACATTTGGATATTATATGTACATAGTTGTTTATTATTTTTGGTTGCATATCCCAATTTGGTTGACTTATTTGCAACCATGATGTAATCTAAAGTTAAAATGAGTAATTATTAAATAGTGCTTGGTTCTATTAGTTAGATTTTTTGTGAAAAATCAATAAAATTACACTTGTTGAAACACATGCATGTGTTTTCCCATTAATGCAAATATGTTATGGATAAGGTATTCATTTTTGTGTATACCAAAAGGAATATTCTTGAATAAATATTTATGATTTGTTTAAAAGCATGACTAGAATGTATGCTAATTTGGTAATCCATGCTTACAAGTATTGATAACCCTCTAGTTGACAAACATGTTAAGGTAAAATTTAATTACTATAATTGTAAAAATGAACCCAATTAATATCAGCAGAAGAAAATATCAATAGGCAAAGATTCCAAAATAATAACCTATATTGATTTGTATCGAATCATTCAAATAACTATAAAGAATTCATAAATAAGCTTTAATTATAATTAGAGTTAACAAGAAAAATTTAGATCTTTAAAATATAATAAAAATTGACCTGTTATTTTTAGCATTTGATGTTTTTAGTATGTTTTGCATGCAATCATTCACAAATCTAAAAATATCCAAAAATAAACTAAAGATCAAAATTAACCTATCAAATGAATATAAACTAAAGTTTAAGTTTGATTAGAAAAATATACAATTTATAAAAATAGAAAAATACTAAAAATAATATTAAAAAGAAATTTAAGACCCTTAAATGATCACATATAGCCTTTGAAAATATCAAAAATGTCCATTACTAGAGGTGGATAGAAATTGGTGAATTTAGAAATGTTATGTTAAAAGTAATGGCTTGCTAATAATCTCCACTAAGGTAAGAGCATATTTTAGCTAGCAAGCCTATTGAAAAAAGTAGTTAATGACATGTTGATTAAAAAATTACCTTGTGAGTCATAAAAACAACAAATTATGCACCCAAGTTCATATATTTATAAAATTTACTTCTAGGGAAAGTACTCACATCAACCCATTTTACTAATTTTGGTAACAAAAAGGGACACCTGAGTTGAAAAGACAAATTATTCTAGTATGGTTTAAATAAAGATGTGGTTGTCTTAAGGGTAGTATATAAAATTTCAACAAGGTAGGGCTGAATATTATGACCATAGAAGTTGGATATATCTGCATGACATACCAAGAGGTAAATATGAGGTAGTCTCTCTTTTTTTAAATAATGGATTGTATAAGTATGCAACAATCATGACACTATCTTTAGGTTAATTGATAAAATAATGCCAAGAATGATTTCATGTATGAAAACTTAAACTGATGTCATACCCATGATCATAAAATTTTTTGTGAAAAAAGTCATACTTATTAAGTTAAAAATTTAGTCAAACAATGTTTTAGATTAAGGTAAAAATAGGTTTTGAAGGGACCCCGAAACCCTGAAACATAAGATGAAGGCTTTAACAATAACGTCCACAGGTGAAACCTATCATCTACAAGCTAAGCAGTATCAAAAGTAGGTTTTATAGGGACCTAAAACCACAATACAAAATCATCAAAAGACAGACCCCAGGTTTTACAGAGACCTAGAAACTCCAGTGTGAAAAGAAAACAAAGAACCAAATAATGAAACCAGATATATCATCCAACTAAAGGGACCAGGACTGTAAGAACTCAAAGATATTTTTCTTCTAATTCCAAAATGATCTTCACCGCTTCCTTTCCAATCACAGTAGTGTCCTATATAGATATAACTGCCTACGTAACAACCTCTTGCCTTGCTTTCTTCCTTGAGCTCTATCTAGTTCTCTTGTTAGGCCCCTCCAAGGATTTAATTTCCTCATTTGCTCATTTTCCAATGTTCACAGTGGTTGCACATATGCTAGAAGTTACCTCCTCCATCTTCATTCTTCTTTCCTTTATGAGCCCCCTTATATTATTCTCCTAGTCTTTATGTTTGATAGGTATATCCCTCATCTGCATTTCTAGATTATTATTTTTATTCTGATTTATTTCCTGATTACGTTCCAATATTTCCATTTTCTTCTTGAGGCCTATTATCTCCTTATATATCCACGAGTCAAATTGAAGGATAGCGTTTGCTTTGCATTTTGCCAAATTCATAAAGGGATGCCTCCTGTCATTCTGCCCTACATCACTTAAATCTTATGCATTCTCTTTTGGATTGTCTTCATCCTTTTCCGTATAATCCTCCCTTTCCATTCTTTTCTATTCCTTAGTTTGAATAGGGCTTTCATTGTGGATAAAATCATTCTTTACTTGTTCTCTAGTTCCATTGCATGATAGGCTTCTTAAACTAGATGTTCCTTCTCTATTTTTGAAGTAGGATCCTCAAATAAAACATCCATATCTTTTTCATTTTCCTCTGGCACTTGCTGATTTTCATCAAGATCATAGTTCTTTTCAGTTTTTTCCTCTATAGTGTCCCCTTCTTTCTCATTCTTACTTTTATCTTCTCCTTCTTCATTAGAGCTATAATCCCCACTCTCTATTCCTTCCTCTTCCTCCATACTCTCCTCCTCAAAACTTTTAGTTCTTTCACACTCTGTTTCCTCATCATCAATCTATTTGTTGAAGCTGGATGATTTGGGTTTAACTTTTTCTTTCCCTTTTACTGTTTCATTCTTCTTACTATGTGAGTCCTTATTTTTTTCTGAATAAGGATTCAGGACAATGGTCTTGTTTGACAATGGTCTTGTTTTTTCAAAAACCTTATATTATTAGGATTAATCCCTCATGCAATATAGGATGAGACTCCTTTTTTCTATGAGTGTAAAAACTTTGGAGCAGCGAGAAGCACAAATAGAAAGGAAAGGAAATTCTAACTTTGTGCCTAAAATGATTAAGAAAGACAAAATGAAATTTATGGACTCTTTTGCTTCTTCCATCAAGTATGAAATACTCACGGATGTAACATAAGACGTCTCTCTAGATTCCTTTAATCTACTCTAGGTCAAAGAAATATCCGCTCTTTTCCAACTGCTGCTCCTCAGCATCCGCCTTTGGGAATTTGCTAAATGCCTCATTAGATATGCTAGTCTGCTTAAAGAATTTTATACCCTCCATTGGAAGCCCCGTGACCTCTGCTATGAATTCCTCAGTGAGCTTCACCGTGATGCCATGGAGGGTTACCCTGTTGTCGACCCAATTTTTGAAAAAAGCCATCGTTATATGGGGTTTTGAACCATGTAGCCATTCCAAGTAGCTCACAACCTTTCCTCTCTGAAGGATTATTTCTTTTTAGTCAAACAATGTTACACCATGGTTTTTTTATTAGTTATCAAGATCATTCGTATTTAAGGGGGGAATATGTCATGACTGTCCCAAAATTAGGATTTTTTGTAGATGTTGTGACACTTTTTATAGCATGTTTTTCCTAAATATGGTTGACATTGGAATATGTGATGTAGGCGTTATTTTGTTTTAGATTCCATGTTGATAAAATGATTAACTGGTATGATTTTGGTTTATTATCATTATATAAGATTATTATACTCGATTATATTAATCATGCTTATGTATTTCTTACTTCAAATTTCATTATTATTTATTATTGGTAATTGCACCTTGTTTAGATACTATTGATTCCCCTTATGTGGCTGTATGAACATGTCAATGAGTTATGCTCAATGGCGGACTTCAAAAGCTAGAAAAAATTTGAGGAAGTCAAAATTGACATTGATAGTTACTATTAGATAATGTCAGATTCTAGACCATTGGTCGAGTCTTGCATTATTGTAGTCATATTCATGATTTTTATTATGTTCTTGACTAGTGTTTTCCCTCTTCATATTTTTTAATTATTTTATTTTTGGCCACTTTTTCTATTAGATACATTTTGTTTATTATTAAAAAGTATTATGTGGAGGAATTATCCACACTCATTCGTTGGGCCCCTTGGTTGTCTTAGTTGTTTATCTTTAGGAATTTATCTTGGACTTTGGATATGATTTTTGTTTATGTGGGTTGCATGTTAATTTAAATTAATTTTAAAAATAAATAATAATAATAATAATAATAATAATAATAGTAATAATAATAATAATAATAATAATAATAATAATAATAATAATAATAATAATAATAATAATAATAATAATAATAATTTAAATTAAAAACCCTACCATTACATTTTATTAAAATCCAAGGCTTATATTGGGTTAAGAAAGGAAGAAAGTGTAGTTAGGTCTTGGAGTAAGGATTACTTGGAAATAGGAGTAAAATTAATTAATTATTACTCCCATGGAAGAGTGTGGCACATTATTTAGAAAATGTATGTGCAAGTGGGAAAGGAATAATGGCATGAATTTTGTCCAAGGGATATTTCTCCACTTGGAAATTTTTGATCATGCAATCAGTGTGACATTTTTATTTTTATCCAAAAAGGATTTTTTCACATAGAATTTTATTATCATAAGAAGATAATGACATATTAGTTTGGGCCAAAGATATTTCAAGTTATGTAAACACATTTTTGGCCATGAAAATGTAGCATGGAAAGTGAGAGAGAATGAGAGTGAAGGGGACAACTCATACCTATCCATTTTTTGGTTTGGCATGGAAGGATGAATGAATGAAATTTTCAACAAAGGGAATCCAAAATGTTTTTTAGATGAGATATTTATTTTTATTTTCATTTATTTTTAAAGTTAATAAGGTTGTTAATCCCTTCATTCATTTAATGGATGAATATTTAAAAAAATTAAAATCCATGCACACAATTGGATAGATGGTAATGAATTTGTGTGGGTAAACGATATGTGAATGGATTTGCATACACAAAATATGGCTAGAATTAAAAAACCCTACATGGCTGATTTGTTACCTACATACTTACATGGATAGAAACACATAATTAGATGGTTTCACATAAACTAAAACCATGGTTTCAAATATACTTTGATGGGTTAGTTATTACATGAATTTAATACCTAGTCTTACAATACTTTTATGGATGGAAAATATGCCTTGATTGGATGGTTATTGCATGCATTTAATAATTAGTTGTTCAATTATTTTGTGGATGGAAAACTTGCCTTGAATGAATCATTTTAATATATATTTTTGTGACTAATTTTAAAACATTATGAAGGTTACATGATAACTATTTGACAAAATGTCTTCATACCAAACTATGGCTAGAAATATACATTTATGTGACTAATTTTTAAACATTGTGAAGGTTACATGATGACTATTTGATAAAATGTCTTCATACCAAACTATGGCTGGAAATATGCATTTGTATGACTAATTTTGAAAAACTTTTGAAGGTTTCATGATAAATATTTGACAAAATTTCTATATACATAAAGTGAAGGGTTTCATTTGTTGTTTTTCATACTTTTAAAGATTACATGATAATTGTTTGATAAAATGTCTTCATACCAAATTATGGCTGGAGATATACATTTATATGACCAATTTTTACACCTTGTTTAGGTTAGATGGAAACTATTTGAAAAATGTATTCATACCAAACTATGGCTAGAAATTTTACATTTGTATGACTGATTTCTACAAACTTGTGAAAGTTGCATGATAACTATTTGACAAAATGTCTATATGTATAAAGTGAAGGGTTTCATTTATTTTTTAGAATATTTTTGAAGGTTACATGAAAATTATTTGACAAAATGTCTACATGCATCACCATGGTTATACATGTATATTTTGTTGGATGATTTAATGGTTGATTATGTTATCATTGTGTAGATGAAAACATACCTTTAATGATGAGTTTTATGCTTTGTATGGATTAAGTTACTACAAATTTTATGGTATATTGTACACTCTTGTGTGGGTTGAGTTTAATACCCCCATAAGACTAATTTTTACCTACTAGAACCATGGATAAATATTTATATTTATATTATTTATGCATACATGTGTATGATAGAGTATATACAAGTTCATTACTAATTTTTCATTTGTATGAGCCATGCTTATACATTTGGATGACTACTTTTATATGTACAAGGACTGCTTTAATTCTCAACATAGTTATTCATACATTTTAAGAGTTGAGTATACTTATTGTATGATTTGTGCATACATTTTAGAGGGTTAAGATTATGGCCTAATATGACTATACATAATTTTTTAAAGGCTTATTATTTTATTGATATGAATATATACATTTGAAATATATTTTTAATTCTCTCATCTATTTTATTATGGATCAATTAACCCATCTGGAGTGGTTGTATGTTGTTGGCCTTCCTTTGATTTTATTTTGATTTCACTTTCAAGTTAGAAAATGACATATAATTAATTGCGGTATGCTCATAGTCCCTTATAATACTCAAATTTTTGACTCCACCATCCAACCAATGCATGGGGTGGTTAGGGTCAACATAATGATGGGCTTATAGGACTAGGCATACATATTTGTTCTTGTTACAAATTTCTATTTCTCATTTCATAGATCCTCGACTGGTGGATGCTTCATATCAATGTTTTATTACAATGGTATTATGTTCTGTTTAATCTTATTATAATTTATTTAATGTTATTACTATATATGGAGAAAATATTATATTATTATAAATGATGTTGTAAATTTAACATATACTTATGAAAGAGCTAACTAGTTGGTTACCTTGTTTGAATATGTTTAAAGGAGTTGGTTATGCCATTTTCTTCCCTAAATTGCATTGATTATAGTATTTATTTCTCATTGTTTTAAATAAAAATATAAGCGTAAATTTACTTTGTTAAGCAAATGTATATTTATTGATTATTTAATTTGAGGAGAGATACATTTGTCTTAATTAAATTTATAATAACTATTGAATTTTGCACTAAATTCATGTATATATGGGAAACATATTGATAATTCAATATTGTAGATGTATATGTTTTAAATGACTAGTTATTAATGGAAAAATTAGTGTCATTTGTCATTATCTTTTTATGATTATGAGAATCATGGATACTTAAAATCTTTAGCTAGTATATGTTTGAAAGGTCAAAATATTGTTATTGTTGAGAATTTAATGATTAAAACTATTCATTTTATATCTGATTAGTCATTAATGGGATACAAAATTATTGTCAATTAATATCCTCACATTATTAATCATCATGTTAATTATTCTTAGCATATTGAGAATGGAATTTAGAATTTTGTGGAAAGATTAGTATTGTTGATTCTCTAATTCATTATTTAAATATAATTAGTTAAAAATTTAAAAGTGTAGCCATTACTTTATTACAAAAGTGATTGAAATGTTACAAATTATCTCTTGTAAGATTTATATGCTTGGATAAATATGTATTTTTCAATAGAAGTAAAATCATAAATTAAATATTAATTACAATATGTTTGCTATGTTAACCTCAATGGGATAACAATTTTTTAATTTAATTGTATTAAGTTTGGTGTTTAATTAATTCCTATTGAGCTTAATGAGGAATTTTGGTAACCTATGGAACATGTTTAAATCATTATGTGATATGGCAGCTTCCTGAGAATTAATCATAGGCCTATAGCTGACCATGTTCGTAAGGCTGGCTGAATGGTAAAATATTGTCAATATTTTATTTCACAAGGTCATTTTAATATTTGTTTATTTAGTCATTATTCATTATTATTTGAAGGTAATATGAAGTAAAATATGTTTTAAGGACCCTAGAGTCTCAATATTGTTATAAAACCCTGACAGGTAGAACTATTTAGTTGTATAAAAAATACTTAATTTTTATTTCTATTTGGAATTAGATTTGGTATGTTGGAAATCAAACCAAATATGATATGTGGATATAACATCATATCATGTGAGAATAACTCATGTTATATTCTATATTTTATTGGTGCTCATATATTCTATTATCATATAATAAATGGAAGTGATGATGTAATATTAAGATTCCATGCATGCAATTATTGGCATATTGGTTGGTTAAAATTTATTATCATTACTATCTATTAATGAGAGATGAAATAAGGGGAAAATAACCATAAGTTAGATATATAATTATATAATCCCAATAGGTAATACCATTTTCATTTTTGCAATATCTCTAAGTCTCATTTTAATTTAGAATCAATTCTTATGTTGGCATTGAATCCATGAATACTATATTGTCTTAAATGATGTATGATGATTATAATAAGGTACTTTTATTATCTTATATTACTATAAATATGAGGGATGATTTGTGAATAAGTGATCTCACACTCCTATATGGATAATTAATTATCATCCTTTCCTTGGTAGGCAATTATGTCTATTGTGAACATGGTGGATAGTTATTATTACTTTATATTCATATGAATATTAAATTCATAAATGATGTTTTATAATAGTGGTGGTATGGATAAATAAATAAATAATATAATTTATATGTATAAATAGGATATTTTTAATATTATCCCAATGATATAAATCACAATTGAGTGATCAAGTGGGTAGCACAAGATGATAGCAATAGATTTCTCATAGACATGATCTTGGTAAATGGTTACATTGTCTAATAATTTATTATTACCGGAATGGATTATGAATTAATCCTTATTGTTTTAATTATTATTTTGTTAATTGATGCATAAAAATATGTAGCCAAATTAGTATTCACATGATTAAATATATACACTTCTAACCCATGGTTGTAGTTGTACTCCTAGGTACTTGCCTAGTGTTCCTGGTTGAGAACTAGCAAGTTTTTCTTGATGAACCTTATCATTGGATATATTATGTTAGCCTTGGCACTTGAAAAATTTTAAGGGTTTTAAATTTTCCTCTTTGGAATACCATAAATATGAATATTTATATTGGAATTTATGAGTGTACATGGAGTACACTGATCCACCCCAATCTTCATATCCAATATGAACAATCAACTTCCTAATGGAATATTTTAAGATTCATTAACCTTAGTTTAGTACTAGGGTTAACCTAACATAGTTAAGGTATTCATATACATATTGAGAGATTTTTTGTCTCGATTTTGATGGGGATTTTATCATAAACACAAGTAGATCTCCGTATTTGAAATAAAAAATTGGGGTTGTTTCATCTAGTATTTGAGCCTATGCTCTAGATATTTCTAGGGGAACATATTAATATTTCACTCTTATAAAGTAATATAATAATTTATTTTATTTTAAACTTAACCATGATGTACTTGCCATTGGTTTTTTATAAATTACATCTCTTAGAATATTTGTGATAAGAATTTTTTCTTACATGGAACTAATGAAGTATTTCATTTAAACAAGACTATTATATGATTTTATAAAGGTACTTATCATCTTGAGTTTAATAGGATAACTATTTTTTATAAAATATTAAGGTGCTCTAAATTTATGCATTTCTTGAAAATAATGTATGTGTGGAAATTTGTAATTTTATGTAATAACACTATGATAGCTACCCATAGCCTTGGTTGGTTAAGACCCTCTATAAATTAAGTTATGTCAAGGCAAACATCATTTGTTGATTGTTGACTTATATGGGTGAATCAATAGGAGGTTGTTGATAACCGTATCACTCTTC
Organism: Torreya grandis; assembly: GCA_037957365.1. Taxonomy (NCBI): domain Eukaryota; kingdom Viridiplantae; phylum Streptophyta; class Pinopsida; order Cupressales; family Taxaceae; genus Torreya; species Torreya grandis. The sequence goes on from JARHVA010008464.1 coordinate 27,004, forward strand.
AACTTAAGGAAATATTATTTAATATCTATTGTTGACTTTTATGGAAAAGTCATCATTAGATTCCTAAGACATTATGACCTTGGGAATACTGAGGACATGGATTAAACTTAAAGGTCCAAATAGGGTGAGATCATCTAATTTACTTGGGTAAATCATCAAAGCTTAGGATATCCACTTGTGAAGTATATTGTTCTTTCTATAAAATCTTGATCTTTCTATAATAATTTAGCCTCTTTTGAGTTGAACATAGAAGTATATTATTCCATTTCTATAAAAGGTTTAAAGCTATTAAGTATGTGAATAATTTTTTTATATTCACCTAGATCCTTAGCTAAGTCCACCCTTTACTAAATCTATGTTTCGTAAAAAAAACATCACTAGTCAATCATTGATTTGTTGGAACAAGTCAATTGGAAGAATAGTGATAGAAGATTGTTGTTATAAAAAATAAATAATGCCTTGGCGACCATTAATGGCTTGCATGGGTGATACATCTTATGATCCTAAGGTATGATGTATTTTGGAGGTCAAAGGGTGTGACTCAATCCTAGAGGGACTAGTGAGCTGAATATGAATGACTTGTTTAGGAAAGTTAGAAAGCTTGGGGATCTCTTTTTATAAATAATCATCATAAGCTATCTAATCCATAAGACACCAACAATTATTGGCAACCTTCTTAGATGAATGGATATATAATAATGGAATTTGTTGGATCACACCATTTATTGGAAAAGGTTGATACATAAAATCCTTAGAGATGAGTATGTTGTATCAAATGATGGTTTTAGTTAACCATCATAATATTTAAAAAATGTTGGAGCCTGTTAAGTCCAACATTCTCATTTCCTAATTTAAACAAAATTTCATTGATACCTGAGTAAGTTATGTTAATGTTTGCCTTGTGTTTTCATTATTTTATGATAATGTGAAGGGACATGTTGATATATTTACATGTTTTTTCAATACTTTTGACTATGGTATTTTCACATTTATGCTTAATAGATAGTTTTGGGAGCTAACATAAATGTTATTAGTACTAGTAACCATGCTACAGTCATAATACTTATGATGGAATGTTTGTTACCATGATTTCATCAAGGATGAAGTTGTCATGGTTTATGTTTTCAACCTAGTTCAATTGAAACACCATTATGGTATTGGCTGATTTTGCTTGAAGAATGATAAAACATGTGCTAAATACAACACTAAAATGATATTTGGTTATTGAAAATTGAATATTATGATCTGTTGTATAGTTATTTTTGAATGAAAATATCAAATGCAAAATTTTTGAGTTGATATGACACTCTTGTGATTAGTGGTATTAATCTAAGGAAAATATATCATCAAGAATATATTTCTCATTATTGGGTGAGGTTGATTCCAAGGCTAACTCACCCTTATATGGAATATGGGTAAGCTTATCTGAATTGACATTTGAATAATATATATAGTTTTTTATTCTTGTTTTCTTCATATACAAGTTTAGTTAACTGATTTGTAACCATGACATAATATAAAGTTTAAATGAGTGCTTATGGAGCACTACTCGGTCTTATGAGTTAGACTTTTAATCAAAACCATTAAGTTTGTAATTGGTAGAACATGTTAATGTGTTGGCCTATAAGTTCAACCATGATATAGATAAGGTATTAAATTTTTTATATACCAAAAAGGATGTTTTGGAATGAATATTTCTTATTCATTTAAAATCATTACTTAAATTTATGTTGATTTTATGCTTAGAAAGATAAACTTGAAGTCCTAATCAGGTGGTGCTAAAAATCCTAGGTACCCACTTAAAATTTGAAAGAATGATAAAATTTGCATGAATTCCCCCAGATGGTTGATTATTAGATGGTGGAATTGGTATCCCTAGATCATCATGATATAATAACAAATGGAAAACATGTTGGAAACCATGGGGTTACATGTGAATGCTTGGAATAGATTCTCTAATGTTTAATGTGGTTAGTACATGATGCTACACTAACCCATGAATGGTTAATTATTAAAAAACAAGTAATCATAATGGTATGGTTTACTTTATTTTACTGATATTATGTGATGAATGTTGATGTGATAGAGTACAAGGTACAATACATATTATGGAATAATTCCACTTCAAATCTAGGATTTTGCTGAAAATATGATTATTGTAACTATTGTATTAAAGTTGTAGTGTTGTTGTAGTAACACCTCCTTATAATATGAAAAGAACTAATAGCACCAAATGTTTTTTGTGCTCAAACTTAAATTTCTGAATTCAATAAGTAAATTGAATATTTCTAAATGTTTTTATCCTTTCTAGATCTAATCACTATAATCCATGTTGTGAAGTTTTGATAAAACTATAGTCGGCAAACATGTTAAGGTAAAGTTTAATTACTATAGTTGTAACAATTATGATTAAAATATGTTTTAAATTATAGACCCATATACGTGGCTTTAAATTTAAAAAGTAGTTAATGACATTCTGACTAAAAATTGACCTTGTGAGTCATAAAAAAATAAAATTATCAAACCAAGTTCATATATTTGTAGAGTATAGTTCTGTAAAAGTACATATATAACCCTATTTTACTAATGTTGGGGTAAAAAAGGGACACCCAAGATAAAAATACAAATTCTTCTAGTATAATTTAAAGAAAGAAGTGGTTGTCTTAAGGGAAATATCTAAAAATTTAGTAAAAGAAGGTTGAATATTATCACTATAGAGGTTTGATATATCTTTATGATATACCAAGAGGTAAGTATGAGGTAATCTCTATTATTTTAAGTAATGGTTTACATAAGTATGTAATAAGCATGACACTATTTTGATGTTAATTGATAAAAATTGTCAAGAATAATTTCTTCATGTATGAAAACTTAAATTCAGGGCATCCCATGATCATAGAATGTTTTGTGAAAAAATGTGATACTGGTAAGTTGAACATCTTTACAAATAGTGTTACTCCTGATTATTTTATTAGTCATAATGATGGATCCTATTTAAGAGGGGGGATGTCATGACCAGACTTTATGACATGTTGTAGTTGTTTTTATGAGACTTTTTATAGAATGTTTTGCTTAAATCTAGTTGACATTGGACTATGTGATGTAGATGTTATTTTGATAGATTCCATGTTGATAAAATGATTAAATGGTATGATTTTGGTTTATTATCATTATGGAAGATGATTATTCTTGATTATTTTAATCATGCTTGTATACTCCTTAGTTTACATTTAATTATTATTAATTATTGGTAATTACACCTTGTTCAAATATTATTGATGCCCCTTATGTAGTTGTAAGAATAGGTCAATGAGTTAGGCTTGACAGTGGACTTTGGTAGAGGGGAAAATAATGGTGAAAAGTATGAGCAATTCAAAATTGACACTAGTATGTAATATTGGTTTATGTTAGATTTTAAGCCATTAGTCGAGTCTTACATTATTGTAGTCAGCTTCATGGTTTTTATTATGTTCATAACTTGTGTTTTCCATCTTCATATTTTTTGATTATTTTATTCTATAAAAATTTGTGTTGGTTATGTATGATTAATTTTTAGGAAGTATTCTGTATCGGACTTAGCCACCCTCATTCATTGAGCCCCTTGGTGGTCTTGGCTATTTACCCTTAGGACTTTACCTTGGATTTGGGCCATGGTTATTATTTATGTGGGTTGCATATTGATTTGAATTAAATTTTTAAAACTAAATAAATAAATAAATTATAAACCATACCATGCCATTTGATTAAAACCTAAGGGCTTAACTTGGGTCAAGAAAAGATGAATGTGTAGTGGGGTATTGGAGTAAGGATTACTTGGAAATAAGAGGAAAATTTATTAATTGTTACTCCTAAGGAGGAGTGGCACATCTTTTATAAAATTCATGTGAAATTGGGAGAGGAATAATTTCATGATTTTTTACCAAGGCATATTTCTCAACTTGGCAGGTTTTCATCATGCAATGAGTGTGACACTTTAGTTTTGGCAAAAAAAAAGTATTTTGCTTAGAAATTTGTTTATCATAAAAGGAGAATGGCATATTGTTCTGGGCCAAGGAGATTTTTGTCTATGTAAACACATTTTTTACAATGGAAATATATCATGACAAGTGGGAGAGAATAAGAGTTAAGGGGAGAGCTCATACTTAGTCATTTTTTAGATTGACATGGAAGTAGGAATGAATGAATGTTTCAACCAAGGGAAGCCATAAGAATTTTAATCTAAGAGGTATTTATTTTGATTGCCATTTATTTCTAGAGGTAATAAGGTTTTTAATCCCTTATTTAATTTAATGGATGCATATTTTTTTTAAAAAAAAACCATACACACACTTGGATAGATGGTTATGAATTTTTGTGGGTAAACCATATGTGTATGAATTTTCATACCTAAAATATTGTTGGAATTATAAAACTCGACATGGATGGTTTTTAACTGACATACTTATATGGATAAAAACACATAATTATATATATGCTCATACACTAAAACCATGATTGCAAATATACCTTGATGGGATGGTTATTACATGCATTTTAATAGTTATTCTTACAATCCTTGTGTGGATGGAAAATATGCCTTGATGGGATAGTTATTTAATTTATTTAATAATTATTTTTTTAATTCTTGTGTGGATAGAAAAATTGATTTAAATGGATGATTTTAATATACAATTGTGTGATTTATTTTTATACCTTGTGAAAGTTATATTATAATTATTTGAGAAAATGTCTTGATACCAAATTATGGATGAAAATATACATTTGTATGATTGATTTTCAAATATTGTGAAGGTTACATGACAATTGTTTGACAAAAATGTCTTCATACCAAACTATGGATAGAAATATACATATATATGAATGATTTTTAAAATCTTTTGAAGGTTGAATTATAACTATTTGAAAAAATGTCTATACACATAAAGTGAAGGGTTTCATTTATTATTTTGCATACTTTTGAAAGTTACATGAAAATTATTTGATAAAATGTCTTCATACCAAACTTTGGCTAGAAATATACATTTGTGTGGCTGATTTTCAAACCTTGTGAGGGTTAAATGACAATTTTTTGATAAAATGTCTTCATACCAAACTATGGATGGAAATATGCATTTGTATGACTGATTTTTAAAAATATTTTGAAGTTTTCATGATAAATATTTGACAAAATGTCTATATGCATAAAGTCAAGAATTTAGTTTGTTCTTTTGAATACTTTTGAAGGTTACATGACAACTCTTTGAAAAGATGTCTAAATTCATTAACATGGTTGGTAAAGTATATTTTTTTGGTTGATTTAATGGTTGGTTATTCTCTCCTTGTGTTCATGAAAGCATACATTTAATGATAGGTTTTATGCATTGAATGGGATGAGTTACTACAATTTTTATGGTAGATTATACACTCTTGTATTGGCTAAGTTTAATACCCCTTTAAGACTAATTTTTAACTATGTATGTGTGTGTGTGTGTGTGTGTGTGTGTGTGTGTGTGTGTGTGTGTGTGTGTGTGTGTGTGTGTGTGTGTGTGTGTGTGTGTGTGTGTGTGTGTGTGTGTGTGTGTGTGTGTGTGTGTGTGTGTAAGACAGAGTATATAAAAGTGCATGAGTGATTTTACATTGGTTTGAGCCAAAAATATGCATGTTCCTAACTGATTTTACATGTATAAGGGATTATTTTAATACTCAACATAGTTATGCATACATTGTAAGAGCTAAGTATACTTTTTTTATGATTTGTGCATATATTTATGATCATTAAGATTATGGTCTACTATGACTATACATACTTTTTTCAAAGTCTGATTTTTTTGTGATGGTATGAACACATACATCTGAATGGATTAATTAGTCCATTTGAATTGGTTTTATGTTGTCAACCTTCCTTCCGTTTTGTTTTCATTTTGGTTTCAATTTATAATATGGCTTAAAATCAATTGTGGTATGTTCATAATCCCGTATAAAACCTTGATGCTTGACTCCACCATCTAACTGATAAATGGGGTAGTTAGGGTCACCCTATAGATGGGTTTATAGGATTGGGCATGCATAGTTTCTCTTGTTGCATATTTCACTTTCACATTTCCTAGATCCTCTAGTAGTGGATGCTTCATTTTTAAATTTTGATTATAAAAGTATTATGTTTTTTTATTCTTCTTATAGTGTATTTAGTTTTATTTTTATATATGGTGAAGATATTGCATTGTTATAAATGATGTTTTAAATTCAAGTTTGAATGATGTAATATTAAATTAGTTAGTTACCTTGTTTGAATATATTTTAATGAGTTTTTTATGCCATTTTATTCCTTATTGACATTTAATATATTATTTATTTATCATAATTTCAAATCAAACTATAATAGTACATTTCTTTTATTAAGCAATGAATGATGATTGAATAACTATGCAATTCAAAGAGTGATTCATTTTTCTTAATAAAAGTTATAAAAACTATTAAAATTTACACTAAATTCATGTATATATGGGAACCATATTGATAATTCAATATTTTAGTTATATATGTTTTAAATGATTGGTTATTAATGGACACATTAGTATCATTATTGATCTGAGCAACACTATGGGTGAACACTCAGGTGGAAGAAATGATCTAGGTAACCATTTGGGTGACCATTCGGGTGATAGTTAATTCCTTTAATCTTGTATTTTTTTCATTCTTGGAAGTCACATTGTCGGTGACAGTTATTTCCTCGAGACATTTTGTCCTCGAGCGCTATACTATTTTAATTTTGTTATTTCTCTCGAGCCACTCATTATTAAAAGGTCACCATTAATTCCTTGAGCCACTCAATCTCCCAATGTTTTCAAAAATATGTATAAATGCATTATAACCCGAAAAGGGAAGGTAGACATCTCTTTTCGAAGATAAGCATATGTTTTGTATCTACTATTTTTTTTGATTTAACAAAACATATATTTTTAGAGATAATCCTATATTTATATTGAAGTTGTTAAGTAATATGATGTCTCTTCTCAGAGAATCCATTGTTATTGTGTTATTTCTATGCTATTGAAATATTCATCAACTAGAACTTCTGAGTTTTGGATCAGTGGTATCAGAGTGGTTTGTCTTGAGAGTGTATGTTCTCGAGGACGAGGTCAAGATACAAGAAACTTGGGTGGGAAGCAATAGAGCTTCCAAATGCTCCACCTATGCACCCAAAATGACCTCAAATGGAAAACAACACTAAGACATTTGATCCTTTCAAGGAAATGGTGAATGAAGCCCTCTAGCAGCAACAAGTGTAGATGCTCCAACAATTTGCTCAAATTCTTTAAACACTTTCGATGGGAAATTCTGGCTCCACAGCTACACATCCAAGCTCCTCATCAAGGGAGCTTCCTTTCAATGCCCCAACACCCTTCAAGGTTCAAGTAAATTTTGATATTCCCACATTTGAAGGCAAAATCAATGCTAATGCACTGGAAAATTGGTTGGATCAATTATTGTCCTACTTCTCTGTAAATAAGTTCATCGATGGAGAAAAGATCACTTTTTCTCTTTTGAAATCATCATTGCCCATGAAAAACTAGTGGGAAGTGTACAAAAAGAGGTTCAATATAGATATCATTGGCCTTGGGGTGGAACCCACCTGGAATGATTTTATGGAAGTAGTAAAAGAAGAATACTATCCCATCAGTGCATATGATGATCTGTACATATAGTGGCAACAACTTCACTAAGGCAAGGACCAATTTATGCAAGATTACACAAACACTTTTCATTCTTTGTCAAAAAGATTGGGAAATCAAGAAAGTGAGAAACATAAAACTCTCAAATATTGTGGTGGACTACAATGGTACATTCAGGGGGAAATGGAACTCTTCAATTTGGAAACCATCAGTGAGGCATACAAGTTCGTAGTAAATATTGAGCAGAAGCATGGAAGAATGGATATAAAGAATCAGTCTTCAAAATGGAAAAGTGATAAATAAGGTCAAACACGAGGCCAAAATTGGAAGCAAAAGGAAGGAAAGACTGGGAAGTGGTGTGGTTATCACAAGTCTGGAACTCACTCCAAAGAAGAATGTTGAGCTATCAAATCACTGCTTTCTAAGTCACCATCCTCAACATCTATTTCTCTACCTCATATAGACCCTATAGTCAAAGAGGTTGAAGAATAAATTATAGATGCTAATCTTGAAGCCATTATAGCTTCATCACAGACACACGATGAGATGCTAGATGACAAGGAAAGGTTTTTTCACTCTAAGTTATGGGTGAAAGGTAAGCCTCTGCATTTCATTCTTGATAGCAGAAGTTAAAATAATTTAATCTCTACTAATGTTGTGAAAAGCCTAAATTTGTCCATGAATCCTCACCCAAAACCATATAGTATTGGATGGTTGAGCCCAAGGAGAGACCTTTGTGTCACCCACCAATGTCTTCTATCATGTGCAATACAACCTTTCCAAGATGAGGTCTTATGTGATGTGATTAATCTAGATATTTTTGATGTAATCTTTGGTCAGCCATTCATGTATGATCGACATGGTATATACAAATCAAGAACTAGATGAATCACTCTCACTCTTGGAACATGGTGCTATAGGGTACCAGAAGAACCACCTTCCACATCTATCTCTCTGCTTAGCACCAAGAAATTTGTTTTCATGGTGGTCAAGCCATAGGAATCCAAAAGGGCCAATGTTATATCCCTAACAACACAACAACAAAAGCAAATAGATATTACACTAAAGAAGTTCATAGCCTTCCATCCACATACTGATGGTCAAAAAAAATGGTGAACAATCAGGCCCCACACAATTCCATAAACCATAGTCCCTTCCAAGTGTGCATCGGGAATCAAATCAAGACACAACTACCACACCTGATGGGGAATGGTGAGGCAATGGGGACCATTAATTTTCAAGGAGGGAGGAATAATCCAGGCAACACTTTGGGTGACCACTCGGGTGGCAAAACTTATTCGAGCAACCATTTGGGTGACCATTCAGGTGACAGTTAATTCTTCAAATCTTGTATTGTTTTCATTCTTGGAAGTCACATTGTTGGTGAGATTTATTTCCTTGAGCCTTTCTGTCCTCAAGCACTATACTATTTTAATTCTGTTATTTGGCAAAAATGATTCAAGCAACCATTTGGGTGACCATTCAGGTGACAGTTAATTCTTTGAATCTTGTATTGTTTTCATTCTTGGAAGTCACATTGTCGGTGAGAGTTATTTCCTTGAGCCTTTCTGTCCTCAAGCACTATACTATTTCAATTATGTTATTTCTCTCAAGCCACTCATTCTTAAAAGGTCACTATTAATTCCTTGAGCCACTCAATCTCCTGATGTTTTCAAAAAATATGTATAAATGCATTGTAACCCGAAAAGGGAAGGTAGACATCTCTTCTCAGAGATAAGCATATGTTTTGTATCTACAAGTTTTTTATTCAATAAAACATCTCTTTTCAGAGATAAGCCTATATCTGTATTGTGATTATTAAGTAATATAACATCTCTTCTCAGAGAATCCATTGTTATTATGTTATTTTTGTTCTATTGAAATATTCATCAACCAGAACTTCTGAGTTTTGGATCAATTATTCATTTAATATTAGCTTGTTATGATTATGAGAAACATGTATAGTTGAAAGATTCATGTAGTATATGTTTGAAGGTCAATGTATTATAATTGTTGGAAATTTAATGATTATAAATTTTCATTTTCTATTAGATTATTCATTAATGGGATAAATAATTTTTTCAATCAATATACTCTCTTTATGAATAGACATGTTAATGTTTATTAGCATATTGAGCATGGAAGTTAGAAGTTTATCAAAATCTTTTTATTTTTTGATTCTATGATCCATTATTTAGAAATAATTATTTATAGATTTAAAAGGGTCGAGGTAATTAATTTATTACCAAAGTGATACAAATGTTACAAGTGAGCTCTTGGTAAATTTATATGCTTGGATAAATGTGTAGTTATCACTAAAAGTTAAAGCATACATTGAATATTCATTAATTCATATTTTCTATGCCAATCTAAAGGGGAAATAATTTTTTAATTTAATTGTATTAAGTTTTATGTCTAATTAATTCCTATTTAACTAAATTAATCATTTTAGTAACCCTTAGACAATGAAAACATCATTATGTGATATGGTAGTTGTCTAAGAATTAATCATAGGCCTATAGTTGACCATGTTCATAAGATTAGATAAGTGGTAAACTATTGTAAATTATTTATTTCATAAGGTCATTTTCATATTTGTTTATTTAATCATTGGTCATTCTTATGTGAAGATAATGGGAAGGAAAATATGGTGTAAGGAGCCTAAAGGTTGAGGTTTTTTTATAAAATCCTGATAGGTAGCATTATTTAGTTATCTATAAAATACTTAATGTTTATTTCTATTTAAAATCAGATTTGACATTTTGGCAATCAAAGCAAATATGATATGTGGCTATAACATCCTATGAAGTGAAACCACTCATGTTAGATTATCCATTTTGGTGATGATCAAATATCTTATTATCGTATAATAAATGGAAGTGATGGTGTTAGTATTTGGAATACATGCATGGGGTTATTTGCATATTGATTGATTAAACTTTATTATCATTATTATCTATTAATGGGAGATGAAATAAGGTGTTAGTACCCCTAATTCAAATATATAAGTATATAATCTCAATAGGTAGCACCATTTTCATTGTTTTAATATCTCTAAGTATCCTTTTGATTCAAAATTGATTTTTATGTTGGCATTGAATCTATAAATATTATATTATCTTGAATAATGTATGATGATTATAATGAGATAATTCTCTTATATTTTATTACCATAACTATGAGGGATAATTCTATGTGAATAGATGAGCTCACACTCCTATGTTGATAATGAATTATCATCCTTTCCTTAGTAGGCAATTATGTCTATTGGAAACATGGTGGATAGTCATTATTACCTTTATATTAACATGAATATCAAATTCAAAAAGATGTTTTGGAATAGTGGTGGTATGGATGAATAAACTAGTAATATCATTTGTATGTATAAATAAGCTATTTTTTCTATGATATTAAGGCTATAGATAATGATTGAGTGATCAAGTGGGTAGCATAAGGTGATATCAATAGATTACTTTCAACCATGACCTTGATAAATATTTACATTATCTAAAAATGTATTATTATTGGAGTGGATTATGAGTTAATCTTTATTGTTAGAATTGTTATTTGGTCAATTTATAAATTAAAATATGCAACCAAAGTACTCTTCATATGATTTATTGAATACACTACTAACCCATGAATTTAGTTATACTCCTTATTTCTTGTCTAGTGTTCATGATTGAGAACTAACAAGTTGTCCTTGATGTACCTTGTCATAGGATATATTATGTTAATTTTGGAACTTGATAAAGGTTAATGTAATTAAATGGTCCTATCAATAAAACCATAAAGATGCATATTTATATTGGAGTTTATGAAAGTATTGAATTACAATGACACACCCAATCTTAATAGCCAATATGAATAATCAGCTTCCTAATGGAAACTTTTAATATTCATTAACCTTAGTTGACTAAAATAGTTACACTATTAATCAAGATATTGAGAGATTATTTCTCTTAAGTGACATGGAAATTTTACCATAGACATAAGTGGATCTTGGTATTTAAAATAATTTTTTTTGGATTCTTTCAAAAACACCACCTGCCTTTAGATCACCACCCCTACTCCATGGTCCCTCACACAATCTTTCCAACCATGACATACACTTATACTCCACTCACTCTATCTCCATAACATGTGAATTGGATATGTGAATTTTATTCAATCTCACTTTTCTATATAATTCCACAAGTTTTAACTTTTTCCTTGAACTAGCATTCTATTTAATTTTGATGATTACATTGAAGCATTGAAATTATGCTTTGATTTGAAGCATTGAAAGTCTAATTTTTTTAAAACCTTGGCCTCTCCTACGTGTAACCATTATTGACTACCTTACCAATCTAATCACCATTGAATTGGATACCAAACCACCTTTATTGAATTATAGGTCATTTGTATATCATCTCCCCACTTTTAAGAATACCACCTTATTGCTTTTAAAAAATATTGTATTTTTAAGTTTTTTGCCAAGGCATATCTTTTTATAAAGACCTTATTTTTTTAAAGTTTGTTTTTACTATTAAAATTCATTCAATTGATAATTCTTAAATTCAAAGGTAAATATTAACATTAGGATAATTCATTTATACACATCACACACTATTGTAACCAAGTGGCCATTTTTTAACTCATGAGAGAGCTAGTGCACACATTTTCCATCCAACTCAAGACTAGAAGGTGGATCCTATGTTGCATGTGACCATACCCCCCCTATAGAGTATTTTTTATTTGTTGACCTTATTTGGCCCCTTTTTATGAAAATATATACATGTCTTTTCTAATTCTTCCAGACTCATTTTAACCTCATGTAGATTATTCATGATATTTTTTTTCACATGATAGTTTATAAAGACCTTTTTCATTAAGTTTTTAAATTGTTTTGTGCCTAACTATTAGGAGACCATATGGTGCACTTATGGATTGTGTATACGAACAATATTTATAAAATTTACTAATTAATATCTCTATCTATCTTGTAGGAATCCATCAAATCTCAACCTCTCTAAGTGCATGTCTTAAAGGTCACATTGGTAAAGGGTTTGGTAGACCTTTAATTATTCGTAGGACTATTGGCCCTTATAACACCATTTAAAACCAATACAAGATACTTTTATACATTTACCTAGGCTTTGAAACCCACTTATATACTTTCATAAGCAACCAACTACCCAAAATATCTCTAAACTAAGAAAAAACCCATTTTCACCATGTATCCTACTAGGTCAACTAGGTTAACCCCATTTTATGATTTACCACATGTTATAAAATTAATTCAACCTAAACTGACATATTTTGAGATCTAATGATTTTATTTCTTGCCTAACTAGGTTGAATGGGTTGAATCCATTAGATTAATTTATGATAAGGTTTAGGGTCAATTCAGGGTTATATATACCCCCTTTAATCTAATTTATAATAGAGGTTAAATCAATTACACATCATTACTACTCACAAATATATTTATATAATCAATAGGAGGTTTCATGTCTTATAATTTTTTATTAAAGGAGTAACATTTATCTTGTGAAAGTATTAGATGCATAGGAGAGGTCTTGCAGCCTAGAGATGATTTATCCTTGTGATTATTACAAGACAACAACAACGTATTGTAAAGGACCATTAGTTAAAGGAGATATTGAGGCAAAATAGGCTCATTTTAATAAAGGTAAGTATATTCCTAGGCCCTTTATATTTCAATAAGCAGATATCATAGAGTTAATATATATTGATTTTTATCTCTCCTTAGATATTATTTATGTTATTTATAGATTTATCTTTGAATGTTTATTATCTTCCTCATTTATGCCATAAGTTGTAATGAGTACCAGATTGCTTGAATATGTATTTACTAGATTAACTTAAATAGTTGTTTAGTAGATTTAAAGTGACCCCATATATTTTGAGTGTCTCTTCATTTAGAGTACACATGGAGTTGTGAATATAGCTCACTATGTGTATTTTGGGTTTGTATAATGCATATAAAACCCATAACAATAATTGCACATGTATAATTCCCTTAATTAGAGTGATTATCCCTAGAGGATTCTATGAGGAAGATTATTATTGTAATAAATGCATGCAATTTAAGGTGTATAGTCATCAAATATATTACTGTAAGACTTGAACTGAATAAGAGTAGACATCATCCCAATAAGACCACCTGGATGTCATTACCTTATGTAAGAAACTCACACCTACGTAAATTAGGTTATATATTTTGGTACTACAACTCTTGCCTCATTCAAGATAAATAGAAAGAGCATTACATATTGGTCATTAAACCATCTGAACACTATTAAAGGTGAAGATAATGATAATAAGGGTTTTATAATTTTATTAATACACTATTCCAAAGATCAATAATTTAGAACATGCAATATTACATTTAAAAGCCCAAACTCATAATGCAAAAGAATCATTGCACCAATAATTTAGGTCTTAACTATAATTAGAATAGCCAATACAAATCATACTTACATTAATATATAATAATATATAAACTTCCAAGGATTTCCTCATTCATTAAATTTCATATATATAATATATATGCAATGGTACTATCTTATACAGATCTTTATACCTAAATCTCGTAAATTAAAAAACATCACACCATATTTAAAATTTTACACTTAATGTTAGACATAAGCTAGAATATGATATAATAACAATTTTCATTCCAAGTGGATGCTATAGAGTTAACAATTAAAAATAATAACTCCCAAGATCATGCTATAGGAAGAGTAGATAATTGCTACAAGATGTTTCTCTTTTAACTAACAAAATACAATCATATTAAAACTCAATTTTATTTTCTAATACTAAATAAAAAATACTTTAAATATGATTTTCAAAGGTTATAAAGAGGATAATAAAACCTATAAATCATTTTTGATAAAACTCTATGAGTTATGATCAATAACTACATCAAATTTGGGTTTATATAAAACATACAACATACTTTTTTACATTGCAAGAAGTTACCAAAACAAAATACATAGGAAGAGTGATTTTGAACATGCTATAGATAATCATTTAATCATTGAAACTAATTAATAATAGGGCCAAACACATCATTCAACTCCATAATGAAAGAGTGGCCACCAAATAATCTTCACACTACCTCAACCCATCCTAGTAACCCCTCAATCAGTGGTCCTCACCAACCCAACCATCAGTTGGGTGGTGAAGTCAAGCATTTAGGCTTTAGGTGAAGGTGATATATATATATATATATATATATATATATATATATATATATATATATATATATATATATGATTATTTATTTTATATTTACATGTATATATATTTTTTATGTATATCATATATATATACATAAAATATATATATACATGTAAATCTAAACTAAATAATCATTACAATATAAAACTATATTGATGGCATCATTAATATTCAAGATCAAAGTATGTTACTACAAAATCAAAGCATGTTGTTGTAAGATAACATCAAAATATGTTGTTTCAAAATCAAAATATGTTGATATAAGATAACCTCATAATATGTTGTTTTAAGATCAAAATATGTTGTTATAGGATAACATCAATTAGCATCTATATGTAAGCATCAGATGATTAATACTCCAAAATATACTAACACATCTAATAATATCCATAATAAAAAGAGTCAAATAATAGATTATGACATCCTCCTCCCCTTACTAAGTAATCATGCTAGTGATAAAATAAAATATCCATGGATAGTGTTGCTTTAATAGATGCATGTCTTCCCATGTAAACTTCTTTCACTCAATAGATCCCATTGTACTAGGACTTATTTAATCTCTTTATTTCTTAGTTTAAAGTTGTGATGACTCAATATTTTCACTGGAACATCTTTTCCTCTTCTGTAACCTGCAAATTTTTATCATCCAACACATAAGATTGATCAGGTACATATTTTATTAGTAATGTAATGTGAAATACATCATGGATTTTAGATAAAGAAGGTGGTAAAGCCAATAGGTAACCGACCACATGGATGATCTTATTCACAATTTCAAATAGTCTAAAAAAATGTGGATCCAACTTGGAGGTTTTTCCAAACTTATTCAAACCTTTTTGTGATCTTAGTTATAGAAATACCTTATCACCAATATAAAACTCATGAAATGTTCTCTTTTGACTCGCATATCTCTTTTGCTGATCAAAATCAAATTTCAAATTTTTTCATATTATAGCCATCTAAATACCATATTCTTGTAAAATTTTAGGCCCAACAATAGCCCTATTGTCCAAACCATCCCAACCAAGTGGTGTTTAGTATTTCCATCCATATAAGGCTTTAAAAGAAGCCTTTCTTAGAGCTAAATGGTATGAGTTTTTGTAGGCAAACTCAACAAAATATAGGTAGTCCTACCACTTAGACTATTGGTCCATAACATACATACATAACATGTCCTCAACTACTTAATTCAATTTCTTAATTTAACCATCCATTTTGGGATGATATGATGAGTTAAAATTTAGCTAGGTGCCAAAGGCTATAGTCAAGGTTTACCAAAACCTTGAAGTGAATAATTTATATCAATCTAAAATAATTACTTTTGGTACACTATATAGTCATACCACCTCTTTAACAATCACTTTTTAAATATATAAATGTCATTTGTTAAGTTCCCTGCCATGAAATGGCCAACTTTAGTTTTTTTAATCAATCACCACTAAAATGGTGTCATGCTTACTATAAGATTCAGGTAGACCTGCAATAAAATTTAGAAATAGTGCTACCCATTTTTCTTTAGGTATATCAAGTAGGTACAACAAACCTCCAAGGTGATAGTGTTTAGCCTTCACATGATAACACTCTAGTGCCTCTTTATCTCATGTGTCATATTCATGACACCTAGATGGGAAAATGGAGTGCTATATGCACATCATAAAACATAAAATTATGTAAATTACCTATTTCAAATATAAAAATTATGCCTTTATGTCTTATAAGGCCATTTGATTTAGCAAGCAAATGAATAAATACTTTTGCTATAGAATTAACAGTGAATTATTTGCTTGTTTTAATACAATATTCATCCTCTTAATACTATTTTAATATAATATTTATGAAAATTCATTTCAATACTGATAGGGAAGTAGGGTATACATGCCTGCTAAGCACATTAGCCACTCTATTTTCCTTACCTTTCACATATGATATGTTCATATCAAAATTGATAATAAATTCCAACCATCTACGTTGGTGGGTATTCAAATCATCTTGAGAAAATAAATATTTTAAACTACAATGATCTGATTTCACCTTAAAAGGTTTGCCTAGTAATAAATATTTCTATTGTTTAAGTGTGTATATTGTGAGAACAAGTTGTAATTCATGTATAGGATAGTTATTTTCAATTTCCTTCAATTTTCATGACTCATAGGCCACTACCTTCCCATCTTGGGTCAATATTCCATTAAAACCTTCTTTAGATGCATTAACCCACACTTCAAAGTTTCCATTAGGTTTAGGTATGAGCAAAATAGGTGTTGTAGTTAGTAATTATTTAAGCTTATTAAAGGCTTCTTCACATTGAGATGTCCACATAAATTTATAACATTTTCACTCAAGGGATATAATGGGGTTGGCTATGAAAGAGAAATTTTCAACAAATAATCAACATTACCTATCCAAGCCCATAAAATTACACACTTTATGTACATTGGAAGGAGTAGGCCACTCTCGAATAGCATGAATTTTGGTTAGGTCCACTGCAATACCTTTTTTAGAGATTACATGCCCTAAATAATAAATTTTAGATTGATAGAAGGCACATTTAGATAACTTTCCATATATTTTATGTTGTCTTGGCCTTTGTATAACCAACCTTAAGTGTTGATCATGCTCATATACATTATTGGAATAGACAAGAATGTCATCAAGGAACACTAGAACAAACCTATCTAATAAATATCTAAACACACTATGCATTAGATTCATGAATGTAGCTAGTGTGTTTATTAGGCCAAAAGGTAAAATAGTAAACTCAGAATGACCATATTGATTTTATAAGGTAGTTTTGTGAATGTCTTCCTCTTTGATTCTTAGTTGATGATAGCCAAATTTTAGGTCAATTTTTAAAATTAATACTATACATTTCATTTGATTGAATAAATCATTAATCTAGGGTAGTGGATATTGATTTTTAATCATTAACTTATTGATAATTTGTAAATAAATTCACAACCTTAAGGTACCTTCTTTCTTCCTGACAAAGAGTACTGATGCACCTTAAGGTGACACATTAGGTCTGATACTTCCATTGTCCAAAAGTTATTGTAATTGGACCTTTAACTCTTATAAATCTACCATGTTCATCTTATAAGTATTTTTTAATGTAGGGGAAACCCATAAAATAATTTTAATGGACATTTAAAAATCAAATTTAGGGGAAAAGTAAGGCAAATTTTATAGGAAAAACATTGATAAATTTTCTTATAATAGGAAAATTATGATAGATTTTCTCTTTTTAGGCATTATTTTTTGTAATTAGACTACATAAATATTACAACCTTTTCTTACATACCTATTCAATTACAAAGCTAAAAGTAACTTTCATGGTTTAGACCCTTCTAGGCCTTATATTTCCATGAGTTTTACATGTTCATCAGTGCATTGCAATCTTTTTCCAAAATAATCAAGGGGTACATGGCACTACTTCAGCCAATCCATACCCAATATCACATCATAAGACTCTAAAGGGGTATAAAATAGGTTCACCTTGGTTCTAAAAATAATAAGATTAAGTTCAATTTGATCCAAACACTCTTGGATAAACACCCTTTTACCGATACTAAACTCAACTTCCCAACCTTCTCTTAAATGAATAGGTTTCTACCTATAAAAATTTGTTATAATGTGTACAATATATTAATATATTACACAAAAAATAATTAAAATAGTCACAAGGTGTCTAGATAAAATAACTCTTATCTCAATAGCGATAGATTGAAAATTATCCTTGTGATTGTCCACTACTACATACACCCGATGCACAACTAGCTATCCAAATTTTAGTTTTGGACAATCCTTGTGGTAGTGATTATCATTGTACTCCCAACACATTATTATTCTATATGGGGCTACAAGAACAATATTAGCCCTTATGGCTGGCCCATGCTAGCTATTTTGGTCTTGTTACTTCTTAAAAAACCTTAATTTTGTAGTGTCTCTAGGTTTACAATCTTGATTATTCCCTTGGAACCTATGGTTTTGATTTGATCTGTTGAAGTTTTTAGGTATAGGAGATAATTTTTTGATTTTATTTTATTATATGTTCAACTTAAATTCTTGTCTCACTTTATAATGAGACTTTCCTTTTTATTCTTCTTTATGGGCAGATTCTATAGTTGATGATAATATCTTAAGATTGGTCATATTGACGTCATGCATCAATACTTCTCGTAGCCCCAATTTAAATTTTGTCACTTTTGTATCTTCATCATTCATGTACTTAACATGATGCATCATATTTAAGAACTTGTTTTCATATTTTGAAATGGCCATATTTTCTTGTTTCAATAGCTAAAATCTATTATTTTTTGCTCATTATAATGTGCATTTAAATATCTCTTTTAAAACTAGTTTTCAAAAGTGGATCAGATAAGGGTCATAGGCTGGTACCCTTTCAAATCACATAAGGGGTTCCATCATAGGGAAATAGGCCCATTCAACTGATAAACTACCATTCTAGCCTTTATATTTGAAGACATGTTATGCAAATTGAAATATTTTTGCATCTTTACAAGCCATACATCAACCTCATCTCTAGATTGATCACCCATCAATATAGGTGGTTGAATCTTATTTAATTCATTTATGATAGGGTTTACAACTCTTAATGGTACTTCTTGGAGTGCTTGTTCTTCAACAAGTTTTATTTCAAGATGGGGATGTTCTTTAGGGGAATTACCCTCAAGATTTCTCAACTTGATTTCTTGATTATCTATATTCTCTTGAATAGAATTCAGTGTTGTTAAAATCCCAATTAATAATTTTGCATGTTTTTCAAAGGGATTTTCAACAATTTCATTCATATTTGTTGACTCTTGAGGATTTTTAACATTATTTATAAGAGTTTCATCTCTATTTTGATACTAATTTTGGTCTCCATGTCCTCTACCTCTACCCATATCTCTACCTCTTAGGATTGGCCTTCCCTCACCTTGACCATCAACACCTAGATTACCACTAGATCTGGTCCTAACCATTATCCTAGTAAGTCATAGAATAGATTTTAGACATGTAATTTCAAGAATAATAAATTCTTCCAAGTTTTTAAGAGTTGTAAAAGACTTGTTAGTTTAATCACAACCTCTGATACCAAGTGAAATTTGAGTGTCTTTTCATTTAGAGTGCAAGAAAAATTATGAATATAGTTTTCTATGCATAGTTGGGATTTATATAATACACCCACAACCCATAATTAGAATTACACATATACAATTCCCTTAATTAAGGTGATTACCCCTAGAGGATTCTATGAGGAATATTATTTCTCTAACAAATATATGTATTTTAAGGTGTATAGTCATGATATACATAATTATAAGCCTTGAACTAAATAGGATTAGGCATTATCCCAATAGGACCACCTAGATGTACTTACCCTATGTAAGAGACTCACACTTACAAAAATCAAGTTATATATTTTGGTACAACATTTCTTTCCTCATTCAGGATAATTAAAAAGAGTATTACATATTGGTCATTAAACCTTGTGAACACTATTAAAGGTGAAGATAATGATAATAAAAGTTTTCTAATTTTATTAATACACTATTTCAATATTCAAGAAATTACAACATGCAATATTGTATTTAAAAGCCATGACTCATAATGCAAAAGAATCATTGCACCAATAATTTAGGTCTTAACCATAATTAGAATACCCAAGACAAAGCCTAATTGCATCAGTCTATAAGAATATATAAGCTTCCAAGGATGTTATTTCTCATTAAAATTCATACATATAAGATATATGCAATGGTACTATTATATATGAATATTTATACCAAGATCTCATAAATTAAAGGTCATTGCACCATATTTAAATTTCTACACTTAATGATAGACACATGTTGGAATATGATTAAATAAAAAAATTCATTCCAAGTGGATGCTAAAAGATTAAAAAATGAAAATAATAACTCCCAAGATCATGCTACAAGAAGAGTAGATAATTGTTACACGATATTCTCTTTTAACTAATAAAATACAATTACATTAAAAATCAATTTTCTTTCTTAATACTTAATAAGAAAAGATTTATATATGCATTTCGAAGGTTAACAAGAGGAGAATAAAACCCATAAATAAATTTTTATAAAACTCTATGATTTATAAGAAGCAACTACATCAAATTTGGGTTTATATAAAAAATACAACATACTCTTTTACATTGCAAAAAGTTACTACAACAATAATACATAGGAAGTGTAATTTTAAACATGCTACAAAAAATCATTTAATCATTGAAATTGAGTAATACTAGTGAGAAACACATCATGCAACTCAATAATTAAATAACATCCATCAAATAATTTTCACACTGGCCTGACCCATCGTATGATCCCCCCAATTGGTGACCCTCACCACCCCAACCATTAATTGGGTGTAGAGTCAAGATTTTGTAGTCATTATAGAACATCATTAAACATAATAACCTCAACATTATATAATAACATATCCAATAACAATACAACCAAACTCCATAAGTTACTCATACAAAAATGGGTCCTTCAAATTTATGAAGCACCCAATCATAAAATAGAAAACCCAAATATATATATAACTCCATAAGTTACTCTTACAAAAATGGGTCCTTCAAATTTATGAAGCACCCAATCATAAAATAGAAAACCCATATATATATATATATATATATATATATATATATATATATATATATATATATATATATATATATATGGGTTTTCTATTTTATGATTGGGTGCTTCATAAATTTGAAGGACCCATTTTTGTAAGAGTAACTTATGGGGTTATATATATATATATATATATATATATATGAGAGCAAAGTAATGGGCTCAATCATATTTTAACGCAATCCAAAAAAACTACAAGAGGTAAAATAAGGGAAGCAATACCTTTACACCAATACTTAAAAATACATCAAAATCCAAGTAAAATAAGTCAAAATAGAAAACATACAACTTGACTATCATGTCATATTTTTATAGATTATCAAGGAAGACTACTAAGATCAATTAAAAATAGAAATAATAAAAATGCATCAGTTGTAAAATAAATACAATAGAAAATAAACATCCATCTGGCCATTAAATAATTATAACACAATAAAAAAAACCTCCAACATGCCATTTTTAAGGCAACACTTCCAGCCATGTAAGAAATGAGTAGCTACGGTTTTAATACCTTATCCACTAAGACATTTTAGTAATAAATATAATTTTTAAACCATGTATAGCAAGTAAATTTTTTAACCTATAACCATGTATGAAACCCCAATATTATATTGATTTTAACCCAAAACAAAATAGTTTTGTGATATTTTAACTAGTTGTGGAGACTTACAGGCTCATGGGGAAGTCTCATGACTTCCTCTTAAACCAGTAAGTATTTTATAAAATAAATAAACTAGAATAAAGTATAAATCCAATTTTTATGTAATTATGGAAGACAAACTCCAACAATAAATTAAAAAAACATCACTTACTTGGCACAAATCTACCCTAAGAAGAAGAAACTAAAATTTTCCTTAGTTACGCTTCACAAAAATGAAACTCTTACCCAACTCAGTCCTTCTTTTTCCATGGCTTTCCCTCTTTCATTTTTCTCTACCTAGGCACAAATTTTTCCAAGCCATTTATCCTATTGGGATGAATTTCAATCCACCATTACTCTCCATATCCACCATTTCGCTCTAGGGTTTTCCCCCAAAATCCAACACAACAAAATGACAATTCTCCCAATAAAATAATCTATTACTTCCTTTCTTTTATTTTGGCTGAAGAGTCAACCCCTACGGTCATAGTTTGACCTAGGCATTTAAATTTAAATTTTTATTTTGTTTTCTTTTATCTATTTATTCAAAAATAGATATAATTTATTTTATTTTATTTTTACATTAACTATAAATCTTGACCAAAGTCCACAACCCCCTTTATATCCATCATGACCTTGCTAGAATTTATTTAAGCATGGGTTACTTTTTGCCCACAGAGTTATTAAATTAAGACCATTATGAAGTCTCAATCCATTATAATGTGTGGAATTAACTTGCTCAAGGCATCATGGTAATAAAACTAAGACAAAATGACTTTGATTATACAATTTTAATCACAATATGATCCATGATGGGCAACGAGCTAGTAGGCATGATATAATATTAAATTATTGAGACCCTTAGTGGCCCAAAAAAAGTAATTGATGGTTGAGAAAATAAACAACACATCACTAAGCCAACACATGAAAGACACCAATCAAAGAAAATAATAATAATAATAATAATAATAATAACTAAATGCAAACACAACAATAGTCAAGTGAAATAAAAAGACAAAATATCAATCAAGATTAAATAAATAAAACAAGACAAAAAGAGAAACATTAGGCACATTTCAACTACTCAAGGACTAGATGGCTCATTACCATTATATTTATTATCTAGTGCTGGTGTTACCCAGATACTCATAACCTTCACCATTATTACCTTAACTATCAAAATCCACTGCCAACTAGCTCATGTACCCATAGACCCTACATCCACCAAAATGTGGCATAAATATTATTTTATTTACATGAATAACATATATGCATATAAATCTAAACTAAATAATCATCACAATGAAGCCTATATTGATGACATCATTAATATTCAAGATCAAAGTATGTTATTTTAGAATCAAAGCATGTTGCTACATGATAACATAAAAATATGTTGTTACAAGATCAAAGTATTTTTTTCAGAGGATAATGTCAAAATATGTTACTACAGGATCAAAGTATGTTACTTCAAGATCAAAATATTATGCTATAGGATAACATCAATTAGCATATATATGTAAGCAGTAGATGATCAATACTCAAAAATATTCTAACACGTTTAATAATGTCCATATGAAAAAGATTAAAATAGTAGATTATGAATATATTCACTTTATTAAAATTATTTACAATCATAAAGATCTAGCTAGGGTTATCACAAGATGGAATTTTCTTAGAGGTCTTGAAAACCTCTCCTTTACCAGTGTTATAATAAATCTTTTATTATAGGTTTGGCAAATCCATTATTGGTCATGACCCAAATTTAAATGTAACCCCAAGCATAAATTTATAACTTCTTACCTTATATGATCTTGAATATTATTAAGTAGGATAAGTTATAGAACTATCTATTTTCACTTAAATATAGTTTGAAAAATATTATATGTTCCTTTTGAAGGAAAAAAAATTAACACATTTGAAACCTATAAGATCAATAATTTTATAGTTTTATGGATCCATCATGAAACTTATAGGATTCATTTCTACTATATCCCAAATGTGTTTTGGGTACCATTATTTGTTTAAACCATGTGATTTTTTACATTCTATGCAATAGTATGGTTCTTATTTAATGAAATTTAGTTATTTTTTCTCATTTTGTATAAGGTACCTAACATGCCCTAATTTTGGTACCTTGTTGAGTAACTAATTATTTATTTTTCACATGAAAAAATATATAAAAATCCTTGTGCGTATTGGAATTTATTTTTTAAGTAGTAAATTTGTACCACTTGTGTAGTCACTTTTATTGAGTTTCATCGGCCTATTCAATAGTAGTTTACTAGTTTCATCTTCCACTTCTACTCATTACATTATTTTTGGGACATATTTTGAGGCCCATTTATACACACCTTATATAATTTTTAAGAGTATATTATTTTTACCACCCAACTTTTTAACACCATGACATTTTTTGAGACTTCTTGTGGAAATCAATTTCAAACATCCCTAACAACTTTTTTATGTTTCAGTAGTGGATTCATAATACTCATAAAACATTATTCATTCACTCCACCCATTCATAATTATAGGGATAATTATTATAGTTCTTTATATATGTGTTTTATGCAGCTCTCTTATTTATCCTTATGGCACATGTCAAAATCTACTTCTATAAATTCTTCAATGGTGGATTAGCCCACCCAATGATCCTTTTTATAGATTTATACCATCAAATAAATTTATTTTTAAAATATTTTAATACTTATTATGAGTTATATTTCCTTATTGGGTATATTTATATAATATCTTAGCTCATTTTTACACTTATATTGATTGTAATGATATTCTATATACATGGGTACCTCATCAAACCTAGTGTTGAGACCCATTTTAAAGGTTTTCAATTAGTTTTTTACACACTCCAAAGTTGAAATTTAGGAGGGGTGTTGGTATAAATTTATAATTTTACCTTTAACTCACTTAGTAAGTAAATTTCCTATTATTTATTAATAATAAAATAATTCTATTTGAAAAAGTAACTTACACTAAATTCAAAGATAGACACCCACATGGTAACTTACACTAAATTCCAAATTTTATAGCAACATAAAATTTATGGTTGTTATCAATATATTCATTTAATCAATTAATTTTAGTTGATGTCACATCAAACTAGGGCCAGTGTCCAATGACAATGTGTAATAAGGTATAAAGGACAAGGAATAACAATTATGTTTTGTGGGGTTTCTTGTGGATTATATAATTATAATGTTATAATATACTTTATTAAATTGAAATATAATTTAATTCATGTGAAAAAAACACTCCTTTAATCTATTTTCAAAAATATAAATTGTAGGAAATGTAAACACGCTTTTAATCTATGTCGCTATAATGTAAAAGCTTTGAAAGGGAAATGCTTGAAATTCAAATGTATGAAATTGAAACTAAAATAGATATCCCTCATATTTTTTTTGCATGTTTTCATAGTTTTAGATCTTTGTAGTGTTGATGTCTATTTTTGAAAGTTTCTATTTTTGACATTATATAATTAGAAATGTTATATAAAAAGTTCTAAGACATGCTTTCATGCCTCATTTAGCCTTCCAAACCTAAAAATTCATTATTTGAATCCTTAGACTCAAATATATGCAACTATATATCTTGGATAATGTAATTTAGGCTCGACCAATGTACTCCGCAACTTGATTGTTGAACTACGGAGCTAGATTAATAAACTCTGTAACTTCATTGTTATGCTTATAACTTTTGCATACTAACTTAGATAAAGATGATTTTTTTAAAATTGTATTTTTTTAAGATGAATATAAATATAAAATTAGATTGATGATTATAAATTTTGTTTATTATTAGTTTTAATATTTTATAGATCTTGTCCATTCTGTCCTTACACCTTCATAGCCAAAACATCAACCAAACAAATAAAAACATATAAAACTTGTTTCTAGTTGATACAAAGGGTTTTTGTATACCTTTTATGATATTACATAAATAATATATACATTTTAATAGAAAATTAATAATATTAAATATGATTTAAATTAGACTTTGAAGCTTAGTGATGATCTTTGGAGCTACATGAAGAGTTTTCCTAATTTTGTGTTTGAGAAGCTCAAATTTTCCTATCTTCTTTGATTACTCATTTTAACCTTCATATATAACATTTGAAATATTTTCTCTAATAATTTATTATAAAAAAATAAAATGTATACTACAATGACTTTTAAAGAATACACTGGATACATATCCTATAGTTCTTTCTAAAACAAGAATAATTTATTAAACTATATCTAAGTTCACTTTTATAACATGATTTATGAAATAAAAAATAGTTTCATTCGTTGATATAATGATTCATTTTATGGATTAATCATTCTACCATACTTAAACTCATGTATTCTACTATTTTCCATGTAGATGTAGCTTTTTCAATCATTGAGTTTAGTAGAAATTAGTCCACTTATTCTCTAAAAAACTATCATTTTTCATATTTTCTAAATATTCAAAAGATTTTTATATTTTGGTAGCCTATGATGGAGAATCAGTGTATATTTTCATTATCTTTTGATCCATTTTTGTGATCATCTTTGCTTTATTGATAAATATTTTTATTTGAGAAGATTGGCTCATATTTTTTAAGGAGTTAACTAGATCATCACATCTCTTATTGAAAACCATATAAGATGAACTAAAGTATACCAATGAATATTGTTTTAAATTAAACAATACACTTCTAAAATGTTTAAGAATAACCTTTTGAAATCAACGATGTAAAATTTTGAAAATAGCCACTATGTATTGGTTTTCATATTTTTTCCTCTCTTCTCTCCCACACTTAGACTGATGCATGTCCTCATGCATGGGGAAAATATTTATTATTTTTTAGTTATTATTTATTTTTTATTTTTACCCTCTTTTTATTTTATTTTGAAACATTTCTATTCTTTGCTCAAAATGTTGTGTCAAGTGGATCTATTTGTAATTGAAAACTTATAACTATATTTAAAAATAAAATAATAGAATAAATACCTCAACCATACTCCTAGGTATTAGTTGATTACTCCATTTTGATGTGGAAAAATCTATTTGAAGCTAAAATAGAGAAGAAAAGCAAAGTGAATCAAGTACAACTTTAATGTCTTTTTGGAAAATAACCATTTTTTGGTTTTCAATTTCTCCATCAATTTCTTTCTTTTTTTTCCCAAGATAAGCCATTTGTTGTTTTTTTTTTATCAAGGATATTTTATATAGTACATGGATAAATATCAAGTTGGTTTTCTAATGATGACTATAAACAATTTCCAGGGTCTTCATTGTTGAATTTTCTTTTTTCTTTTTCCTTTTTCTTTTTTTATTTTTTTTCTTTTTTCTTTTACTTTTTTTAACATTTCAAGAAATGATAACATGATGAAATCATGAGAAATTGTGAAGTAGCTATTCAATTTCCTGTTAAAAAAATTAAATCAACTAGAAACCTGATTTTACTCATAAAGTTCTTCTTTTGATGAGCTAACTTTCTCAAAATCAACATATGTGTAAAGCATAAGAAAAAAGTCTCCCATTAGTCTTCAAAGAGATTTGCATGATTTTTTAAATTATGTAAATGATTCAAAAAATCTTTTTTCAAGATTCTGAACTAGTCTATGTAACTCCAAATCTAGACTAATGGACTCTAGAGTGAACCTAATAGACTTTAGAGTTAATATAATGGACTCTAGATCTAGTTTGATGGACTCTAGAGCTAGTTTGAGTTGGTCCATGATGTCTTGAGCTAGTGCTCCAAATTATTTTATCTTATCAAAACATATGTTCTCACTATAACCAATTTAATTTGTAAAATTAAAAATAATGGCCAATGATACATATAGACTATACTGAAATAGTGGATGTTAGTTTGAAAATATTTTAATGAAAGTTTAACAAGATGTGTAGGATCATGAGTTATTTTAAAACTTTCCATCTGATATCTAAGTCATATAGTATCACTTGTTTAATAATGTCACTTGATTAAACATACATAAAAATATAAAAGGAGAAACACTAAAACAACCTTTGTTGTGAGTAGATGAAAGTGAAGAGGTGGAAACAATTATCATTTCATTATTATACAATAGTAATTTTAGAAATTTTCACATCTAATATATTATTAATGGTGGGGTGGAGGCCATCATCAATGCACTTGATATTATTGTAATTTGATGAATGGTTGATTGAAATAATTTGAAAAATATTTATATGGTAGAGGTCGATTGGTCCAAGTATGAAATACATGTTTATAGAAAATGAATTCATATTTATATGTGTATACACAGAAATTCACTAAATTATTTTATCATCACTAATATTATTATTAGTCAACAATAATTTCTCTTATCCCTTATAATTTTATCTAAATCATCCTTACTTATCCTCCTAATCTTTTTTTAACACCCCTTTCCATTATTCTTCTTCTATTAACGTTATACCTCAGCCCACACATAAATTAATCCACTTAATACCCATTATTTACTAACTAATACCATTTATCCGTTATTTTGGAATCTAAATTTTTCATAACCCACCTACCTACCTACTCCTAAGCTTTCTTACAGGCCTACCTCCCTTCCCTCAATTCTCTAGAACCCTATAATCACATGACTAATCCATCACTAATCATGATTAGACTTCTAAAGAGATTATGGAGGCTTCTACATATAGAACCTTCCCTCCTCTAGAATCATCCAATAAATTTTTAATTCCTTGCGTAATCCTTTACCATTAATCTCCTACAACCAAATTTTAATAATGGCATTTGATCTTCCCTCATTTCTATTTAAACATCATTACCCCTCCATGGCTAATGTAACCAATGAATCTATAAAATCTCCATGCTAATATTATCAATTCACATTATCATCCAAGTCATTGATCAAGCAAACATGATTACATCATACTAAAAATATGATTATAAAGATAATCCATTCTTAATCCATAATCATTTAGTCTTGTTTTCATTTTGATCTTGATTTAGAGAAATTGGCTTTTAGGATATGATGCTAGTATGAATGTTTCATTTAGTTTTACATTGTTATCATAATTAGCTCTAGATTTTAATGGTAAATTGATGTTTTGATGATTTTAGTTAATTTCACATCTAAATCTTATTTTCTCAAAAAAATTATCATACATTTTGGTGACCACAGTGGGAGCCCTTCTCTTGAGCTAACATTTTGTGCTTTGAGTGTGTTTGATTAAGGTTGAGGGTCACATTGAATTGGATTGTGGCTCAAATTTTCAAAAGTCACATCCACCAAGTGAATTAAGATATTTCTTTACAACTTTCAATTTTAAAGAGGCATTCTTTCAGACCTAGATGCAGATTTGAATAACTACCAACCTTAACCACTAACTATCTAACTTTTTTTGGTAGTTTTTTGCCTTTCTTATAAATGTGCATCTTGTGAAATGTTTTATTGATTATTATTGTAGTTTTCCCTTGATACCTATGATTTTTAATCCTAGTTACTCAGACGTAAGAACACTAACTTAGACTTGTGGTTGCTTTCTAACAAGTCTTATCCTCTCTATATGGTTGTTGATTGCTTAAAAGTAAGGGTAGGTATTGTATAGATTAACATAAAACATCTCTAAACACCCATTTCACTAGCTAGAGAAATACCACATATTTTTAGAAGTAATATTGATCACTAACTATAGTTTTACAAGTTGACATGTTCATTTTACAGGGAGATAGATAATAGTTTCTATTAGTTTATCTTATGATCTTAGGAAAAAAAAATAGCTTTATATAGGCTAGATAAGCTTTT
Organism: Torreya grandis; assembly: GCA_037957365.1. Classification (NCBI taxonomy): domain Eukaryota; kingdom Viridiplantae; phylum Streptophyta; class Pinopsida; order Cupressales; family Taxaceae; genus Torreya; species Torreya grandis. The sequence goes on from JARHVA010008464.1 coordinate 56,975, forward strand.
TTTTATACTCATTAGTGGTCTTATTATCTATTTTTTCTTACATATAATAACATAATTTTATACTCTACAATATCACATTTTGAGAATTGAGATATTGATTTTCGTAGTAGATTTTGACTCAGACAATGTAAATAATATAGTTCTTAGTTGAAATCTAATATAATATTATCTTTACAATTTTTAAATAATTTATATCATCTTATAAAAAAATGTTAATCATTTTGGAGAATATCCATAGTATTTTGGTTCATTCTATAAAAAATTTAATCTACTATTAAAATTATTTTTATACAAAATTGCAAATCAAAAAGAGTGGTATTACTACCTAGAGATGATTTTAAACAAAAATAGTTATTTTTGAGTGAAAAAAATAAAATAATATATTTTTTGAAAACCACATCTCATGAATTAAAGTATTGACATAAACATGTAGTATTTCTTGACCATAAGCATTTTTTCTTAACCACATAGTTAGGGTTAACTAAGAGCTTACAAAATTGCATATTTGTAAGTTGTGATATTATCCCAAAGTGGTAGTATTGTAGTCTATAGAATCAATTTTGAAATTTAACTTTGTATGACTATGTATAATAGTTTAGATCCATTGATTAATGATTTTACATTCATTTCTATCTTTGAATTATCCCTTTTTGAGTGTATTTTTAGGATCATTTTCGTAAATTTTGAGCCATTCCAAGCATTTTACAAGTCCTAAATTATGTTTGGTTTTGAGAGCACTGCCCCTCAACCCCACATAGTACCATGATTAGTAGCATGCCCAAGGAACATAACCCAGACCCTACAAGGGGAACTAAACATTGAACCCAAAAGAGGTTATGTCCCTTAACCTCACTTGGGGATATTTCCCCTAGGCCTCCATGTCATGGCCCCTCATCCAAAGAAGTTATAGTGCAAAACCTTGAATTTTTTAGTGGTTTTTATTAAGATTTATTAGAATAACATTTTGATTATTTCAAGGGCAAATATAATATAAATTTTGGATTTCTAACATCTTCTCTTATAGGTCATATATTATTTATAACATCTTGTCTTATAGGTTACCCCTCTATGATTTCCAATTAAAAATACTAATCATTTGTCTTGCAGGTCACCTATCAAAGATATTTTACCATTTTGAAAAATCATCTTGTAAATATATTGTATAGATATTATATATATCACACTTTATTAGAATGGTTAACAAATATTTTTGTCTTCTTGTGTGTCACCCAAGGGCGATAGTGGTTTATGTTATCCTCCTTGCATCCTTTTAATGATTTTTAGAGGGTCAAAAAACACTAATAAACCCTCCCATTTTTATTTTTTATGGGAAACATGATATGTATTTCACACTGATACACTTTCCATTATTTTATGGGATAGTGACTATGGACTTAACCACCATGCACTAATATATGCTTCATGTTCTAGTAGAGTATAAATATTACAGACAAATATTGCAAAGTTAAGTAGTTCACTCCATATAGGTCTTCCATAAAGAGGAAGAATAAATTACATAAATCGAGCATTAGATAAAACCTTATATAAACTTGGGGTCCATAATATCATGTGCATATCAAGGATTCCCCTATAAAGTTTGTGTAACCTAGCACATGACCATCGATCATAATAGGTGATTTTTTACCAGAGTTAGTATCATCTCCCAATTGACCATCATGTGTAGATAATGTTGAGAGGGTTTTAGAGAATTTGTAATGGGTCACTAGGTTATAGATTCCCCTATGAAGCTGTTAGATGATTTATTCATTGGGTTACACACCCATTAGTTTAATAATCTTAGGTTTGTGTTTTTCTTGATTTAATGAGTGTTGTGCTAGACTAGAATTGTTTGAGTTGAATTAGCCTTTTATCTAATCCTATACACACATATTTATGTTTCTTTCTCATATCACCATATTATATATCCTTGAATCATCATCATCCTTGTCCATATTCTCTTGTGCATATTTTCTTTGTATATACTTTAATCTTGTCTCATTTTCTATCTCATCTTATCTCTCATCACCCCTCTCATCTTAGTCGCATCTTATCATAGTCCCATATATATAGTTCTAAGCATACCCCTATCACCTACATATCTTAATCAAGTATTCTCATACACATATGATCATAGTCTAATTAGTAACTTAGCCTTACCATTAATCATCCTTTGTGTCATAGGACTAAGTTTGCCTTATCCATAACCAATTATTTGTCTTGATCTTATCTTATCTACTCACCTTATCCACCATATTATTAACCTAGTCCTAATCATATTCCAAACCAATTCATCCCCTTTCCCATACTATTCCTCTCATAAAGTATATATTCATACTTTGGTCCTCATCCACATTGGCAAACTACTATTTTCATCAGGGTCCTTATCACTAGCTTAGTTTTGTCTAATCAAGTTTGCGTCATACACATATTCACAATCCTATCAACTTATAAATCAAATAATCTCATCATATTTGATTCAGTCATCTTATTCTTAAGCTATATTTAATCCAATAAATCCTTATTCAAAATTAGTATATCAGGTCAATCTAACCCATTATCAAATCTCAAAGCTTGTCATACATCACCCAATCTAAATCATCAAAGACTAGTTCATGTTATAATTTGGTTTACTTTATATTATCTTATCTTGTAAAACATCACATGACATCAAACATCTAGTTAAACTTTAAATCACACTAAAGAAATCCTTTGTCTTAATTTTTTCCACACATCCCATCTTCATCCCTCAATCTTTCCAATCAATCCCTGACACCTTCTAATTGGAGTTCACAAAGTACATCATCTATAGTTTATCCTATCCTTATCCATGGCATATAAAATAAATTTGGCCAATACCTTGATTGAGTAATGCCTCATCTCTAATGGGGATGTACTCCTTTCATGCCTTCTTTAGCTAAGCACTCCACATCCTATAGAATTCAACCCCATCTATCAAAAATTATCTCTAATATGAACCCATACATGTGAGTCCCATTAAAATCCTAAATCCACCAATCATATCCAATCATCTATCTATTCCAATACTAGAAAAGGGAATCCAATCCTATCCACCTCATCTACTATCGATTTTCCCACCTAGTCACATCAACAACCATCTAATCTAAAGTCTAATGCTTTTACATCTAAATCACAAAATGAAGAGAGACCTTATACTTATCTTCTTATATCCTTAGAAGAAATATTTCATGAAATTATTTTCATTTCCATGATGATCTATCCACACATATGACATCTTAATCTTACCAATACTAAGCCCTATTGGTAAAAATGTAACCAATACTATGTATATCACCAAACTTAGGGGTATACCATTAATAAATTTCATAATTTATAGAATAATGTCCTGGACATCATAGACTATACTGACATTAAATTTTGAGAATGAATCAAATGTATTTACATCCATGGGTGAACAAAAAGAGGAATGCCAAGATTATATTTTTGATCATGATCATGCCTTTCCCTTTTTGAGCCAAGGTAAAGATACCACATCCATCTTCTATGGTCCCCCATATTTGATAAATCCTCCATTGAAGATAAGTTTGTTCTTCATGAACCTAGTCATCCAATTCTTCATGAGTCTTTCCATAGGCCTATCTCTAGTAAATCCATTATTCTTCCATCACCTTCCTCTTACCCATAATATCAAATACCCCACATTGATAGGTCACTTGAAGATAATAAATATTATACTAACAACATCACATCATCAAATTTATCCTCAAATTTAACACAAATCTTATCTACAATAAGATCATTCTTAATGTTAGTATCTAAATTAGACTCCTAATTATAAAAATCATCTCTCATAGATATTTTAGTAGATGATGAATATGCCTACCATTTTTAAGATACCTCTAATTTAGATGATAATCAATCACTAGGAATATCTTTTAATCCCAATTAGGATGATGAAATCATAACAATTTTTTTATAAGCTTTATTTATCAAATATTGTTAGAGTGAATCTGATCCTACCTTGGACATGTGTCTTACACCTAGTCTTAGTGATATTTTTTATGATCTTGAGGATATTTTCTATGATGTCAAAACTAGGTCTCCTAAGAACCCCTATGAAGACCATGCTTCCCAATCATCACTCATTAACCTCATCATACAATATCTCCTACTTTCATTTGTCATATATCATTTTTTTCCTATCAATAATCATATAATCACTTCCCTCCATAGGTATTAATAAGAACATACATAATTGGACCCTTACTCAAGCAAAATATCAAGTGCCAAAAATACAAAGGTCCAAGATCATATTCAAAAAGTCAATCATGATGATCAAATTGCCTTTGATCCAACAAGTCAAAATCAAGAAAATTCAAATCATCAGCCTAATCCAAAAGTGTCTTCCCCTAGTGAGACCCTCATTGAAGCACTAGGGGACATTCAAAATTAAAATAGTCATCATCTATCAAGTCAAAAGTAAATCTCCTCTAGTGAAGCCCAAAATCAAGCACCAGGGGGAAGTTGAGAAATATTAAAGTCTAAAAATCAAATCTTTATTAAAATAATGATGGTTGGAAACCTTCAAATAATAAAATTAAAGATAAACTACAAATTCAAATTATCTTGGATCTCTTATAATATGTTATCAACTTCCAACAATAAAATTTGGAATATCCAACATGTCCAATGATGTGTGTGAATGCTAGTACCATTCCTTAAACACCTATCACTCCTTATCATGATCATATCATCCAATAAAGTCCTATACATCACCATAAAATATAAAATTCATCCATTCCACACCTTACAAACTTGGGTAGCATTATCTATTATAGGGGTGATGAAGACACCTAGTCTAGATATCTAGAGGGGTCTCAATCAAGAATTAATAAAGGTAAAAAGGACATAAATACATGTAACATTGACAACATGGTAGTAACATCACACATATAAATAATAGGTGTTGGTAAACTATCCATAAAGTTTTAGTATTCCTATATATTTTACCATATCCAAAAAATTAAGATGCCATATAAAAATTAAAAAAAAGGTCAAAAAATATTATTTGTCCAATGGTGAAAACCAACCTTATAGCGGCTTGGGAAAGTACCATGATGAAAACCATTTTTTGAAATCATGGTATAATAATATATTATCTACATTGTACTTTAACACTTGGAGGCCAAATCCATATCTTGTCAATCCCATCAATCTCATCCTTATGTATCATATCCCTCTGTCCATTGTTCATATGCATCATATGTCATCATATTGTGCATCCTATTACATCCCTCCTCTCTTCCAATATTGACCTTTGTATTGGAGTGGAATATGTCTTGATAAATTTTCTATAATCATCTTGGCATATATTCATAAGGAAACTTGGGAAATTAGACATATGGTTCTTTCAAGATATGATCATTGGAAATTTCCAATCCATTCTTCTTCATCCCCTTTTTAGTCTCATCCTCATCCTTTTGTCATACCATTAAAAATTTCATCCATCCTTTCCTTGGTTTTTAGGCTTGGTATTCACTTTGATAGTAACCCCATTTGTATAGTGTAGATACATATTCTAAAAAACCCTAAATATTGACATATTCTAAAAAACATAAAAATTATAAAATCCACAAAATACCAAAACACCTCAGTTATCTAGGCATATGTCCTAAATATCCTAGTCATCTTATCCTATGTTATAACTTATCTATATAATTTTCATCTTTCCTTGTATTATATCCTAGTGGTCTCATCATTTTGTCTTCTTATCTTGTCATATACCATGATCATGATATCCAAGTCCTTATTCATAACCTTAACATAATACAAGTATTTAGTCCACTTCAAATCTTAATTATTATATAAATCCATATCCTTAGATCTCCTTCACATCATGATCATCTTATTCCAACACATAAAATAATCAATCATCCCATCAACTCTCACTAGGACCATTAGACAAGACAAAATAACATTACATGTAGATATTTGTGTGTGTTACTTATCTATTGTTTGACTTTTTTTTATAAGATTGTCTTATGTTTTCATTATTCAAATTGTGTATATTTTTATTTAAAGTAAAATTAATGAGGAAGTTGTGATGACACCAAAATCTAAAATTATGCTTTTAGGTACCCTCAATGATGTAGAGTTCACCATTCCTTTTATCCTAATGAACTTTGGCACAACATCTTGCTAGTCATACTTATATCATGGGGCATACTACTTACTGATATTATGAAATTGGATTGCTTAGACTATGATGAGATTTATTATATAAATTATTCCTTGATAATGGACCACACTCATCATTTATCACTTACATAATCATCTAATAACCATATTTATCCCATCATCAAATTGATTATCCAATTCCACTCTTCTAATATCCAATAATTACTATAAGCCATTTATCATCATGTTTATATCCTCTCAACAATCATAAATCATCTCTCTAACCATCAACATCATAAATAAACTCTCAAATCTAATCATAATCCCCAATCTAACAACTAACATGTATAACAGTCATCATAGTCCTATAATCTTGTCTAAAAAACATTATCCTAAGGTATTTTTATAGTATGTATGAAGTTAATAGTCACAAAACATGTCTAAGGTAAGATCAATAATTATCTCATATTTCCCAATCATTTATCACATCTTTATTTTCAACATCAATTAAATTCTTCAGCTATCATATTAATCATTAATCAATTAGTCTATTAATCAATCACCATCCCTGTAATCATCTCCCTAATTTTTTCATCAATCACCTAGACCTATTTATTAGGCCTGAAAAATAATAACATCCATTTTTTCTTCCATCAATCAGCCATTATCATTGATTCCTTAATTCATCATTTAAAAATTACAATTTCTTCCCTTGATTGGGGCATAACTAGGACCATAACTCTCTCATCAGTTACTCCCTTTCATGTGTCCTTACTATGGGAATCATCAGTTTAATCACATTATGGTTCATTATTTGATGGAATGTAGTACAATTATTCTCCTTCATCTTTTGGTCACTTGATCATATCATTTATTCTCTCTCATTTGATTCATCATATCTCTCAACTTTAGATTTTAGCTACACCTCATCATTCATCTTATTAAATAAATGTTATATTGGTATACAAATTTCCATGGCATGTGTTCTTGCATGGGATATGTATAAATCCTAAGACCTTTTATCTCATCATCATAATGTTATGGTTAATTCCCCCTTAGGATATGTCAACAACTATAACACATTCAATTCCACTTCCTGTATATATGTCTTTTTTAAGGGAATCATCACTCTATATCTCATTACTTATGTTTATTTCATCTTCTTCATCATCAATATAACATATATAATCCAATTCCCTTGTCTATTATTCACATGTTACCCCTCATTTCCTCTTTTAAGTGACCATTAGACTCTTTCCTCTTCACATGCCCCCTCAAGGTGGCAACATGTCTAATAACATCATTTATTAATCTTCATCCATGAGTGTCTTTCTTATTTTAAAGACCATTACTCCTTCCACTTCCTCCACTTGTAATTCCCTTTCAAAGAGGGGAAATATGTATACACTTAAATTCACTTACTTCATTTATCATCACTAATATTACTATTAGTGGACACCAATTTTACTTATCCTATCTAATTTTATTTAAATAATCCTTACTTATCCTCTTAGTATTTTATCTAACACCCCTTTCCATTATTATTCTTCTATTAACCTTATACCTCATCTAAAAATTCAATTAATCTACTTAATCCCCATTTTTTACTAACCAATCCCATTTATCCATTATTTGGGAATTCAAAATTCCCATGACCCACCTACCTACCTACTCCTAGGATTTCGTACAAACATCCCCCCTATATTATCTATAACCCACTAATCACATGACTAATCCAAAAATAATCATGATTATACTTACTAAGACATTCTATAGAATTCTACCTCTAAAACCTTCCCTCTTCTAGAATTATCCAAAGAATTTTTAATTCCTTGGATAATCCTTCACCATAGTTCTCCTACACCCAAATTTGAATAATGTCCATTGATCTTCCCTCCTTTATATTTAAAAACCATCACCCCTCCATGTCCAAACTAACCAATGAATCAATAAAACCTCCATGCCAATATTATCAATCCATGATATCATCCAAGCCATTGGTCAAGCTAACATCATGCCATCATGCTAAAAATTAAGTGTAAAGGTAATCCAATCTTAATCCATAATCATTTTCTTATTTTCATTTTGATCTTGGTTTAGGGAAATTATCTTTTAGGATGTAATGCTAGCATAAATATTTCATTTGGTTTTGCATTTTTATCTTAATTGATTTTATATTTTAATGGTAGATTGATATTTTGAGTAATTTTGGCTAATTTACACATCCAAATCTTATTTTCTCAAAATTTACATCTTATAGTATTAAAATCAGTAATTTAGTGGCCATGGTTTTCTTTGGAAAAAAATTATGCTTCTTTTTTCATCCATTGATTCATTCATAAAAATCAATAGAATCCTATTTTCTTTCTTGTAGGATTTAATTTAATTTTATATGCTATATATTTAGGGTTGAACAAATGGTGTATTTAATATCCATAAGGGACATACTATGAAGTATCTTTTTATTAATATTTTATCTTTTAATTTCAGAATGCATTAAATTCATAAGGGAACAATGAAAGACTTATTATTATTATTGTTGTTGTTGTTGTTGTTACTAGATAAGTTGATTTGTATAGTTATGTTTGTGTAATTATTTCATTGTGAACCTTGATATTATTATATGGTACATAGTAAGTCTATTAAAATTGTTAGATGAATATTCATGTTAACTTAATACTTTCTAACTTTACATTATTATGTTTACTTGCCTCTAACATACATAATAAAAACATTATATTGCCCTAATTTTAGTGAAATGGAATTATGTTATTTTAAACAACACACCTTAGCTTTCATGGATATAAATTTATTTTGATATTTTGATGAGGAAACTAAGATGATATTATGATTTTCATTTATTTTAGTAAAATACAACTCTATGTATTGTTATTGAGGAATAATTATTTATGTCTTTAAATTTATGGTTATATTTAATTATTATCTTATTAATAAAAATTGTGATTTTTTATGTTTAAATATATTATGGCATTATTATTTTGTTTATTCTAAATTATGGTTAAATACAGATCTATATAAGGACTAAGTATACTATGCTAATCATTGTAAACATTAATAGTTACCTTATTAGTATTAATTTAAAGTTACGTACATTGGCCTATGTTTATTATAATTTTCCTTGGAAATAATTTTGTAAGCTTCAAAGAAATAGCTCATGTTAAATGTGTTGGTTTTACTTTTGAATATGTAATGGACATGACAAGAGAAAATATATTATGCTTATACATGAGTTAATTTTTACTAATTTATAAGCTTAGGTGGGTAAAATTATTTTATTAGTACCTTATCATTGGAATGTTTTTTTATCACGTTTAGAGTTTAGAGATTAAAACTTGTCTCTAGTAGAATACTAAGATGGCTTTTGTGATCCTTATTAGATAACTCTTGGGTGAAATATTTTGGATACCTTATTTTTATGGACATAAATTAGGATGGTTGGGATTTCCTTAATTAAATCTAATAAATATATAATGAAACCTATCTCATATTGGTATCCAATGAAGTATTAATTTCTCAATTTCATAAGGTATTGTATGAATTGCTAATGTAACATTGGATAAGATATTTAGTGACTTAGCTAGACCCAACTATATTCTACAAGGAATCTTTTCTCTAACCAAATTAAAAAAATTATGTTGTTATAAGGGCATGTTTATGAATGTTAATTTTCATTTATGGTGTCATGAAGGTACATTAATTATATGTAAACACACATATATTGGTTGGTTAAGATGTAGATAAACTTTTATATCCTTAAAGAATAAAAATGTTATGTTTTGAATTTTTACAATAAGAAACTTTGTAACTTATCTTTAAACAATATTATAATTCAAATTTAGGTTTATATTTCATAATTTTTTTATTAAATTATCAATAATTTCTTGTGTGATGCCATAAAGTGACTAAAAATATACTAGGTGGTGTTGACCAAATTTGACCCTACAAGTTAAATTGGGACCCCTATAGGTAAAAACATGAGTTTTAGGTGATTTTATGGGTCTAATATTATGTAATATGGGGTGTTATATGTATTTTGATGTTATTCCATATCACATTAGCCTTGGTCATTAGTCATTTTATTCTCTATATCATTTTGAGGTAAAAAAAAGTGACATTTAATGACTTCTACATCTTATTTTGGAAATGTGAAGGTTATAAAATGTTATGTTATGACCCATGTGTCCTCATATGTCTTAAATAACTATTGGTAACTGAAAGTGGTAGGATTTTCAATAAAAAGGCTAATTTTGTTGGGAAAAGTGAAGAGTTTGGCACTTGTACAGCTTATGAGACAGTTTTACATGTGGGAAAAGGTTGTAATATGACTCTTCATCTTCATCTCAATAATATAAGTTATTTAAATTATTTTTAAGTGATAAAAAGTTCCCAAAACCATTATTCTCATTTCTTTCACTTCAAGACATGTAGAAGTGATCAACAAGTTCATGCTTGGTATAGTTAGTTGGAGAACTTCTAGGTCAAATGTATTTGGGAGGTAAAATTAAAATTAGAGAGATTAATTTCCATAAAAATATTTTTAATATTTGTGTCCTATTATTTATGAACCATCCTCATGAAGCTGACTATGTTTTTCTACTTGTCAATCTATGCATCCTATAGGTTTTGCTCTTATATGGATATTTCCATACAATCCAGTTGATGATATGGTTTCCAAATTATTTTGAATATATCCCCTCATTTTCCCCATGATTTTTTCACATTTAAAGGTGTTTGGATGAGCTAAGTAAGTTAGGTTGCAAGAGGAAACACTTTTTTGTGGAATATGCATGTTTCCATCATTTTCAAGAGCTCCAAGCATCAATGGTGACTTCACTAAGTGTTTATAGTTTCATCATCATTTTTATGATGTATTATTGGTACCATTTAATATTAAATCTATTTTTTCAAGTATAATCTATGAGGTTGCAGTCACAAGGATCATGTAACCAGTTTACCATATGACTGTCATACACAATCAGTCATGAAAAATCATGTGTATGGAACTTGTATAGCATTATCACAAAGATGATGAAGGTCCCAAATGTTTTTGTATTTTTTGTCAACATTAAATAATTAATTTACCATTAAAATGGTAAGAGAGGGACTATATCAGTTATATAGCACACTTTCACCTAGTCTACCATGAATAAACTCACCTACACGTGCCTATAAGAGTTTTCAAACATTAAAATGTTGTGTGAAAATTTACATAATATTTTATATAATAATATATTATTTGAGATATTTAAAAAATCATGAATTTGGTCATAAAGTCAAGTTTATGATATCAAATATCATATGATTTCATCCTTATTGCCTGCACTGAGAAATGGCCACCTACAGGGAATAAAATAGTGGTTAAAGAGCTATCTTGAGGTGTTGTAGCACAAAATGGAATCCTATTTAAAGTCTTGACTTTTTATATAAATCATGGTAGGCCTAATTTAAAGGTTATATTGGTAGACAAAATGGGAAGTATTGATAAAAGGCAAGGACTATGTATTCAGGAACACTTTCCATAAACAAAGAAAATAAAGATCCAAGCCCTTTTGTAGACATTTTGTAATACGGTTACCAATAGCTTTGATGCATCTAGATATATTAATTATATATCCCTATCTTACGTATATTAATTTGAAAAGTTTTAGGGGAGAATGAATAGGGTAAGACAAATTTTGAGAGGCTTAAATTTACGTACAAAGACACTAAACTTAGGCATTGATGTCTATAGGACTTTGATCCAAAAGTGACCTTGCACTCCAAGTTGACAGTTCTAGACCATGAAAACATATGGGAATAGTTAAAAATGGTTAAATTGAGAATTAATGTCATAAATATAATAAAATAAGGATTTCATGCTATCTTTTTTATCCCATTTTCATCTATAGCTATCATTTTCACCACCAAATGCCAACCTACAACTAGTCCTCAAAAGTTACACTCAGTGCTAGGTGCCAAAGGGAGAAGTAGAAAACTTTAAAAGTATGATTGATATTTATTAAGTTAATTTAAAATAAAATAGTATATAGGTAAAAAATATAAGAATATATAATTTGTTATTAGGCTCTATAATCACCTATAGGACCTTATTTGACCTATAGTTGACTGGGTTTGAGTTTAACAAATAGTGAGCAGGTTTAAGGTTCAAAGTAATGGAGAAGAACTAGGAAAAATGAAAAAGTGGGTAAAATAAATTATAAAATTATATTTTAATATATAAATATGTCCTATTAACTATTTCAAATCCTAAACTAATCATAACCACCTAAAGGATTCACTATTAGGGAAGACAGATAGGGTAACATAGTCTTGGCTAGGTAAGCAATATGTGGGGCTTATGAGAGGTTGGAGGTATGAATGTAGGTTATATAACCTTAATAAAAATTAAAAAAACATAATTACACAATAATTATTCACAAAAATATATAAAATGGATCAAATAATGCATAGCACAGTCCACAAAGTGCAAACCCTGCACCCAGTATTTTTCCTAGTAGCCTATTTTAGGTTTTTGATGAGTTGAGGGGTTTATTGACCTGATCAGTATCTCAAAAAATTTAAAAATAAAATTTATGACTTGGATAAAATCTTAAATTAATCATAATTATCTAATTAAATAAGGGAGTTCCATCTATTTTGTCTTAGACAGAGTGCACTCCTTTTGTGCATGAAACTTGCAATCTTGGAAACAATGGGCAAGGAGATAAACCAAAAGATATTTTAAAATTATAGGAAGGTATGGGAATATGAATAAAATTTTTAAAAAATAATATACCTTGTATATAAGGAGTAATTTCAATAGGGTGACCTAGACCCTCAAACTTGTAGACAGGCTTATTGAGCATAGTGAAGCCTAGATTCTAAATGAGAGACCAATGTCACTTGCAACTCTAGAATTGGATTAAAATGGACAAATAAATGTTTAATGGGGTATAATATATATTTTTTATCTATTTTTATATGTATTAAATTATTATAAAGTCATTTTGGGTCTTAAACCAACTCAAGCCTATTAAACATGGATTAGATGTAGAATCCAAAAGGAGAGTCACGGTCACTTCCACCTTGATATGAAATTTATACCCTATTAAAAATGTTTATAAGATGGAAATAGATGTTTTAAATATCTTTCAAGGTGCATAAATTTTATGGGAATCCATTTTGGCCCAAAATAACTTAGACATGTGAAAAATGTGCAAATAATCTTAATAGGAGAGGTTAGACATTTTGATGGTTTTCATGGACATTAAATAAGTTTGGAGGAGTTATATATGGTCTTGAACATCAGTTTTTTGTAATTGAGTTGAGATTTAAACATCAACATTTTATGAACAAAGCCTAAGTGGTCAAAATAGGCTAAAACCCTTAAAACCCCTTAGTCAAGACCCGATGAAGGAAATGAAGTTGGATAGATACCCTAATTAAATAGTTTGTACTTAATGATGTTTTGATGTTTTATAGGACTCAGGATATTCCCTATTAGGATGATTTATATTGAATTGTATGGGTAGGGTATAAAAAAGGGTACTTTTGATTGTCTTTTATGTTGTGTAGGTTCCAAGAGATTTCAAGATATTCTAATCACACAGAAGGAAATATTAGTAATTAAAATAATTAAATATTTCAATTTCATGCCTTGGAATAACCCCTAAGTTTCTTAACCAACTATTTCATCTAAACTAGTCAAAACTAGCATAGTGGCCAAATTAGTAAGAAGTGTGAAAAAATCAATTAGAAGTGATTTTAAGGTGTACCTGATGCTTATAAGGCCATGGAGGGTATTAAAACATGTAATAAATTTAATCATATACATTTTCATGGAAAATTGATCATTTTTGGAAGCTAAGTGTGTAAGGTGTGTGGAAGAGGAGTTTTCTTAGACTACAGATGGTGATGGCACATTATTCAAAGTTTCCAAATGATTAGGAATAAAAAAATGCATGGATAGGAATGTATGAAAGACTTATCCTTCATTCCAATCATCATACCTATCTATAGTCAGATTTGGGATGTTCAAATAGTTCCAAATCACGAAGGCAATTTTTGAGCCAAAATGAGAACTTCTACTCCACTTTGTAAGATTTTCATGACTTGGAGAGCCACTTGTTGCTTTTGAAATTAAATATTTCATCCCACATCCTATTATTATGAAAAATTAACTCCTTCTCTTATATTTAAAAGTGTCTGTATGACCCTTGGACTTATCTCTTCTCCTCTCTCACTCAAGTTCTATATGAACTAGCCATTTTGGCCTTAGTAACTTATGCTCCACCTAAGTATGGTAAAACCTTGATAATTTTCATACCATTTGATCAATAATAATAATAATTTTTACCTCTTCCATTAATTTTTATATCATGTTTCACTTAGATGATTGTTTTTTATTAAGTGATAACTCTTGTTTCCTTAGCATGTTGTTTAATTATCTCAACCATTTGTAATTTGAAACTTCTTCTTGTGGGGAATTTGAAGTGTTATATGAAGAGTAAATGTTGAGTGATTTATCATATTCCATAGTTTAATTCAATGCATCTTTTCTATTCCTCTTATCCTAAACATTTATCCCTAAACTCATAATGTAATATTGATGTGAGAAGATGCAGATTGGAGAAGTGTATGTTTGGTTAGTCTCTTGGTTTCAAGTGTAACATGTATTTGGTTGATAGTCAAAAAATTATTTATTGTATAACATCCCTTATGATATTTTTCTTTTAATTTTATCTCTCCCTTTACCCCCAAATGTTTAGGTGTAGTAGTGATCCAAAGTGGTAAGTCAAGGGAGCTAGCCGTATCTAGAGATTCACCCCATCCTTAGGCTACCCACAAGCCTAGAGGTGTTTCAATTGTGACACTTTAATGATGAGAGCTAATATATATCATCAAATTGTAAAAATACAAGTGACAACAATTTTTGGCATGCTCAATGGGACTCTTAATCCAAGAGGTTGAAAGATTTTTGGTGTCGTCTTTCAACAGTCAGCCTTTGGAGGCATTTATCTAAGCATCGATGGTGAATTTGAAGGTATATCAGCTGGTCATGTATCCTAGGTATTCATTTTGAATATTTTTATTAAAATTTCCTTATGTTATTGTTTCCTAATGAAGTTTCATGGCTGACCTTGGTGTTTATTACTATTTTACACATGTTGGTGAGACATTTTAAGCTTATGTAACTACCTATCAGCCTTGGTGTGATTCTTACCAGTATTTTTATGACCATTTTAAGCCCTATCATGATCATTATCATCCTTATAACCAGACTTGTCATGATTTGTATCAATCCTATAATCATCCTTCTCCATATCTTGTTCCTAATCAACCTAGTCACTTCTCAAGTCAATCCATTTCCACTTTTAAGAAAACTCTCTTAGGATATGAGAAGTACATGTTAGACCTTGACACAAAAATGTTATATTGTCTATATATTCCTAGTAATTTCATTCATAATGTGAGAGATGCATTAGAGCTAGTCAAAAGAGAGTGAGCACCTATTGAGAGAGCTAATTGGTAAAGGCTCATAAGTGAGATGCTAGATGTGAATAGTGTAGTGTCATCCTTGGAAGATAGGATAAAAATTCATGATAAGAAGCCTCACCAGACCTATCAACCTCCATATACACTTTCCCAATATTTATATTAGTCCCACATGATTCCCACTCATGAACCCAATCAAGCTTATCAAAGTCATCCTTTTCCAAATCAGTTAGAAGAGAGAGTTGAAAAGAGAAATCTAGTTTTTGAAGAAAATATTGATAGGCATATTGAGTTGGATAATATTCATATGTATAAATAAAACTAATTAGAAAAATAATTGGAATACAATCCCTCATTTCCCTTTCTAGTTACATCCATACCTCAAGAAGTGACTCCTAGATATGAGATTCCAAGTTGGAGAGAAGGTGGAGAATTCATGCCCAAGGAGATTCCATGTTTTCTAAATACATCATCCACTCATAAAATGGAATAAAAACCTCAATAAGATACTCCTAATCCTAACATAATAATATAGAATAATATAGTGGAGTCATGAGGAAAAAAAGAGGATAAAGGCCTTGATAAAGAGTGTGAAGATGATAAAGAACTTGGTCTTATGCAAGCCCCTCCCACCCTTCCTCAAGAGAGCCCTTGTCCTCTATATGAGCCATATTTTACTCCTTATCCTCATTATTATGCATATAAAATTAAATATAGACTTTTCAAATATAACCTATCCAATAAAATTAGAGAGTTAGAGTCAAGGATCAAATTTCTAAGTCAAGGTGTGATGGAAGGTTTAGACCCAAAAGAAGTTCCTATGCCTAAACACACCCCATATAAAATTTATCAAGAGAAATATATAGTCAAATAATATTAAAATTAAGTTATTTTCAAATGGAAGGAATAAAACCTAGATATTTTAGCCCAAGGTTCACTTCTCCTTCCTCAAGAGCTCCATAACGAATCCATGACATTTCACTCTAAATCTAATTTTGAGTTTTATGTTCCACCTTCACCAACTAGTTCATCTTGGCTTCACCCTATCACTATTTTAATTTGTGTATCTATGATATGGGAACCTAAATAAGATAATTTGGGTGATAATAATTTAAAACTCTTTCTTGAATAAAACATACCTCCATGGCAGCCTCATTGGGCTAAGTCACATGATTTCAAGATGCCTAGTCTTGGCATCATGAAGAAGGGGAAAGAGATGGAAGATATTACAAACTTTGAGAAGAAAATTCAATTTATGAAAACTAATATGAAACTTTATATCCATAAATAGGTCCTATATGTTGAGGAACACTATCTTGTTCATCTCATACATCAAGAAGAGAAGATTGAGGAGGTTCTAGTCCTAGAAAACCCTCTTGAGACTAAGGTAGAAGTTGTTGTTAATAAATATGACTCAATACCTCACCATAATTTTGAAACACCCTCAGATACATTATGTCTTCAAAAACACCAGCTTGATGACATCATACATCAAGAATAGAATATTTAATAGGTAGTGGTTTTAGATGATAAAGAGGACAAGGATGATTGGCAACTGAAAATGAAGTTATTTCAAGATAATGAAGATTTTTACCTAGTTAAAGTTTAAGTACATGATAAGGTGAAGAAATATTCATCCATGGAGGATAATTACCATGATTAGATAGAGTATGAAAATCTCCTTGATGAGCTAGAAGAACTTACAACTAAGAAGAAACCCAATCTTATTGAGAGCACTATGGAAATCAAGAAGGTATGCCTTGTTAAACCACCATCCTAGGTTATAATTAAGGATCCATATAAGAAATTTTAGGATATTTAGATGAAAGAAGATTTCATTTCCATAGTCAACCTTTTTGGATCTACTTGGTCCTCATTGAACATCATGCCAATGAAGTTGGCAAACATCATGGAAAAGTTGGAGACATCAATGTCAAGGATCAAAAGATTATATGTCTCATTCATTCATTCATGTTATGAATCAAGAAGGGTTTAAAACTTCACCTTTGATCTAGGATAGAGTTTTCATCTCAGGTGATTTAGTGTTTGATTCAGTTTGTTTAGTTTGGTATGAGTGTTCCATAAGTGTTCATGAATCACATGTGTGTTTGTATTTGCTTTGTGTGTGTTTTTTTTATTTTGTGTGCTTGAAGTAGTAATTGGTCTTGTCTTTATCAAATATTATTCTCATAGTCCTATTTTTGTGTATTAGACATTATATGACTCCCTAATCCCAATAGAATGATAAGGCGATTGGTATAGTTAGTATAACAGACATACTACCCCTAAATTTGATAACCAAATTTGACCTTGTAGGTCGAATTGGGATCCCTAAACGTATAAAATTGAGTTTTAGGTTTTTTTATGGGTCTAATATTATGTCATATTGGGTATTATATTTATTTTTATGTTACTCCATATCAAATTAACCTTGATCGTTAGTCATTTTAGTCCTTATATCATTTTGAACTCAAAA
The DNA here is from genome assembly GCA_037957365.1 of Torreya grandis. Classification (NCBI taxonomy): domain Eukaryota; kingdom Viridiplantae; phylum Streptophyta; class Pinopsida; order Cupressales; family Taxaceae; genus Torreya; species Torreya grandis. The sequence goes on from JARHVA010008464.1 coordinate 75,102, forward strand.
AAGAGGCATTTAATGACTTGTACAACATACTTAGGAAATTTAAAGGTTCCAAAAGGTGATGTCACTTTCCATGTGTACTGATATGTCTTAACCAATTTTTTTAATTGAAAGCGGTAGGTTCTTCAAAAGAAAGGGTAGGTTTCTTGAGAAAAGAGAAGACATTGGCACTTGTACGACATATGAGAGATTTTTACACATGGGATAAGGTTGTAATATTAACCTTAAATTTATTTACACTCATATAGGTGATTTAAATGATTTATAAGTTCTAAAAAGGGCCCAAAACTATTTTACTCCTTCTTTCCCTTTTAGACATGTAGAAGTCATCAACAGGTTCATGCATGGTATGATCAATTGGAGGACTTCCAAGTCAAACTCATTTGGTAGGTGAAATTAAACTCAGAGAGATTCATTTCCATAAAAATAGTTTTATGAATGGTGGCTTGTGATTTATGAACAATCCTCATGAAGCTAACTGTGTTTTTTTACTTGTTAATCTGTGCATCTTATAGGTTTTACTCTTGTATGGACAATTTTATATAATCTAGTTTCTAATATGGTTTATAGATGATGTTGAATATATCCCATAATTTTACCCATTATTTTTCTCATTTTTCAATGTGTTTTGATGAGCCAAGTAGTTCAGGTTACAAGAGAAAGCACTTTTCTATGCAACAGACAAGTTTTTACCATTTTCAAGAGCTCTTAGAATCAATGGAGGATTCAATGAGTTTTTATAGTTTCATCCTCATGTTTATTATTCCTTAATTTTATAATTTAAAATTAAATCTCTTTCTCCAATTATACTGCATGAGGGTGTAGTCATAAGGATCATGCAATCAATTTACCACATGACTATCATATAGAGTTAGTCATGGTAAATCATGTGTATGGAACCCATACACTATGATTATATAGGTGTGATGAATACATGAAATCCTAGTATATCTTTGATCAACATGAAATAATTAATCTATCATTCAAATGGTACGAGAGGGACTATAACATTCATATAACATACTTTCACCTAGTCTACCATGAACAAACTCACCTATAGGAGCCTACAAGAACTTTCAAACATTGAAACATAGTGTGAAGACTTTCCAAAATATTTTATATCATCATATATTATTTTATATATTTTAAGGAGCATGTATTTGGTCATAAATTCAAATACATGATATCACTACTCATATCATTTCATCCTTATTGCCTGCACTGAGAAATGACCTTGAAGAGACATCTCGAGGTGTTGTAGCACAAAATGGAATCCCATTTAAAGTCCTAATGTGTTTTGGAAATCATGGAAGGCCTAAAAGAAAGTTTATATTGGTATAAATAATGGGAAGTCATGATCAAAGGTAAGGACTGTGTATTCAATAACACTTTCCCTAAACTAGGAAAATAGAGATGTAAGTCCTTTTCTACACTTCTTGTAACAAGGTTACCAACATCTTTGATGCATCTAAATATATTAATTATATATCCATATATTAGGTATATGAATTTTAAAATTTTTATGGGAGAATGACTAGGGGAAGATAATTTTTTAGAGGCTTAAAGTGGTTTACAAAGACACTAAACTCAGGGATTGATGTCTATAAGACTTTGAGCCAAAAGTGGCCCTGCACTTCAAGTTGATGGTTTTAAACCATACCAATATATAGGAATGGTTAAAAATGGTTAAAGTGAGAATTAATGGAATAAATATCATAAAATAAGGATGTCATACTATATTTTATCTCCCATTATCATCTATAGGTATCCTTTTCACAACCAAATGCTAACCTATAGCCAATCCTCAATAGTTACACTCAAATCTAGGTGCCAAAGAGAGAAGTGGTAGATTTTAAGAGTATATTTGAATTTTATTAAGTGAAATTTATATAAATTAGTATATAGGTAACCAATATAGGAAGATATATTGTGTTATTTGGCTCTGTACTCACTTACAAGAACTTATTTGACCTATAGTTGACTAGATCTAAGTTTAACAAACAATGAGCAGGTTTGAGGTTCAAAGTGATGAAGAAGAACTAGGAAAAGTGAAAAAGTGGGTCTAATAACCTATAAAATTATATTTTAATATATAAATATGTCCTATTCACTATTTTCAATCTTAAACTAGGCATAAGCATAGACTGGATTCACTATTATGGAAGACCGGCAAGGTAACATAGTCTTGGCCAGGCAAGTAGTATGAGGGGATTATGAGAGGTTTGAGGTATAAATGAAGGTTAAAAAACATTAATAAATATTATAAAAACCTAATGAAACCATCCTTATTCTAAAAAATAGATAAAAGGGCTTAGATAATTCATAACATAGTCGATAATGTGCAAACCTTGCACACATTATTTTTCCTAACAGTCTATTTTATGTTTTGGATGATTTGAGGGGTATATTAACCTGATCATGAGCTCAAAATTTTTAAAAATCACATTTATTAATTTTATAACCTCCTAAATTAATTATAATGGTATGAGGAAATAGGGGAGTTCCCTTTGTTTTATCTCAAATAGAGGGCACTCCCTTTATGCATGAAACTTACAGTCTTGGAGAAGATGGGCAAGGATATTAACCAAAATTTGGTTGAACATTTGAGGAAGGTATGAGAAGATGATTAAAATTATAAAAACATAATATAACTTGTGTATTTATACATCCAATTCCTAACACCATTTGTGTTGAAATTATCAATCTTACTCGAATTGCACTCAAATGTACATTTTAGGTCAAAATCCAAAAAAATATGCTAAATGGTTAAAAATTGTCATTTAAAAGTGATAATTTAGGTCAAATTATCCATAAATATGGCAATTCAATTTATGGTCTATCTAACTTTGATCAATTCATTTTCAGTCAAAATTATGATTTTGCTTTTTTGTGCTATGGATCACTTTTTTCTTCTAATTAACTGGTACACATCATGTACCTTTGTTATTTTATGTTGGAAACATATTAAATGGGAATATGGTTATAATTCATATAATTTCACCTTCCAATTCTTTTTGAGTGAAATTATGACTTAATAATGTAACTTTTTGACCATTTTGATTAATTAAGGGCCAATTCCAAATAATTGCATAAATGCTGATTAACCTTGTTTGAGGCTAGTTATTCCAAATCAAGATCTTAAGTGGATTTTCCATTATATTTTTTGAATATTTATTTTTATAAATTTATTTATATTATATGCATCATCAGGTGATGCCATCTATAGGGTGGCATCCATCAAGTCATAAGTGCATAAAATATTAGGATTATAGGTCTCCCATGCCTCTTTATTACCTCCCATGCCTCATTAATGTCCGATCTTCCAAATTCATGATGATGATAAGTATGGATTTTAATTACATGATTCAATTAATCCATGACCACACATCTCAATCTTGAGATGGATGATCATGGTTGATTCTAAGTAATCTTGAAAATATATAAATAGAGAGGCTATGGACATCATTTTAAACCTTGATTTGTGCAAAGTTATTATGTTGAATTGTCTCCACAATCCTTTGAATTTGACCATTAATTTTAGTTGTAAGTTTAATTTATAAGCTAATTTATTGATTTCACCTCTTGAGTCTAGTTTTTTAGATGTGTTCTTCAGACCATGGAATATTTTTGCCACCATTGTTAACAGAGACAAGGATACTTAATCAGGGGAAAACACATTTTTGAGCTATTATTGGATGATGGAATCCATTTGGGAAGGTAACTAGTATGTTTTATTTTATTTATTTCTTCATTATCATTTAAAAATTCCTCTTGAATAGATATGCTTAGTTAGTTAGTTTGCTATGCATTTCTTTTGTATTTATGGAATAATGTGTGACTAACTTACTATGTAATCCTAATCTACATTTTGGCATGCTCAGTGAGATTGCAATCCATAAATTTACTCACAAAGCATTTACAAGCAACCTAATAACTATTGTCATGTAGGCTCTTAGATTATGGAAGCAAAGAAAGAAAAATCTTGAGCAAAAAAATGACTCAATTTTATAAACCATGGTTTTATTATTAAGACAACCCAACTCAACTCTGATTCATCCCTACTTAGCTTTGGTTTAGCTCAGCTTAGATTCTATTCATCCCAACTTAGCTTTGTCTCACCTCAACTTAGCTCTGGTTTGACCTGACTTATCTTTGGTTCATCCCAACTCGGCTCTAGTTCAGCCCGACTCAACTCTGGTTCATCCCAACTCAGCTATGGCTCACCCCAACTTAGCTTTAGTTCATCCCAACTCAGCTTTGGTTTATCTTGACTCAACTTTGGTTCATCCAAAATCAGCTCTAGTTCATCCCAACTCAGCTCTGGTTCATCCCAACTTGCCTATCAACCCAACTCACCTATCTAACCTAACTCACCTATCCAACCCAACTCACCTGTCAACCTAACTCGCATGTCTAACCCAACTTACCTATCAACCCAACTCACCTATCCAACCCAACTTGCCTATCCAACCTAACTTGCTTGTCAACCCAACTTACATGTCAACCTAACTCGCCTATCCAACCCAAATTGACTTTCAACCCAACTCAACTGTCAACTTGAGAGCTAAAATTCTTAATGTCATTTGCTCAAACTCTTAAGTGCTTCAAAACAAACCATTATAATTATGTTTTTACAAGTTGAGGGGGTAGTATGGAAGTTAGTCTAAAATATTTTAACTAAATAGACACACCTTCATTTAGGTTTAAAATGACATGCTTGATTTTACACATTTGAATTAGTGCTTAAAATGAACCCAAAATTTGGATAAGTCTTAGATACATTTCATTTAGTGCTTAAAACACATCGTAACTCTTGCAACATTTTAAAATTTGGTGTTTTGATCATGAAATTAGGCTAAGTATTGAATCTTCAATTTTGGCTTAAAAAAAACTTAGGTCTTTGTTTCTTCACATGGCCTTTTTTGTGCAATATTTTACCATTTTAGTAATTAAGGCCAAGGTCCAAAAAGAACATCACCTAATATCTTATTTGGTGCTTAAAATTAAACTCATTTGTCAAGTTTGTATGTAATAAGTGATTAGTTAATTGATTGGAAAAAAGAAGTGTGTTGTATTTATGCTCTTCCATCCATCCCCTTTAGGGAACTTTTAGAAATAATGTCATCTAAGTACTCCCCAAAAAAATGTCATAGTTTGGGGTGATCTTGAAAATGACCCTAAAGTATTTCTTTTTTACGTCTCTCATTTTCATTGCATCTTGGCTTATGAGGGTGACTTCATTACCTCCTATGAGTTCTTTAGGGAAGATTTGACCTAGGGTTTCATCTCCTAACATTGACTTCATCCACTCCTTCTGAGTTGCACATGGGTTGTATCTACACTTTGGACATCACATTACACTGAGTGAACAATAGGATGCAGTGGTTACAAAAAAGATTAGACCTTTTTATAATAAGCCAAGTGCTAGAGACACCTAATTTCCATGATTTTATTTTTCATCATTTGGTGTGAAATTCATTATCTAATTGATACCCCTATAATTATCAAAAACTTGTTATTTTAGTCAATCCCACTTTAGCTTGCTTGGTCTTGATTTGTGTCTAAAACTACTTGTTAACTCATAAAACATAACCAAAGCACATTGTCCTCAATTTTCTTGAGCAAGGGAGGCATTACTCTGTCTAATTGGAAAATTTATGTTTTCTTTGTTCAAATTTTTATCAAAAACTTTGTGTCATATCACTCACTTTGGTCCAGTCATGCTGCCCAATTGAGTCTAGATATTTTATCCAATTTGTTTAAGTACCTCATTTATAACCCACATTCAAAATTGAAACTTTATGAGTTTTAAAGGTTAGTGTGTCAAACTGGGTTCATCATTTGCATACTAAACTTGTTCTAACTTGGGTTCAATTTTCCATTTGGATTGAGGGTAGTTTATTAGACTCAAAATCACATTATCATCTTGGTGGACTCAAATCATCTTATGTATGGCTTATATTTTGAATCCTAGAACATATTTTATTCTACTAAAGCCATGTGGTGATGTTGTGCCACCCATTTGATTCTAGCCTTATACTTAGTGATTCATGTATGTTTTTACATCTTGAGTTTCTTAGTCCATTTTGTCTTTTCTTAATATAGAGATATTTCCTCTAATTTTATAGGGTCAACTCCTCGAAGTTGAATCTATATTTTATGGTATAAACATATCATAAATATCTAGGCTTTGGTACACTACTTTTCACTTTCGATGTTTGAGTTACCTTACCCTCTTCCAATCTATGTGATTTTAGATTTACCAAAGGTTGAGTAAATTCATGAACCAATTATTCTAATTATGTGTGGTTCCAAGCCCCCTCCTTTATAGTCTCTTTGGTGCCTTAGTCATTTATTTGGAAAAGGATCAAAATTCATATTTTGTTTGAATATTTGTAAAACATTGTCCAAATACTGACAAAATTTTAAGAACACTCTTTTTTAAAAATGACACTAAATTACACTTGCATTAGGGTTTCTTATGGCCCTAGTTACAAGGTAGAGCATCTTTATGATGGACATAAGCACTCCATCTTATTTGAAGATGTTTCCCTCTTTCAGCCTATCTATTAAAACTAATTGCATCCATGATAGTTATCATATGTCATCCTCATCCTTCCCCTTATATTTTTTCTCCATGCTCAAAGGTTACTATTTTGGGGTATCCTTCTTCTCCTTTGGCTTGTTTAAGCAATCAAGCTCTACAATGTGCAAAGGTTACCATTTTAGGACCTCCTCCTTTGGTTTTAAAAAATAAACAGATTAAGAAGCATTTAATATTTAATATTTTAGGACCTCTTTATTTAGTTTTCATAAATAAATAAATTAAAAATAATCCATTCATTACCATTTTAGGACCTCCTCTATTGGTTTGCACAAGCAACCAAATTAAGAAGCATCTAGTTATTACCATTTTAGGACCTCCTCTTTTGGTTTGAATAAGAAAATAAATTAAGAAGCATCTATTTGTTACCATTTTAGGACCTCTTCCTTTGGTTTTCATGAGCAACCAAACTAAGAAACATCTAGTCAATACCATTTTAGGACCTCCTCCTTTGGTTTACTCAAGAAAACAAACTAAGAAGCATCCACTTGTTAGCATTATTGTCCAATCACAAATTTTTTATGAACCTATTGTTGAATAATATCCATTTGATGAACCAATTGTGTTTGATCCCTTCTTCAATAATCTAATTTTTTAAGAGTCCATTATTGAACCCCAAACCATTATTCTCACTAAACCAAATATTCCCCACTTTAGAAATTTTGTGCTAATAATAAAGCCTAAACAAGATTCATTACCTCTTTAAGATCCATCTTATGAGGATCAAAATATGTTCAAAATTTATCTTTTGTAACCAATTGTGAAACAAAACTTTAATGTTATTATTGAAAAACCCATTTATGACAAGTCAAACTATGATAAGTTACCTATTTTTAAAGAGCCTCATCTCTTTGACAAGTTACTCTCTATAGAGTTGTCTCTTGATCTTTTCCCACTCATTGAGGAGTCTCAATTCGATAGACATGATTTTGTCTAGACATCCCTTGAGTGGTTGACTCTCTTTGAGGGGCTTCACTTAGATGAGCTAGTCTATGTTGAACCCTTCTAAGTTGAATTTGTTTTTATTTATCCCATTATGTCATAATAGGACATTACTTGTCAAACATTTAGCATTAAATATAACATTGAATAAATAACCACATCAGATGAAGAATTATAATTAGAGCCAAGTTCTATTTTTAAACTGACATTAGCTTTAGCATCAAAAACAAAATCAACATCGGTTGTCACATTAGATTCAGAGTCCCTTGCTTCAAAATTAAATTCAGAAATATATTATAGTATTGGTTATTATAAAATTGGTTACAATTGCCTTGTGGATCAATTTGAATATATTTTTTATCCTTTTATGGTTTTTGAGGATGATTACTTCAACATCGATCACATATTCTCCTAGTATCTTCTATGAGGAATGTGTTGTCCTTCACCATCCCATTATTACCATCTAACATAGCCATTATATTAACATTCCACATCCAATAAACATCAATTGAGACTGACATAATCACACTTTGTTGAATTGCATCCATGGTGACATATCATTTGTAGAATATCAGGGGGACCAAAAACACATTCATTCAAAAGATAATCTCCTAGTGAAATAGTTTCATAGGTGCTAAGGGATAAGCAAGGATCAAACTCATCAATTTCTAATGAAACCTTTTCACATGAACTATAAGACAATCAAAGTCAAATGTTAGCATCTCTTTGTGAAACCTTCTTGGAGGCACTATGGGATAATCAAAACAAATTCATTGGTGAAAACCTCATCAAGGCACTAAAAATTAAGCACAAAATCTCTTCACTATTTACTGAAGATATTATTCAAAATCTAATCAAAATAACTTCCAATACTCTCAAGATCAAGCAATAGAATAATCTAGTGGTCCTATGGAGAGCATCTTCAAAGGTCTTTAGCCTTACTAAAACCAAAATTATGTCAAATCCAACATCAACAACATTAAATGTGTCTAAAAGTCGTGATATTCATTTGTTTCCCATTTATTATACATTCCATTCTCACCCACCCATTCATTACCCACTTATATCATTTATCATTGGCAATACTTTCCTTTGTTGAGGTTATAAAGATATCTTGTTTTGACATTTGAAGTAATTAAAATCAATGATCTATGAAGATCATGAACACATTATTGAGATCCAAATCGATAAAGGTCTTAACAAAGTAGTTGTTATAAAATGGAATTGGGTAGAAACTTTATAATTGATCCTTTTTGTTGTCTCACATATTGACTAGGATGTGCATCTCCATGTTATCAAGAGCAATAGAATAATTTTTCATTTACCATTCACCCATTCAACATTGTCCTTGCCTCATCTCTTGGGGGAAACCCTATAGACCCTTTTTAGGCATTATTATACCATTTTAATCCATGAACCATGCCATTTGAACTACATTAAATTGAGTTCCTTCGAGACTATGTAAGTAGTGATCAATTTTTTTTGAAGTTATCTCGGTTACCCCTTTCCCACACTCTCATCATTTTACAATAAATTGTTTAGTTTGCATGATCTCACCATTTTATGAGCAACCTAAACCAATGATCTCACCATTTTGTGAGAAATTTAAGCCAATCATCACTTGGGGGCAACTTTGTTGCCACTGTAACCAATTTTCTTCTTATCATTTTCATTATACAATTTTTATTATACCATTTATTTACTATTGACTAAGGCTTGATTTAAGTCATCTTACCAATCCAATTTTGATCTTGGTTCCTTTGGTTCATCCTACACTTTCTATGGGGGATTTTGATCTAGTTTCAATAATTTTAGAATTTTGTGTTCAATGACAGCATATGGCAGTAGTGTCACATTTGATTTGGCAAGTTATCTTCCTTTTATTATCTTATTTGGTATTAATAATTATAACCACCTATGGGAAAATCAATATTGTTTTGGTACCCCTGATTATAACTCATTTTGGGTAAATTAGTATTATGATGTTGTTTGATAATTACAATTGCCTATGGGAAAATTAAGTACAACACCTTTTTATCATGTATTGTCACATCATCTAGGCATTACTATTCTTATTTTTCATGTCATTCACCTTTTTGGTGAATTTGTTATGACCTACTCAATTTTTTCATTCCCTTTTGTGTGGTTATAATTACTATGACTTGGGATTATTTTAAGGTTATATAGGTCATGTTTGATTCATATCAAGGTCAACTCAGTCCCTCTTATCATATGCTCTCACTGTTTCATGATCTGGACTATTTTGTATCTCTTAATCCTCAATCGAATTGAGATAATTATAAATTTCCAAAAACATTTGTAAAACATTCAAAAATCAAAAACACTTTATGTGTATTTATTTGATTGTTGTTTGTCATGCTAGTCTTTTGTTTTCTTATTTGGTCTTGCTTATTTATTTTATTATCCATGTACATCTTGATGGTCCACATAGATCTTGATTATTCATAACTTGATCTCATGTTGTTAAGATGTCTTATTTTCTTTCTAGTTATCTTTTCTTTTTTGTTTAAATCTAAATAGTTGTAACTCTGGTTTTGGTCATTTTTTTACCATTATCCTTAGTTATAGGTATTCACATTTAAACTGGCTTAGCTTAATTGTAATCTTATTTAATTCTAAGTTAGTCATACGTATAATTCCTACTTTATTTATCTATATAAATCAATTTGTGCTTAGGTCTCAAAGTCTTAACATAAACATCATTCCAATAAATAGTTTTCAAGAACACTTTGCATAATCTAGGCTCATGATATGGAATTTGGAATCTAGGTATTATGCATTTTAACACTTGAATATATGCTTAGACATGCATCTCTTTGCATAAATTTTGAGTTTAATCAATTATTGGTCATTATTCATCATTACTCATTCCATTCTCTCCCAAACTTGGGTGAAATATATTGGCTTGAAGTTCATGTTGGAACATGAGTCCATATAACTATGTAGGTAGCAATCAATTTATATTGAGGTTAGCTCAAATATCTTTCATTATTATTTTAATCTCTCTTTTCAATTTTTACATTCTCATATGTTGGATTTTATATGGATTTCTAAGCCATTACACCATCACATGTACATTTGTGCCCACTTTCTTTAACCTATCTTTTGGGTTATATCTTTGAGCTATTTTGCTTGCCAAATTGCCCATGCTGAGGCCCACCATCTGAACCACATCCAACTCAAATCAGATCTATAGGGGCAAACCATTATTTATTCTTTATCAATGATCAAAATTATCCCTACTAGGGCAAAACTATTTTATCATAATCAAATTTGCTCTACTAAGGTACTTCTTATTATCTTCTCTTTGGAGACCCCATTTTAGTGGTGCTTCCCTTATTGAATTATAATGTTATCTCTTTTCCTCTAACTCTAAGCTCTCCACGCTAATGCCCATGATGGAAATATTTAGTGTTCAACTTATTATAGGATTGATCAATGTCATAAGCGCATAGCTTGTACTCTCAAATTAGGCACGTTTACAGTGTTTCCCTTATATTTATGGATTGTATCTTTACCATTCTCCCTATCTCTAGGGCCTATTATACCTATAATTATATTATGATTATTAATGATAGTCACTCATATAAGCATTATCTCATTTAGATGTAATCTATTCCATGGGTTAATCTCTCACTTTCTCTCTATTTTTGAGAGTCCATCCTTTTCTTCCATCATAGTATGTCCTCTTGAGGGGGCATCATAAGTTTGTTCTAATTTATTCTTGATAATTATTTTATTTAAAAAGACATTACTTCTCTTGAATGTCTTGTTACACCTTCTAAAACAAGGAAAAAATTTAGACATCTAATTGCTAACACCATTTGTGTTGAAATTATCAATCTTACTCGAATTGCACTCAAATACACATTTTAGGTCAAAATCCATAAAACACGCTAAATGGTTCAAAATTTTCATTTAAATTTATAATTTAAGTCAAAGTATCCATAAATAGGGTAATGCAATTTATGGGCCAACTAACTTTGATCAATTCATTTTGAGTCAAAATGATGGTTTCACTTTTTTGTGCTCTAGATCACTCTTTTATTCTAATTCATTGGTATTAATCAAATAACTTTGTTATTTTTTGTTGGAAACATCATAAATGGGAATAAAATTCCAATTCATCTATCCTCACCTTCTAATTCTTTCTAAGTCAAATTAAAACTCAATATTATGACTTTTTGACCATTTCTATTAATTAAGGGCCAATTTCCAAATAATTACACAAATGTTGATTAACCTTGTTTAAGGTTAATTAATACAAATCAATATCTCAAGTTGATTTTCCATGAGGATTGTTGAATATTTATTTTTGGAAATTTATTTATATTATCTACATCATTAGCTGATGTCATCTATGGGGTGGCATCCATCAAGCTATAAGTGCATAAAATATTAGGATTATGGGTATCCCATGCCTCTTTATTACCTCCCATACCTAATTAATGTCCCCTATTACAAATTCATGATGGGGATAATTATGGATTTTAATTACATAATTCAATTTATCCATGACCACACATATCAATCTTGAGATGGACGATCATGGTTGATTCTGAGCAATTTTAGAAATCTATAAATAGAGAGGCCATGGAAATAATTTTTATGTTTTATTTGTGAAAATTTATTATGTTGAATTTTCTCCAAAATACTTTGAATTTGACATTGAGTTTAGTTGCAAGCTTCATTTATAGGCTAATTTAGTGATTTCACATCTTGAGTCTAGTTTTTGAGAACATAGAGGAGTTTTGACACCATTGTTTACAAAGAAAAGGATGATTTATCAGGGGATAACATGTTTTATATCTTCTCTTGGATGATGGAATCCATTTGGGAAGGTAACTAGTATGCTTTCTTTCATTTGTTTCTTCATTATCATTTGCAAATTCCCCTTGAGTAAATAGGCTTAGTTAGTTAGTTCTCTATGCATTTATTTCGGATTTATGGACTAATGTTTGACTAAATTTCTATTTAATCCCAATATATAGTATATATGTATGAATTCCAATAATATAACCTAGACCCTCAAACTTGCAGACAATCTTATTGAGCATGATGAAGCCTAGATTCCAAATGAGATACCAATGCCACTTTCATCTCTAGAAGTAGATTCCAATGGACCAAGACATGTTTAAGGCATCATAATATATGTGTTTGAGATATTTTTATTTAGAGGAAATAATTATAAATTCATTTTGGGTCTTAAAATAACCTAGGCCTACTAAACAAGGTTTAGGTCTAGAATCCAAAAGGAGATTCATGGTCACTTCCACCTTGAGATGAGATTTTTACCTTATTGAAACATGTTTATATAATGGAGATATATGTGTTCATTATTTTTAAAGGTAGATAATTTGTATGGGAATCCATTTTTGGCACAAAGATATCTCAAACTTGTGTAGAATGTGAAAACAAGCTCTATAGGAGAGGTTTATAAGCTAACATATCTTTTGATGATTTGCATGGAGCTCAAGGAAGTTTTTAGGAGTTATATATGGCCTTGAAAATAAATTTTATGGAATTGAGTTGAGATTTGAATGTCAAGTTTTTATGAACAAAGCCTAAGAGGTAAAAATACGCTAAAACCCTTGTAAACCCTTAGTCAATAACTGATGAAGGAAAGGAATTTGGATAGCTACTCTAATGGCATAGTTTGTCTAGAATGATGGTTAGAGTTTGTAAAGGACATTATGATTAGTTGTATGGAATGGTATGGATAGGATAAAAATTAGGGTACTTTTAATTATTTTGTGTGTTTTTGTAAGTTTTAGGAGATTCCTAGAGATGTCAATCAAACGGAAGGAAATATTAAGACTTAATATAACTCCCCATGTAAATTTCATGTCTTGGAACAACCACTAAGTTCCTCAACCTATTTCTTCATCTCATCAAGTCAAAATCGACATAGTGGTCAATCTAGTGAGAAGTGTGAAAAATCCAAGTGGAAGTGATTTTAAGGTGTGCCTAATGATTATATGGATATGGAGGGTCTTAAAACATGTCATAAATTTATTTTATGTATATTCATGGAAAACTAATTATTTTTGGAAGCCAAGTGTGAAAAGTGTGTGGAAGAGGAGTTTTTTTAGACTACAGATGGTGATGGATCATCCCTAAAATATTCTAGATGACCAAGACTAAAATCAATGCATGGAGATTCATGTCTAAAATCCTTCCCATTCATTCCATTCATTATACCTATAAATATTTTTTTTGTGATGTTCAAATAGGTCCAAATCATGAAGGTAGTTTTATGATCCAAAATTTGAACTTCTACACCACTTTACAAGAGTTTCATGACTTGGAGAGCCACTTGTTCCTTTTAACCTTACATGGTTCATCCAACATCCTCTTTTCATGAGAAATTAACACTTTTTCTCAGCTTGAAAATGGTCCTTTTGACCCTTGGAATTCTCTCTCTCTCTCTCTCTCTCTCTCTCTCTCTCTCTCTCTCTCTCTCTCTCTCTCTCTCTCTCTCTCTCTCTCTCTCTCTCTCTCTCAAGTTCTATAAGAGAAAGCCATTTTGGCCTTTATGACTTATGCTCCACCTGTGTATGGTAAATTCCTACTCATTTGAATTCCATTTGATCAATAATAATACTATTTTTTACCCATATAATGACTATTCATAGCATGTTTCACTTATATTATTTATTTTTCTTAAGTGATAACTCTTGTTTCCTTAGAATATTCTTTCATTCTCTCACCTATTTATAGTTGGAAAGATTCTTCTTGTAGGGCATATGAAGTGTTATAGGAAGTGTTAAGGTTGAGTGAGTTAGTCTATTCAATAGTGAAATTTAAATCCTCTTATCTTGTTCTCATAAGCTAAACACTCATTTACAACCTCATAATGTAATATTGATGTGAGAAGAATCAAATTGGAGAATTGTATGTTTGGTTAGTCTCTTGATTTCATGCGTAACATGCAGTTGGTTGAGAGTCATCAACTTATTTGGTGTATCACCTCCATTAAGATAGTTTTATTTTATTTTTATCTCTACCTTCCCCCCTCCCCCCTGCCCCACCCAATGTTTACATGTATTATTGATCCAAAGTGGTACATTAAGGGAGCTAGCCCTATCTAGAGATTTACTTTATCCTTAGGCTACCCACAATATTAGAGGTGTTTCAATTGTGCCACTTGGATGAGGAGGGCTAAGACAACTCCTCAAAGGGTGAAAATCCAAGTGATAATAGATTTTTGAACCCTCAATGGGACTCTTATTTCAAGAGGTTGAAATATTTTTGGTATTATCTTTCAACAATCAACATTTTGAGGTATCTATCTAAGCATCAATGGAAACTCTAAAGTTACTTCAGCTAGTCAAGCATCCCAGGTATTCCTTTTAAATATTTTTTATAACCATTCCTTATGTTCTTGTTTCTTAATTAATTTTCATGGATGACCTTGGTGTTGATTATTGTTTTACACAAGTTGGTGAGACATTTTAATCTTATGGTACTCCCTATCAGCCTTGGTGTGATTTTATCCAGTATTGCTATGACCATTTTCAACCATACCATTACCTTATCAAAATTTTAACCAAACTTTTCATGATTTCTATCAATATTACAATCATCCTTCTCCACATCTTTCTCCTAGTCAACCTATTCACGTCTCAAGTCAATCCATTTCCACTTTCAAATAAAATATCTTGGGTTATGAAAAGTACATGTTAGATCTTAACACGTAAAGGGGATATGGTTTAGATATTCCTAGTCATCTCACTCATGAGGTGAGAGATGAATTAGATATGTTCAAAAGAGAGTGGGCACCTATTGAGAGAGCCAGTTGACAAAGGCTCTTAAGTGAGATTCTAGATGTGAGTAGCCTAGTGTCATCCTTGGAAGATATGCTAAAAATTCATGAGAAGCAACCTCACCAAACCTATTATCCTTAAAATCCAATTTCATATGATTTATATTAGTCTTACATGATTCCCACTCGTGAACCCAATCAAGCTTATCAAAGTCATCCTTTTCCTAATCAGTTGGAAGAGAGAGTTGAAAAGATAAATCTTATTTTTGAAGCAAATCTTGATAGGCAAATTGAGTTGGATAATATACATACGCATTATTACATCTCATCAAAAAAATAAGTTGATTATAATCCCTAATTTCCATCTCTAATTACATCCTTACCTTAATAAGTGACTCCTAGATATGAGATTCCATGTTGGAGACATAGTGGAGAATCCAAGCCCAAGGAGTTCCATGTTTTTTGAACACTTCATCCACTCATAAAAGTATATCAACACCTTAAGAAGATATTACTAATCCTAAAATCCTAATATGGAATAATGTAATGGATTAATGGGGAGAGAAAGAGGATAAAGGCATTGATAAAGAGTGTGAAGTTGAAAAAGAACTTGGTCCTATGCAAGCCCTTCCCACCCTTCCTCAACAATCCTCTTGTCCTCCATATGGGCACTCTTGTAATCCTTATCCTCATGATGATGAATATAAAATGAAAAAGAGACATTTACAAGAGATCCTAGCTAATAAAATTGAATATTTAGGGTGAAGGATTAAATTGATAAGTAAAGGTGTGGTGGAAGGTTTAGACCCAAAAGAAGGTCCTATACCTAAACACACCCCATCTAACCTTTCTCAAGAGAATTATCAACCCCAATTAGATTATAATGAATTGATTTTAAAATTGAATAAATAAAACCAATTATTTTTTCCCAAGTTCTACCTCCCCATCCTCAAGAGTTCCCAAAAGAGTCCCCTACATTTCACTCTCAATCTGATTTTGAGTTCTATGTTCCACCTCCACAAACTATTTCATCTTGTCTTCACCATTTTAATCTTTTCCTTGATGTATCTGTGGTATGGGAAGCTAAAAAAGAGTATTTGGGTGACAATAATTTATAAATATTGCTTGAATAAAACATACCTCCTTGATAGCCTCGTTGGGCTAAGTCATATGATTTCAAGATGCCTAGTATTGAAATCACGAAGGAGAAATAAATGAAATATTTTACAGCCCTTGAGAAGAAAATTTAGGTTATGATAGATTATATGTAACTTAAGATCCATCAAGAGGTCGTAGATGTTGAGGAACACTAGCTTGTTGATCTCATACATAAAGAAGAGAAGATTTAGGAGGTTACAGTATTAGAAAACCCTCTTGAGAACAAGGTGGAATTTGTTGTTATTTAATATGACCCAATACCTTAGCATAATTTTTAAACACCCTAAAATTCATTAGAACTCTAATAACACTAGCTTGATGACATTGTACATCAAGAAGAGAAGATTGAAGAGGTAGTGGTTCTAAATGATAGAGGATAAAGATTATTGGTAGCTGTAAATGAAGTTATTTGAAGAGCTTGAAGATATTTTCCAACATGAAGGTAAAGTACATGACAAGGTGAATAAATATTATTACATTGAGGATAATAACCAATATTAGATAGAGTATTCAAATCTCCTTGATGAGCTATAAGAACTTACAGCTGAGAAGAATCCCAATTTTATTGAGAGCACTATGGAAATAAAAAAGGCATACCCTATTGAACAACCTTATAAGGTTGTAATTAAGGATCCATATGATAAATTTGAGGATATTTGGATGCAAGAATATTTCATTTCCATTTCCAACCTATTTGGAGCTACCTGGTCCTCATTAAACATCATGCCAATGAAGTTGGCAAACATCATGAAAAAGCTGGAGACATCAATGTCAAGGATCAAAAGACTATGTCTCATTAATTAATTCATTTCATGAATAAATAAGGGTTTAAAACTTCCCATTTGATCTATGAGGGATTTTTCATCTCAATTTACTTAGTGTTTGATTTAGTTTGTTTAGTTTGATGTGTGTGTTTCATAAGTGCTCATGAAGCACATGTGTGTTTGTTTTTGCTTTGTGTGTGTGTTTTTTTGTTTTGTGTAGTTGAGATAGTCATTGGTATTATATTAGTAAAATATCTTCTAAAATTCCTCTTATTTTATCTCATACCTTAGATTACTCCTTAAGCCTATGGATAGATAAGGCTATTGGTCTAGCTAGCAGAGCAGGCATACTAGCCCTATGAGTCACCAATTTGTTAAGAAAATTTGACCCTATAGGTCAAATTGGGACCCATATAGGTTAAAAATTATTTTATGTGTTTATATGGGTCTAATATTATGTCATAAGGGGGTATTATATGTCTTTTGATGATATTCCATATCACATTAACCTTGATCATTAGTTATTTTAGTCCTTATATCATTTTAATGTTAAAAAATGGGAATTTAATGACATGCATGGAATATTTGGGAATGTGAAAGTTAAAAAAGGTGATTTAATTACCCATATGTCCTAATATGTCTTAACTAACTATTGTTAACTGAAAGTGGTAGGTTTTTTAGAAGAAAGGGTAGTTTTCTTGGGAAAAGAGAAGAGTTTGACACTTACACATCTTATGAGAGATTTTTACACGTGGGACAAGGTTTTAATATGAATATTAATCTTCCAAACACTAATATAAATACATGAAACACTTTTTATGTGATAAAAATGTCCCAAAAATATTCTACTCCTTTCTTGCCCTTCTAGACATGTAGAAGTGATCAACAGGTTCATGATTGGTATGGTCAGTTGGATAACTTCTAGGTCAAACACATTTAGGAGTTTAAATTAAAATCATAGAGATTAATTTCCATGAAAATATTTATAATAATGGTTGCATGAGATTTATAAACCATCCTCATGAAGATGACTATGTTTTTTTACTTACCAATCTATGCATCCTATAGGTTTTGCTCTTGTATGGATAGTTACATATAATCCAATTGCTAATATGGTTTATATATGATTTTTACTATATAAAAAAATGTTTACCATTATTTTTTATCACATTTTAAGGTGTTTTTATGAGCTAAGTAGATTAGGTTACAAGAGGAAGCACTTTTCTGTGTAATAGGCAAGATTCTACTATTTTCAAGACCTCCAAGCATAAATGGTGACTTCAATAAGTTTTTATAGTTTCATCCTCATGTTTATGATGTATTGTTGGTAAAATTTATCATTAATTATCTTTATATAAGTATAATCCATGAGGGTGTAGTCATAAGGATCATGAAACTAGTTTACCATATGACTATCATACACAATCAATTATGGTAAATCATGTGTACATAACTTGTATATCATGATCATAGAGGTGTGATGAAGGTCAAAAATATTGGTGCATCATTTATCAACATGAAATATTTAATTTATCATTGAAATGGTAAGAGATGGACTGTAGCAGTCATTTAGCACACTTTCACAAAGTCTACCATGAACAAACTCACCTATAGGTGCCTAAAAGAGCTTTCAAACATTGAAACATTATGTGAAGACTTTCCACTAGATTTTATATAATCATCTATTGTTTGATATATTTTAAAGATCATGGATTTTTTCATAAAGTTATGTTTATGATATCACTACTCATATCATTTCATCCTTACTGCCTATACTAAGAAATGACCAACCATAAGTACTAAAATAGGGGGTTAAAGAGCCATCTTGAGGTTTTGTAGCAAAAAATGAAATCCTATTTGAAGTCCTATTATGTTTTAGAAATAATGGTAGGCATAATTTAAAGGTTATATTTTTATTATAATGGGAATTCATGACCAATGTATTCATGAACATTTTCCCTAAACTAAAAGTATAGATATCCAAGCCCTTTTGTAGACACTTATTAACAAGGTTACCAATAACTTTGATGCATAACATATATATATATATATATATATATATATATATATATATATATATATATATATATATATATATATATATATATATATATATATATATATATAATTTATAACTATCTTATGTATATGAATTTTCAATTTTTTTTGGAATAATTACTAGGGGAATATAATTATTGAGAGGCTTAAAGTTGCCTAAAAAGACACTAAACTTAGGCATTGATGTCTATAGGACTTTGATCCAAAAGTGGCCTTGCACTCCAAGTTGACAATTCTAGACCATGAAAACATATAAGAATGGTTAAAAATGGTTTTATTGAACATTAATGGAATAAATATCATCAAATAAGTATGTCATACTATTTTTTTATCTTGCATTAACATCTACATGTATCCTTTTTACCACCAATTGTTAACCTACAACTAGTCCTCAAGAGTTACACTCAGCTCTAGGTAGTAAAATTTAAGAGTATGTTTGAGATTTATTAATTTAAATTCATATAAATTAGTATATATTTCAAAAATATAGGAATATATAATATTTTATTAGGCTCTATACTCACCTATAGGATATTAGTTGACTTACAATTGACTGGGTCTAAGTTTAACAAATAGTGAGTAGGTTTGAGGTTCAAACTGATGGAGAAGAACTATGTAAAGTGAAAAAGTGTGTCAAATAACTTATAAGATGATATTTTAAGATATAAATATGTCATATTCACTATTTACAAGCCTAAAACAAATGCAACCACCTACGTAATTCACTGTTATGGAAGACAAGCAAGGTAACACAATATTGGCTAGGCAAGGAGTATAAGGGGATTATGAGAGGTTGGAGGTATGAATGAAGTTTAGATAAAAATTATAAAAATTATAAAAACCTAATTAAACCATAATTATTCACATAAATATATAAAAGTGATCAAATAATGCATAACATAGACTATAAAGTGCAAACCATGCACATAATATTTTGCCTAGCAGTTTGTTTTAGGTTTTGGATGAGTTGAGAGGTATATTGACCAAATAAAGATTTAAAATTTTATATAGATAAACTTTATGAATTTTATAACATCTTAAATTAATCATAATTATCTAATTAAATAGAAGAGTGCCCTCTATTTTGTCTTAGACAAAGGGCACTCCCTTTGTGCATGAGATTTGTAGTCTTCAAAAAGATGGGAAAAGAGATGAAACAAAATATATTTGAAAATTATAAGAAGGTACATGAAGATAACTAAAATCCAAAAAAAAAAATATACCTTGTATATAGTGATTAATTCCAATAGGGTGACCTAAACTCTCAAACTCATAGATAAGATTATTGAACATGGTGAAGCCTAGATTCTAAATGAGAGACCAATGCCAAAACTAGCTCTAGAAGTGGATTCCAATGGACCAATAAATGTTTATGGGGTTATAATAGATTTTTTTTATCTATTATATTCATATTAAATCATTATAAGGTCATTTTGGGTCCTAAACTAACTCAAGCTTTTTAAACAAGGTTTAGGTCTAGAAGCCAAAAGGAGAGTCATGGTCACTTCCACATTGATATGAGATTTATAAAATATTTAAACATGTTTATAGGATGGAGATATATGTGTTAAAAAAAATTAAAGGTATAAAATTTATATGGGAATCCATTTTTTATCCCAAGGATAACTTAGACTTGTGCAAAATGTGAAAGCAAGCTTGATAGGAGAAGTTTTGGAAGATCACATCTCTTTTGATGCTTTATATGAAGGTTAAGGAAGTTTTTAAGATTTATATATGGTATTTAACATCAATTTATTGTCATTGAGTTGAGATTTTGATGTCAAGATTTTATGAATAGAGCCTAAGAGGTCAAAATAGGCTAAAACACTTACAAACCATTAGTTAAGACCCGACGAAGGAAATGAAGTTAGATAGCTATTATAATGGCATAGTTTGTCCAAAATGATGATTGGAGATTGTAAATTAATTTATAAATATAATCCCAATAAAGATGATTTGTATGGAATGGTATGGATAGGGTAAAAAAATGGTACTTTTGACTATTTTGTGTTTTGTGCACATTCTAAGAGATTCCAAGAGATGCCAATCATATGGAAGGAAATATTAAGACTTAGGATGACTCCCCATGTAAATTTAATTTATTTTAATAACCCCAATGTGCCTCAAACATCTACTTATTCTCAACCAATCAAAACTAGGATACTGAAAAGCATGAAAACTCTGAGTGAATGTGATTTTAAGGTATGTCTAATGATTCTAAGGATATGGAGGGTATTTTCACATGTAATCCAATAAATTTTACATATTTTAATTTAAAATTGATACTTTTTACAAGATAAGTGTGAAAGGTGTGTAGAAGAGGAGTTTTCTTAGACTATAGAAGGTGATGGCTCATTCTCAAAGGTTTTTAGATGACCAAGACTATAACCAATGAATGGAGAGGCATGCATGAAATTATTCCAATTAATTAAAATAATTAGACCTATCATTAATTATTTTTTGGTATGTTCAAATGGTTCCAAATCAAGAAGGTAGTTTTTTGAGCTAGAATGAGAACTTCTACTCCAGTTTGCAAGAATTTCATGACTTAGAGAGCCACTTGTTCATTCTAAACTTACATTGTTCATCCCAAATCCAATTATAATAAAAAAATAACTCCTTTTATTATATTTAAAAGTTTCCTTATGACCCTTGGACTTCTCTCTTTTATTTTCTGTCTCAAATTCTATAAGAACTAGCCATTTTGACCTTTGTAACTTATGTTCCACCTAAGTATGGCAAAGCCCTGGTCATTTTCATAACATTTGATCAATAATACTACTAATTTTTATCTCTTTCATGACTATTAATATAATTTTTCACTTTTATGATTGATTTTGCTTAAGTGATAACTCTTGTTTCCTTAGCATGTTGTTTCATTCTCTCACCTATTTGCAATTGGAAAGCTTCTTGTAGGGCATATGAAGTTTTATAGGAAGATTCAAGGTTGAGTAAGTTAGTATATTAAATATTACCATTAAATTCCTATTTTATAATCCTCTTATCCTAAACATATTTACATAAACTCATAATGTAATATTGATGTGAGAAAATGCAGATTGGAGAAGTGTATGTTTGGTTAGTCTCTTTGTCATGTCCCCTTTTTCATGGACATTGACAGTCTTGATGATTAGCCTATTATGCAACCTTCGTAGGCTAATTGGATGGATAGAGGGTCATAATGGAGCTTGGCTTGACTTTGATTCGCAGAATTTCTACATTTGGTTTTCATTCAGGATATTTCAAATGCATTGGGCCTGAGCTCCTATTATTTAGGGATATTTGACATGCAGCAGAGCACCCTTATTTTGGTATGGTCATGTGCAAAATTACTCCCTGATTCACCAGCTTCGATCGGTTTGAGGATCCGACGTATATTGAGGGAGATATTAATATTTGATTGATTTAATCAAATATTAATTATTTGGTCTAATTTTAAATTAGAAACCCTAATGCTAATTTAAGAAACCCTAATTAGGGCAAGCATATCTTTTGAGGGTATAAGGGTTTCACATAGAGGCCATTATGGATTATGCATAGATTATTGATTATTGAAAATTGAAGAAATTCTTCTGTGAAGACTACTTCACTCAAAAGTTATCACAGTATTACAGGTATTTCTTAATTTATTTTTTGATCCAATAAGTTATACAGATATAGATCTTCTGTGTTAGAATCTATATTCTTGAGATCAGGTTGTTCAGCTACCAGGGGTTAAGAATAGACAGGTTGGCGGCCATACCAAGTCCGTACAGGTCCATTCAGATCCACTCAGGCACCGACCTTAGTAGATAGAGAGCTTCCAGTAACTGACATCAGTTGACTGAAGACCGACATCGACAGAAAGCTGACCGATAGTGACCGATGTTGGCGAGATATCAACTGACGACGGCGTCTGTGTGTCGACACAGAAAGGCCGAGACCTTCCAGAATCCATATTTCATTGCCAGATTAGCAAAAGCCAGGGTTTTAAGACTAGATTTTAATATTCTTTTATTTGTATGACAGAGACTCAATTGTAATTATCTGAATAAGTGAAAGATATTTGATTGGCAGATAAGAGATTTACTTTGATTTATTTACTTATTTGAAATTATCTTGCAAAATCGTATTCTTGGTTTAGAGCTTTTGTGTTTCTATATTCCCTATTAGAAGGGGATATCACAGTGGTATCAGAGAATTTGTAGGGAAAAAGGAGCCCCTAAGTAAGGGACATCACAGTGGTATCAGAGCCAATGTCTTGCCATCCTGTTGGGTAGCTTGGGTAGATTGAATCAGCATAGTATCATGATGACTTCATATACTCAAAAATAGTGGGATAATGATATAAAGAAGTTGGAACACAGTTTGAAGCAGTTGGATGAAACCCAGAGGAGGATGAAAGAAATTCTTTCATATCCTACATCCAAAAACAAACCCGCACGGTATATGACAATGAATGAGGAGTGGGAGTTAGTACCACCTCGAGTTCAGAAGTTGTTGCCTTTTGATCACTTTGTTAAGCTAAGGAGAGAGCATTACAGATCACTTCGATGAAAGAGTAGCATGTCCTATGATTATTATGATTATTATGAGATAGGAGATAGTGAAGATGAGTTAGATGCTTGCACTCAGGGTGTAGAGGTGTGCACAGATGTTAGTGCACTAAGGGTTGATGATCTCTTAGCTATGGCAGAGATTGTAGAAGAGTCCCAGGATCCTATTATTGCAGATGATACTCAAGAGAATGCAGTGGACAATTTTGAGGACTTAGTTTCACTGGTTGTTTCTTTCCATATGGAAGAGTTAGACAATGATGCTATAGTTGTTGATACTCCATCTGTTGATATGAACTTTGGAGTTGATTTACAGAGTATGGATGATCATTTATATATTGAGGTGGTTGGTGGTGAGTACATTCTTGTAGTTGTTACTGAGGAGCATGTTGCTAATGCTGACACACATATTCAGGATTTGGGAGTACCTGATTCTGATGAGTTTGAGATACCAGTGGAGTCGTGTCTCCAGATTGATTATTCTCACTCAGATGACAGTGTGGTATAATTGGTTGTGCCACCTTTACAGAGAGATCAGTTGGGGTGTGTGGGGGAGTATGTTGATGCTTCCACATATAATTTTTACTGCACTAAACCATTCATGGAGTATTTGCTAGATAGTGCAGGTGTTCGTCTGGACTCACATAAGATGACAGAAGGTGTTCTTGTCTGAGGTACTAGTGCTATTAGCAGATTGGGTGAGGAGATTTTATGAACCCTTTCTACTATGTTACCTTACAGGGATGTTGAGGTGATGATTGTTGAGCCGATATTGGAGCCATCCATTGAGTCCCAATTTGGCAATAATGAGCCAGTAGCAGAGTTTGGGGGTTCTTACCAGCATCATACGGTGAGGTATGCTCCTTATTTTTCTTTGCATCTAGAGATTAGTTTTGGTGTCAGTGATTCAGGTACCAATTATTGTCATCTCCACGGTCCAATTGGGTGTAGGTATCAGTTAGATAGGGACTTGAATTTTGATAGAGTGGATGTTTTAGTTGGCTTGAGTTCCACAGAGTGGGTTCTTCTACCGGCATCTACAGTTGGTCTTTAGATGGTTGTTTGGGTGTCGAGTGCAGTTTTTCAATTGCTGATTTTGATACTGTTGATGTTGATGATTTATTCACAAGTGTTGATTGGTGATATGATGGATGTTACACAACTTTTTCCTTGGGATCCAGGTGGATCGAGTGGTTCATTGTTCTGAGATTGCTTGGGGACAAGCAATTTTTGGAGGGGTGGATTGTCATGTCCCCTTTTTCATGGACATTGATAGACTTGATGATTAGCCTATTATATGACCTTTGTAGGCTAATAGGATGGATAGAGGGGTCATAATGGAGCTTGGCTTGACTTTGATTCACAAAATTTCTACATTTGGTTTTCATTCAGGTTCTTTTAGACATGTTTGCTTGATGCTCCTATTATTTAGGGATATTTGACATGAAACAAAGCACCCTTATTTTGGTATGGTCATGTGTAGAATCACTCCCTAATTCACCAGCTTTGATCGGTTCGAGGATCTGATGTATATTGAGGGAGATATTAATATTTGATTGATTTAATCAAATATTAATTATTTGGTCTAATTTTAAATTAGAAACCCTAATGCTAATTTAAGAAACCCTAATTAGGGCAAGCATATCTTTTGAGGGTATAAGGGTTTCACATGGAGGCCATTATTGATTATGCATAGATTATTGATTATTGAAAATTGAAGAAATTCTTCTGTGAAGACTGAGTCAAGAGTTCCAAGATTCCATTGCAGTGGAGAACGTCAACTCTTCATTGTGTGTGATTTAGAGGCTGTGAGATATCAGCTAATTTATTGCCAAATTGAGAGATAGCTTCATCTAGAAGTTATCATAGAGGTACAGATTTGAGAGATAGCTTCATCTAGAAGTTATCACAGAATTCCAGGGTTGAGAGATAACTTCACTTAGAAGTTATCACAGTATTATAGGTATTTCTTAATTTAGTTTTTGATACAATAAGTTATACAGATATAGATCTTCTGTGTTAGAATCTATATTCTTGAGATCAGGTTGTTCAGCTACCAGGGGTTAAGAACAGACAGGTTGGTGGCCATACCAAGTCCGTACAGGTCCATTCAGATCTGCTCAAGCACCGACCTCGGCAGACAGAGAGCTTCCAGTAACTGACATCGGTCGACTGAAGACTGACATCGGCAGAAAGCCAACCGACAGTGACCGATGTCAGTGAGATATCGACTGACGACGGTGTCTGTGTGTCGACAAAGAAAGGCCGAGACCTTCCAAAATCTAGATTTCATTGCCAGATTAGCAAAAGCTAGGGTTTTAAGACCAGATATTAATATTCTTTTATTTGTATGACAGAGACTCAATTGTAATTATCTGAATAAGTGAAAGATATTTGATTGGAAGATAAGAGATTTACTGTGATTTATTTACTTATTTGAAATTATCTTGGATGAAGATAGCTCAGACATCTCCTCAAAGGGTGAAAATAAAAGTGACAATAGGTAGATCCTTTGAGGATTAATAATCACATCTCCACCATTAGATTTGGCCTATCCTAGCCATTAGATCTGATTGGATATGAAAATCCCTTAAAAACTTTATTGTTAATAGTTTAGCCTCCCAGTCCAAATGTCAACCCCTACAATCAAAAATATTCATGAAATCACTTCTAATATTATTCATGGTGTCTATAAATTGTCATGATCTCCTAAATTCTCCTTGAAAGGCATTTTATCATTGATTAAGGTGGCATGGTTTATGTTAGTAACTACTTACAGAGATCATCACATGTCACAGATGTTTTGAGGTATTTGGTTGATGCAATAAGTGGTCATGGTGGTCATTTTAAGAGTTTTAAATTTATTTTTAGTCATATAAGGTTGTATAAACATTGTTTGACATAATTAAGGATCTTTAGTATAAGTTAATATAATTTGACAAGATTAAGGTTACTAGTTCTCATAGTTTTATGCCTATTTTGAGACTCTTCTTATGATATGATCCTTGTTAGTAGATTTATAAAGTTAAACAAGCCTCATTTTAGTAATAAAATAAAGTTTAATGATGTATTCAAGGTCATATTCCATGGTGTACTTATCAAAATTAGTTTCAATCATTTATGCACCCTTAAAATTCAGCACATGGTCCTTCAAACAAGATATGAGTCAAACATTGCATTATCAAACTTTGGAAATGGGGTGTTTAGGTCTATAATTTTATTAAAATAGTCTTAACATGGTCTCATTTCCATCCTATAGTCATAACAATATGATACATGTGTATAAGGAGGTCTATTTTAGAGGTCAAACCCACCCTTCACTCACCAAATGGGCCCCACACATGGGAAACAATGTCCTTTCAAATTTATAACCATAATATATATTTTAAAATGTTATTTGACTTTTGTTTTCCCTACTTTCATCCTCTAATGGCATTTTAAGACTTGAATTAGATGAAAATGTAGAAAGATGGTGTTTTTAAGTGTTTTATAGGCTTGTATAGATTTGTACAGTCAATTTCATATGAAGGGAGGTCAAATATTAAATAAAAGTTAATTTTATGTATCCCAAAGGATTTTCAAGTCCAAAGATGCAAAATAGGGCCAAAATAATTTCCCTTCTCCCACCAAGCTCTTTGGCAATGATGGACACCACTTTAGGTTTATGATCATTTCATACAAGAGAGAGAAGGTGAGGATTCAATATATTGTCCAAAGTAATGGGGTATAATTACATTCTAATATTGGGCATTGGTTTCAATATTGATTCCATATGATTTATGAAAAAACATTAAGAAGTTAAGTAATAAAAGTTACCTTTTTCATATATGTAGGGGTCATATTTTGAATGGTTTCAATACACTTTGAAACTATTTGATTAAACCAATGATTGTCCATATCTTATAAAAATAATTTAGTCCCTTATATGTCATTATTCACTAATATTCCACAAGTTTTAGATTGTGATATCAATAAAACATTCATGTTGATACATGTGTAGGATGCAAGTAATGTTCTTCTTATATCAAAGTCTTCAAGGCATGAAGATGTAAGTGGATAATGGTTTTGGGTTGTATGATGTATTGTTTTATTCCACCTTATTTTATATTCTCTCCCAAGCATAAGCAATCCACTATCAAGCCAAATAACCTCTTCATGGTCCTATCTCTAATGTAACTATCATGTGTGTGTTATGATTTCCTTTGCAAAGTGGAAACAAGGTAACTATATGAGTCATCAAGTTATTTTAAGAGCATACACATAATATCCATATTTGATCCATAATATATACTATTTACTCATAATCATCATTTCCCTATACTAAAAACTAGCCTTACCCTCATCCTAGATAACCTCTCACAAATACCTACAAGCCATTATGTAGGCTAAGATGATGGAGTGTTGACTGAATATGCCATATGGGGAAGGTGTTCAAGACTTTAAGGAATATTTAATAGTCATAATACATATGAATAAGAATGTATATGAGTAGATAAGGGGTAGATAGGATTAACACCATCTCAAAGACCTCTCAGATGAAAAATTAGTCAAGAAACCTAGAAATGTCATAAGCCTAATCATGATTGAAGAAAGGTTAATAATAAAACACTATTTTGAGGTTTAAATTGAATAATAGAGATAATAATAACATATTAATATGATATAAAATGTTAAAATATATTGTGGAAGACTTGTGTTAATGGGAAACCTCACCTCTCACTTTATCACTCATAATCCAAAAGCCCAAAATTGCATCTATAGGCTTGACTATAAGAGAAGGGAAAATTGAGAAAATTAAACTATGATACGGTATATTAAAGTGTATGAATATAAAAATTATGAACAATTTCATAAAAAGGGTGTGAATGTTAACAGGGAGAAAGTTGTCATGAGAGCAAATCCCATCTCTTACATAGTCTAAGCATATTTAAGACCACCTATAAGAAGGGTCATATATCAATGCTAGCTTATGTTGAACCACATGAATAAGTAAAATTTTAAAGTCTAAATAGGGGCCTAATACTTATTTATCTTAAATAGCTCTATCTAAAGTGATATTTGGTTGTTTGAGGTAGATAAAAAGGGTCTTGATATGATATTAGGCTTATTAAACCTAAAGCTAGTATGTATAGGTGTTTAAGAGTAATTTTTAGATTTAAGGATCTTAGGAAAGAAAAGAAACTCAATATGGGTGTGGTTGAAAAACCTATTTGGTTCTATGCACATTGAATCATAAGATGTGAAGAGCTTCTCTTTGTCTTGGGAGGAATACTTGCAGATAATAAAGCACTAAGACAAACTTGTTTGTTAGAAAGATAATAAGGTGGATTGCCTAGTGAGAGATGGATCCAAAAAGTGAGAACTTACTTAAGGGTTGTCAATCCACCTATTTTAAATAATTAAATTGATAAAACTAGAAATAAGATACTTGCATCAATAATAAATATTACTAAAATTCAATACAAGAAAAGCTTGTTTAGAAAAGAGACTAAAAATGATATAATTAGTAATAAACTAATTAGTATTGGTGCTAATGGGTCAGGGTATGGCTCAAAAAATTAGAAAGTGTCTTATGAATAGGTAGGGACACAAAAAGTGAATTTAATTGGGTGTTAAGAGGATCAAATTAGCTTTCTAGTTTCTGGTGCCACAAATGACCATCATTGGTCATGAAACCATCACCAGTCAAGGGTAACCATTATCTATCAGGTGGCCATCACCAATTACGTATCAGTAAATTTGGAAGTGAAACTAGGGTTTGGGTTTGCTAATTAACAGGATCTAGAAAGTGGATTCTAGGAGATAACTTAGGCTTAAAATGAAAACCATGGTTAAAAAATACAATAAAATGAATACTTGTCATACCAAAAATTAGTTGGTGGGTGGATAATGTAGATTTGCTTGTTGGTGGAATTTGAGTTGATTCTGGTAGCATAACAATACTTAGCAGCTTAGTGGGGGGTTGATAGTAAGTAGGTTCCCTATATGATGATTGATAGCACTTGATAATGTGGATTGACCTAATTGACCTAGAGAAAGATATTCTAGATACAAAGAGCTCTTGATAATAATTACAGATGGTTTGACCTCCCATGCCTCTCTCTCTTTTATATGCACAATCAAGAGGTGGAAGTGGTTGTCCAAACTAAACTTGAATAAATCTTGTAAATATAAGGCATCCATGTAAAGGGATCATAACTAGATTTACAAAATCAAGGTGATGGTTTTCATGTAGGTTGTATGATAATTCTAGGTTATCCCACCTGACCATCACCAATTAGGGTGACCATCTTTAGTTACCCTAACCATCTCTAGTCAAGGACCTAGGAAAAATATAGGTCAAAATGGGTGAAAAGGTGAGTTAATCTAGATAAGTGACCAACTTAACTTTGAATTAGGTAAGTATTTTAGGTTAGGTAGGTTTGTTGACCTTATAGGTGTATTTGATAGAGGTTCAATAGAAACCAAATGTATTGTGATGACTAGGATTATTTGTGTGGTTTAATTTTACATTTTTTTGTTATGTAGCTTGTGTGAATGAGTATTAAAACAAAAATGGAGACTAGCTCAAGATCTGTTTGCCTTAAGAGTAGGAGGAGGTGTGACCCCCTCAAACTAGAAGATGGTGAGGTGAAACATAGGTTGGTATGGGTTTGATAATAAGTAGATGGTAGGTCACAACTTAGTTGACAAAAAGAAGGTTTAGCCATGTGAGATGCAAAATTTCACACAAAATGAGATAAAATGGTGTGATAGCTGAGATCGTACAAAAGACTAAAATTGCCAATGTTGGTAAAACATAAGGTTCAATGCTAAGGAAAACAAGTGATAGGTGAACTGTGTGATCACCTAAAGGCATGGAAGCTGGGAACACTCCTAAATGCTAGTCTCCTAAGTGAGTTCCATGTTCTTTGTGGGTTTCCAAGGTAGGTAGTGCTCCTAGGGAAAACACAAGTGGGTCAAGTGTCATAGGTATCTGAGGTAAGAAGTGATCCCATTAAGACACAAGTGGTTAGCATGGGTGAGGTGGCATAAAATACAAAAGGTAAACATGGTAATGTTATCACTATGGTCAAGGGACCAAGCAAAAAAGTGTCACAAAATTACACACCAAATAGGCCAAAATAGATCAATGGTGAGGTGACAAGGTTTTTGGGTTGGTGGTCATGGCTAAGCTGACTCCATGTGTATAAAGCATCTGGATACTTCCTAAATATTCATGTGGATATAATATCCAATAAAAATTTATTCCAAATTTAGTTCTTACCTTATGGGAAAGATATCATTGAGCAACTAGGTTGGTTACTGGTGGTACCTAAAAAGTAAGGTGGGAAGCCTAACCATTGATAGTTAGGGGAGTGCCCCAAGGGTCAACTAGTGCTAGTCACCCTAAATAGTGAAGGTCAAGGTAAAACCCTAAAATTTGTTAGGGTAAAAGTAAAAATGAGTGTCATTTTCACTCATTGGACTTATGTGATTTTGATCTAGTGAATTGTAGTGATTTTTTCTTCTGGTGGGATGAGGGTTGCTGAGGTGGAAGCGAGTTAGTGGTGTACTTGCCAAATAAGGATAAAGAGGATAGAGGTAGGTTGAGGATGTGATAGAGCAATTATATGTGGCATTTAGCAATGAAAATGCTCCCAAAATGAGGTAGAGGATGTGTTTAAATTGTTGGTTAGGGTAGTGTTTAAGATTTGTTTAGGGATTGTGTTATTTTAGACTTGTTTTGTAAGCTATAGGTAGGGTTTTGGGTGGGGTTTGTTTGAGAATAAACTTTGGGAAAATTAGGTTTATGGAAGCTTTTGATTTACAAATAGAGTTGGGGATGGTTTGTGGGAATAGATGTTAGTGTGTATTAGGTTTTCTATAAAATTTAGATGCTTGATTTTGTGAAAGTAGGAGGTACAGGGTTTGAGTCCCCACCATTAGGGTAGAGATATTGACCAGTGACATTTCAACTTGACCATCATTAGTTGACCCCAGATGAATGATGATGGTGAAGGAATCATTGAAATTCAAGGGTATGGGTTTAGGCTTATGGAATGCTATAATTTGTGATGTAGTTTTTGTATTGTGTTTCTTAGCTAGAGGTAAGGTTTGTTTTTAGGGAATGGGTTGGATTAGTACTTGAGTGTTAAGGATTTTCTTAGGTAGGGTAGGTAGGTAGTTAAGCTAGGGGGATGTGGTAAGATGAAAATGGGATAGGGTAAGGGTAGGTCAAAATTCAGTACTTAGTGTTAGGTGAAACACTAAAATATAGTGTTATATGTTATGCTTATAGGGTAAAGAGTAGATTACATTGGGAGATCAGGTGCTAGTACTCTTTGTCAAGGTTTGAGATTCCATGAATATAGAGGAGTGGTGGTACATGAAAGATGTGAGATTAGGTACAATGTGGCATTATTATTATCTACCATCAGACCCTATGATGATCATCACTCTCATCAAGAGATGGGACCCCATGATGAACATGTTTTGGATACTGACTAGAGAGATTACCATCCTACTAGATGATGTGTATAATATCATGCATTTACCACTTTAGGGAGAAGTAATATATAAAATAGATGGTGAGGAGGTAGAACACTTGATAGAGATGGTCTATAGTGATGATCATACTTAGGCATGGTACCATGCAGGCAAGTTTTCTTATGGCCTGTTATACTAGATGGCTCAAGAAAATATATGCCTAATCATTATGGTGATGATGATGATGATGCATTGATGACCTTTGTTATGTCTAACTTAGTTGGGGTGGTTTCTTATGGATTTATTAGGTGTGTTAGTTGAGATGTTATTGGGGAGGACTATATTTGGCTAGGCCCCAATCTTATTAGTATAGGTATACTAAGAATTTTGAGGTTTTAGACACCATAGGTGGTACATGGTTAGTGTCAAATTTATTCTTTACTACTAGACTTTTGAGCACATTCAGGTATTGAGACCCTTGGGACTACTGATAGAGGGTTATCTCCTAATGGATTATTTAGTGGGATTACTATGATGGATGAGAGGTGGAGCTATGAGAGGGGTAGGTGGAGGAGCCAAAGACATTGAGTGGTTCTAAGGGACATTATATGGCTTGGTAGTTAGAGATGTGATATGGAGGCCGTACATTAGATGGACATAATAGGCAAGGCTTAGATATGACACTTTAGGTCTATAGAGCTAGTGGTGGATATATGGATGTAGGGAGGGTGAGGATGAGCTTCTCCCATCTGATCATGTGTGAAGATAGTTTAGGCTTGTTCAAGGGATCCCACCTAATTTCCCTAGGTATAAGAGAGATGAGGAAGATTTTATGTTACTTGTACCCAAAAAATAAGAGGTTATGCCTAATTTTGAGGAGTTACAAATGAGGGATCTTATTGATGATGTAGGCATTGATGATGGTTATGTGGCTTGGTACTAGAGTCAGTATGTTGTGGCATAATTTGGATGGGGTGATGGTAGTCAACAAGCCATAGATGTAGATCTAACCCAAGCATAGGCTTAAGTATAAGGAGATGGATAGGTAGAAACAACACTTGCTACAACATAGGGCCATGTTATTATTTTATAAGGATAGGTGGTTACATTATAGGGATAGGTGGTCATATTGTAGTGGTAGGTGTAGTCTTTGATAGCTAAAATAGACTAGGCATAGGCTTACCTTTCCATGGTTTCAAGTGAGTGAGATGACACAAGGACATATTTTGTAGGGATAGGGGCATCTACAAGATCACCTGATTTAGTTCCCAGAGCATACTACTTAGCAACTACATGGGAACTTAGATATTATGAGGCCATGTTGCTAGATCAGATTCCCTAGGCCATGAGATATGTAGATTATATAGCTAGTTTGGCTAGTGGGGCAACAACATCTAATCCAGGCTAGTGGGTAGCCATAGTTGGATAGGCAAGGGCCTTAAGGAGACCACCACTAGGTACAAGTATAAGTGCAAGACTAGATGGGGCTAGTATTAGTGGTATAGGGCCAATTGACATTGGTGGGGGGCTATTATTATGCTTGGATAAGTGATTTTGGTACATTATTTTGATATTGACTTATGCGTTGATGTAGCAAGATGTTTATTTTATTGATAGAGTGTTTGTTACATTGTTACATGTATTATTTTTTCCTATTCGATGTATATGATGTATGACATTTGTTATATGATGGACGTCTATAGTTTATGTGATGTTTATGTTTGTGATTTATGGTCATGAATGTTCATGGTTATGGTTATTTGATTCAATAATTTAGGCATGTGATGTTTAGAAAGTTGAATTATGATGTTTTAATCCTACTCATGGTGATGATAGGATATGTTATGGATGGATACATGTTATGGATCATGTTTATGGTTTTATTGATTGAATGGTGAATGGTATATGCTATGATGTTTTTCTCATTGATTTAGTTTATGGTGTAAGAACATGTTTAAAGGCTTACACGATGTGATGGATAGGTTAATGTTTATTTTTGGCTGCTATATGTTTTCATTATACTTGGATTATTGATAAATAGATGTTTTTCTAGTCGTTAATATTGTTTGTGATGTTTATGCTTTTGGTATGATGTTTGTTGTTCATACTGGTAGAACTAGGACTACATAAACTAATACAAGATGAGAAAAGGAACACAATGCATTTTTTAGATGTAAGAACTAACACAAAACAAAAAATTAGATTATCTTAGTGAAATAAACATTTTCTAATGTTTTGCATTAGCATGCTTAGGTTGATAGATAGGAATCCTGAGAACATTTTGTCAAGTGAGCTCATAGTCCCATGCATATGATATGTGGAAGGAGAATGGGTGAAACTAGAACTATTAATGAGACTAGTATGCCTTTTTTATAGGTGTCCAAAGAAGTAGTATAAACAAGTTTATGCCTATATATAAAGTGTAGACTGATCAATTCATGAAGTATACTAAGGATAGCCGATTGTGGTTTTCCCAAATCCTTGGTTTTTTGAGAGCCAATTGCAGATTCCAAAATTATTTTTCTCTTGATTTTTATTTATTTATGCTTTTTCTTGAGGGCCAGGGGTAGCTAATCAATGTGGGAAGCTTCCAAGAAATTTCCAATTTTGACTAATGCTTTACTCAGCTATCCTTCAAGGGAGTGGTCCAAGTTTATATGCTTAGTTTGAATTATCTTGATAGTTGTCTTTCAAAGGAGTAGTCCACCTTATGTTTGGTAATTTTAGATGATTTTCAATAGCTATCCTTTAAAGGAGTAGTCTATGAATGCTAAGAATGGCCCATAGTTTATTTTTGCTATTTGATATTACTTTTTCTTTCCTTTTATTTTTTTTGACATAGACTTGCTCATACATGCTCAATAGATTACCTTTAGAAAGGCAAAACTAAGTTGACATGGGGGTCATATAGGTGAAAAGGAGGTATAGGTAATAATTACCATAAGAACTAATCATAAAGATATGGGAAGTACTATGAGAATCATGCCATAGATAGAGTCATGATACCCATAGTTTAAGATTAGGCTATAATTATGATGGATAATCACATGATTTACTTTTAGTCAGTTTCCCCTAAAAAGAGGGGAAAAATGTGGTTTTAAGGGATGAACTCAAGTTAGAAAAATTATTATTGTGATCCCTATCTAATAATAAAAGGGATGTAAATTTGAAGCATTGAGAGGCTCATGTTTTGGTTTACCTTTGAGAGAGGACAAAAGATAAGCTCCTGATCCATACTTATAGGTAATAATGTAAGGTCTAAGCCAATTGAAAACAAATTTTCCCCTTTTGCTTTTCTCCATATTAGTTACATGTTGATTTTCCTTGAGAAAAATATCTCTAATATTAAATTCTCATACTTTTAGATGTTTTTATAGGCTCATTTGACTCATTTTTTATAGACATGAAGATGGGAAAGAGTGACCAAATGATGCTCATCAAGTAGCTCTAATTGAGCTAAATGTTATTGATGATAATAAATTTTTGAAATAAGGTCATGAAAAGATATGCAAAGAGAAAGTAGTTGGACTTCAAAAGGTAATACAACTTCAGCTCCAAACACAAGAGAAAAAGGTGTAGCACATATAGGATTTTGGATGCTAGTGTAATATGCCCATAAGTAGAAAGGGATG
Organism: Torreya grandis; assembly: GCA_037957365.1. Taxonomy (NCBI): domain Eukaryota; kingdom Viridiplantae; phylum Streptophyta; class Pinopsida; order Cupressales; family Taxaceae; genus Torreya; species Torreya grandis. The sequence continues at coordinate 111,047 of JARHVA010008464.1, forward strand.
TGCAAGTGCCAATCCTAACCTAAGGCATTAACCATTTTGGTAAGCATGTTTTTAAGGGTTTTTTTAGAGGTTTCATCTTATCCATTTGCTTATGGGTGATAAGGTGATGAAAAGCTAAGATTAATACCAAATACATTATAAAGGCCCTAAACTTGTCTGCTTTTAAAAGATTTGCCATTATTGGTGATGATATTATGAGTAACACACAAATGGTAGATGATATCGTGGGTGATGAATTTGATAATCATTTTATCCTTCATTGAGATAAGAGGAATAGCCTCCACCTGTTCAGTAAAATATTTAGTCATGGTAATGATAGAGTGATGTCATTATGAAAAGTGGGGATTAATTTCATCAATAAAGTCTAGACCCCAATGTGAAAAGGGCCAAAAGTCCATAGAAACATGAATACCATTGCTAGAAGTGTGATGTAAATTATCATTTTATTGACACTTGACACACTTTTTCACATATTCATAATAGTCTTGGTTAAGGGTGGGCTAGTAATAGCCTAGGTGGAGGATGCACTTATCCATAGTGAGTCCACTAAAGTGACCCCCATAAATACTCTCATGTGTCTCCTTGATAGCATAAGAGGCATATAGACCACAAAGGTAATACAATAGGAGGCCATCAAAATCATGTTTGTAAAGAATTCCTCCCATATTTGTGTAATAGGAGGTGTTCTGAATAAATTCCTAATGGGAATTCTTAGAGAGGCTAGAGGTAAATATGCCAAGGTGAAGGTAGTCAAAGGTTTGCTAATACCAAAGGTCAATAAAAATATATTTCACACTAAAGCTAGATAAAGTGTCTAATTTGGTGTAAGAAGGTTCACTGAAGTGATGGATAATGCCTGATAGTTTGGATAATGATTGATAGTTTAGATTCTAAGGGCACTAATAGGATTTGAGAGGAAAGAGAACCCATGGTATCAGAAAACTTGCTGCTAGATCATGGGGTGGTTTGAATATGGTAGTTTTAAAATGATGCTAGGAGTTATGTGACTAGTTATCTATATGGTTTCATCATTTCATTCATACACTAGTAAATGTCATTGACTTGGTTGACCAGTAGATGAGAGTCACCAAAGATATTGATTATTATGACTCCCAAGGCTAAGGTAGTTTGGAGACCTATTACCAGGGCTTCATGTTTGGCCATATTATTTGTGAATTCAAAGTAAATTTAAAAGGACAAAGGAAGTGGTTCAATGATAAGGGGGACAAGGATGATACTAGCTCCCCCACCGTGCTGACATTTCAAATCATCAAAAAACTTGGTTACCTGATTGGTGAAATCCACTTGAGATAGGCTTGTAATAGACTCATCTGGGAACTCTAGGGGGAGGTTTATTATTTACTAAGGGTACCTCAACTATTTTGTTGGAAATTAACTACCCCTTGAGTGATTTTTGCTAGAGGAACTCAAGGTTAACCTTAGCTAAAATCATGAGCCACTTATCCATACACTAGTTTTGGTATGGTTTAGAGTCCATGTATTTGAGGGGGTTTGTATTGGTTATGACACAATTTTCATGGGTAAGAAGGTAGTTATAAATTTTGGTGGCCACAAATACTAGGGACAAACTTATTTTATCAGTATGTGTGTATCGTGTTTCATGTTCAACAAGTGTGTGGATAATGTAATAGATGGATTTATCCTTATGTTTTTTGACCTGATGGGAAAGCATCACCCCTAGAGAGTGGTTTATGGTATATATATATAGGTAGAAAGGTTGGTCATATTTAGGAGGTGTAAGGATAGGTGGAGATAATAGGTACTCTTTCAGTGCATCAAATGCCTATTGACAATAGACATTCCACTTGAAAGAGACATCTTTTTTCAAGAGGTGGTGGAAGGGTTGACACTAATCAGAGAGTTGGGAGATGAAGTGATGAATGGATTAAAGTTTCCCCTATAAGATATAAAGTTGTCTAAGGTTGGTTAGAGGTAGCATCTCAAGGATGACTTTTATTTTGGCTGAATCAACTTTGATTTCTCAAATGGAAATGATGAAGCCAAAAAGTTTGCTTGAGAAGACCCCAATAATACATTTCTTGGGATTGAAGCAAATGTGATTATGGATAAGTTTCTCGAAGATAATCTTGAGAATTTCTAAACGGTCTTTGTGAAGCTTGGACTTCCTGAGAAGGTCATCCACATAGTCATCGATGATTGTATGGATAAGGTCATGGAAAATATAGGTCATGGCATGTTGGTAGGTTTCACCATCATTATTAATACTAAAGGGCATGGATCTATAATAAAAAGTCCCCCATGGGTTGATAAAGGCATTTTTGTGCTGATATTTAGGGGCAATCAAAATTTGATTACAATCAAAGAATTTGTTTGAGAGACAACATCTCATGGCCTACTGTAAGATTAATGAGTTGGTCAATTCTAAGTAGAGGAAATTCATCCATTATGTAGGTAAGTTTGAGGTTATGAGCATCCACATAGATATATAGTCCCCCTATGGCTTTAATGATAGGCATGATGTTTGAAACAAATTAGGGATAATTGATGGGTTGAATAAAGTTAATGAAAAGGAGGCATTGAAGCTTTTCTTGATAAGGAGAACTATGTGAGGGTGTATTTTGCAAAGTTTCTATTTGATAGGTTTGGTGTCATGATTGGTTACAAGGTTATGGGTGGTGATGGATAGGTCAATACTAATCATGTCAACATATGACTAGGTGAATGCAATACTATGGTCTTAAAGGAAGGTAGATAAGTCCTATCTTTCCTCAAAGGTGAGAGTTTGGCCAAGTTTGATGATATGAGGGTTGTCTAGAGTGCATATATCAATGTCTATGGTAGATTAATTCAACATGGTTGAGGTTTTTGGAGGCAAATATTTGTGGATGGATGAATCTAGTGCACTAAGGTAGGTGAGAATAACATCATCATCTTGACATTGAACAATTTTAATGGTATAAAAGTCCTCTCCCATGAGTTTAGGATGGTTCAAAGGGATGGATATGGATGCTCCTTCCTTTTGATAAGTTAGGGGTTTAAGGGTAATCATGTTGATGAAAAAAATTGAGTGGGATGATGTCATCATCCTCACCCATAGGTGGAGGGGGTTTCGGTGAGGAAAGGGTTTCTTATTCAACAATGGTAGGGGTAGTTTATTTGGCTTTATTCTTATTAGGTAGATTGAAGTTAAGGTCATGCTTTTCATAAGGCTTTTTGTCTTAATCAAGGTCAATGTATGTGGGATGTGCTCATATCATCCTAAACTAAATCCATTTCAAGCACATATGTGAAGGTATAGTTTGTCAAAGTCTAGGTTGTCCAAATAAGAGAAGGTGGAGGTGAATGGCTGAAGTGGAGAGGGAGTGATGGTAGAATTAAGTGGCTTATTAATTCCCCCATAAATAAAGTTAGTTTGACATCTTGGAAGCCTCAAGGGGGTAATGGCTCTAATGTTGGGGCCATAACCTGGTAGGTGGTTGAGTTTCCCATATTCTTGGGGAGTAAGGAGGGTATCAAGGGTGAGGAGATAATATTATCTAAGGGTAAGGTGTTAGAAGGTAGTTTCCAAATCAATAGTGATGGGTATTTAGTCCATGGGGATAGACAAGTTTTAAGATGCCTCAATGGAAGAGGATGAAGTAATGGCTTTGGATTCTATAGGAGAGGGTTTGATGGTGGTTATTTATAGTGCTTTGGATAGAGGTAAAAGAAAATCATTAGGTTAGTAGGTCATATTTCATGTTGTAAAAGGGCTAGGATTAGCTTGTATGGTAATACATTGACCTTCATGTTCAAACTTGACACAATGATGGAGGGTGGAAGATACATATCCCATAGCCCAGATCCAATATCATCCCTAGAAAAACATTGTACTATAATTCACCTTTGACCACATAGAAGATTTTAGGGAGGGTACAAGGTCCTAGCCAAATATGAAGGATGATGGTTCCTAAGGTAGTGGTCATAGTGTCATTAAAATATTTAAGGATAGCTAAAGTTTTAGACATGAAATTGTCTGGTAGCTTGAGTTGCTCATAGTCATGGGAAGAGATGATGTTGATACTAACTCTACCATTGATCATAGCCCATTTGATGTAGGTTTGGTTGATGTGGGTTGTAATAAAAAGAGGGGGATCTAGGTGTTTAGGGTAGATAGAAGTTATCTCTGATTCCTTGAAGGTAATAAGGGTGAAGACTTGGAGAGCACCAATAAAGGCCTTTATAGGTTGGGAATCCCCTAGTTTGACTTCAATGGCCTACATAGCCTTGATCATGTCCTAATGATGGTGGGCTGAAGTGGAAATCAGCTCATAGAGGGTCATTTTAGTAGGGGTCTAGTGGAGTTGTTTAAGGATGACCCTCTTGATGGATTCAGAGGGGTTAGCCTCTAAAGTGCCTAAGATGATGACTTTGGGTTTAGTTGTAGATGTAGAGGTTTGGGTCTAGTTTGGTATAGGGTGAGTTGGTGGGTATGTATATGGAATGGATACTTTGGCCGTCCCTTTATCCTTTTGTTGTGATCATGTGACCACATTAATGACATGGATAGAGGGGGAAGGTGTGATGGGGGGCTGGGTAGATTCTCAATCATTCTGAGGTGAAAGTGGGGGATTAAGAATGTGTTGGTGTCCATTTATTGGTTTCAATGGTAGATAAATTAGTGGAATGTCATCTACCAAAATATCATCCTCATCATAGAGTTGGTGGATAATAGCCTAAAGAGATTTATAATTTTTTGTGTCATGCCCAGGTGTCATATGATAGGAGTAGATTTGATGATCATTGTACCAGGTTGACTTCAAATCAAGAGGATCAAAAGGTCTGATGGGAAGTAATGTAAGGCAAGAGTTTTTCACTAATATATGAAGAATTATCATATAGGATTCTACTAAAGGTAAGAAGGGTTTAGGGATCATGGTTTTGATTTATAATATGGGTGTGTTTGTGTTTGGTGACAGATGGTTTAGGTAAGGTTGTGTTTTGAGTTGATAGTTTTAGTTTAGGTATGTCGGTAGTTGGGGTGGCCAAGTTTTATGGTCTAACTAGTTATGACCTAGGAAGAAATGGCATGTCAACTAATAAATGTGTTGGTGTAAACAATAGTAGTGGGTGACATATGTTGAAAGGGTTTTATTTCTAAGCAAAGTGGGAGGGTGAGGCCTTAAGATATAGGGTAAGGTAGAGGGAGGTAGAGGCTTAGTCATTTGTCCTTTAAATTTTTTTGTCTTCTTGGTTGGTATGGGTTAAGACTTGGGTACAAGGTTGGTGAAGTTAAGTCTACTTTCAAGGATGGGTGAACCAACCTCTAAGTAGGGAGTGAACCAAGAGTTTTGAAAGGTTTTGATGGTAATATGGTGACCACTTTGGTTGACTAAGAAGTTGAGGGGTTGTTATAGGTTTGGATTGGTTTAAGAGGTAGTGGAGAGATGATGGATTGATTGATTAGAGGTGTTCTATAATTTTTAGGTTTTTTAATAAAGGGAAGCCCTAACTATTTCCATAAAATGGTTCTATCCATGTTTGGTTTTAAGGTGAATTCCAATTTTTGTACTAATGTGCAAAAAGGTTTGTGTACTAATCTTGATTCATGGGTGGTAGATGTAAAAGATAGACTTATAGGTTGGAAAGGATGGTTCCTAGGTTGATTGATTTCTTAAGGTGAGGAAGGTAAGCTTGGGATAGATAGTTCCTCCATTAGAGGTGCTGGTGGAACTACTTCACCTGTAGGGATGATGTATGTAGGTGTGGTAGTTTGTTCGATATTTGGTAGAGGTGGTGAATTAGGAATGTTGATTTGTCCAGATGTTATATTTGAGGTAGTATGTGATGATTCCATGACTTATATGAGGGTAGCTAGGGAGAAAGGAACCTCTTTGGTCTAACTATCCAAAGGAGGGTAAGGTGATGTTATTACTTTGGTAAATGAGGTGGTAGAGGAATGGGTAGATTGGTTGATCGGGTCCTCATGGATAGGTGTATCATGAACCATGTTGATATTGTGGGCATTATGAGATCATTTAATATTTGTGTCCTTGGTTTTAATAAGGGAATTGTTTGGAAAAGGTTTTCTGATGATGTGAAGAGCTTGATTTTTAGGGGTATTGGGATTATCCAACATGAGTTCTCCCTTATCGATAAGACTATGATCAACATTTTTGAAAGTATTAAATTAACTTACATCATGTTTAATTATGTGATGAAAAGCATAGAGGTCATTATCATTGGACCAAGAAAGTGATGGATAAAAAAGAATACAATTTTTGGGGAGGTTTGATAGGTGGAAGTTGTATACGGTTAGCTTTTAGTAGCTTCTCTAGAACTGAGGTGTAAGATTCTAAAAGTGGAGTGAATTGTTTTTTGTTGTTTCAATTTGGGTCCCTTTAATTTAAATTGGAGGTAATGGGATAATTTTTTTGGTTGACATTAGGTGGAGGGGAAGTTTTAAGGATGATGGTATTTGTGGTTCCCTTGGTCTTGGTTCTAGTATTGGCTTGGTTACCTGGTTTGGAAGAAGAGGTTTTATTGGTCTTGAAAGTAGAGTTTTGTTTCATGACTTCAATTTACCCTCATCTATGGCATAATCTTATAGCTTATGTGCCATGGTAAAAGCCTCATCAAAGGTTCTGAAGCTCCAGACATCTAGTGTACAAGATATATGTTTGGTGCAAGCTCGAGTGAAAAGTTTTATACTTTGAAGTTGAGGTAAAGAAAATTAAATATGATTAATCAAGTTTCTCCAATAGGCAATAAAATTAGTAATGAACTCATCATTGAATTACCTAATATAATAGAGGTCTTTGATAGATACCTTCTTAGAAATGTTAATGGAAAAGTGATCTAAGAAGATGTGTACTAGTTGGGTGAAATAAAAGATGAAATGCTTGGTAAGGGAACTATACCAGTCAAGTGTTGGACTAGATAAAGACATGGGGAATGTTTGGAAGAGAAAGGAATCATCATATGAAATCATGTATCATGTATTCCTAAAATCTCTAAGGTACTACTAGGGGTCCTCCTTACTTTGAGATTTACTAAATTTAGGAAGCTCCCACTGAGGAGGGTAAGGTCTGATATGAATAAAAGGATGAATAGGTTCATTAAAAATATGATCATAGGATAGGATGTTGTGAGATCTTGAAATGGATGACTCAAGGTTGGTCATCTTTTCCATGAGAATTTTCATTAGGTCAATTTGAGGTGGTGCACCAAAATGATTGGAAGGATGATATTGGTTGAGGTTAGGTAACATATTTGTAATTTCTTAGTAGTTGAGAGGATACCACATATTGTAATATAGATGCTAGAGGTTAGGTAGGGTAGGTGTTTGGTGGTGGTTGGGTAGTGGGTACATACCCTTATGGGTTAGGGATGTATCCTATATTGGCTATAATAGGTAACTACTTAGAAGTCTCTATGGATTGGGCATGGGTGGGGTTAGTGACCAGAGGGGAGGTAGTGACCTTTATCCTAATGGGTGGTGAGGGAGAAGGGATAGATACCCCCAAGCTTGGTAAAGGGGTATTAACCAATAGGTTATGTTTGATATAGAGGAGGTTGGTAAAATTGGTTATGGGTGCTCTATCTATAAGTGGGGTATGATGGGTCAATGATTGGGTTGTCCCCAAGGTAAAATAATCATTTATAAGGGTGAAAGGTGTAAGGGTAATGGTTGGTTGGATAGGTTAGTTCTTAATTATAACATTAAAAGGGTTAGTAGATAAATATGCCTAGGTGGTTGAAGGTTGGGTGGTGACCATAGCAATAGGGATGCCCTTCATAAGGTGGGATGACATGCCATAAGGAATATTTTCAGGTGGAGTGGAAATATGTATATGGTGAGAAGAGGTATTAAGGTAGTGATAAAGGACCACTAGATTATTGTCTGAAAATGTGGTAAAATCCATGTATCCTTAGGGAAATACTTAATGGAAAGTAAGGCTTCCCAATTGATGAGGTGAATATTATACCTTGGAGATGTACTCCATAGATGAGGATGTAGAAGAGGTTGATTTAAGTGATAGGTTTTGTTTTACTAGGTCTCTTCACTACTGATGAGTGAGAACCATAAAATAAAAATGGGAGAGAAAACAAGAATAATCTCATCACTCAAACAAGAAGAAGACAAGAAAATTATCAAGGAAATCAAGACACACACTATGAAGTGAGTTTTGGCCTAGAGGTTAGTTTTAATCTCACTTTTAGCTTATGCATTAGTTTATGAGAATGTGTGATAGAAGTTAGATTGTAGATCAAGTACTATATAAGTAGTCTATGGTTGGTTTATGGTTTTTTTAGGTTCTCAAAATAATTTGTATTAGAATCAATATGTGGCTTGGTATTGGGGCCTACCCCTCACTTCACAGTCTTAAAACGATAAGGGTATTGGGTGATTATCCAATATATATTGATATTAAAAGTTTATATTCAACTAGAGAGATAATTTGGTTCCCCCCTTGGTAATGACCTGTAATTAGGATATCCAAGAATGGGTAAGGTGACTACTAGGTGATGAAATCCTAGTTGAGCCTTGTCTCAAATTATTATGATGTTTGATTGATGAAAATGGTTTAGCTAGTGTGTACAAAAAAATTAGTGCTATGTTAAGATTAATATGCTTTAATTAAAAGTGAACTAATTTTAAAATCAATCAATGGATGTAGTTGATTTTAATCCCAAAAGAAATTTTAGTTTTAATTATGAGCACAGATAGAGAGAAGAAAATAAATTTGTAAATAAAATGTGAGTAAAGAATCTAGGTCCCACTGAGTGCGCTATAATTTTTAAGAGTAATTTTTAGTTTTAAGGATCTTAGGAAAGAAAATAAAATTGATATGGGTGTGGATGAAGAATGTGTTTGGTTGTGTGCAAATTAAATTAGAAGATGTGAAGAGATCATCTTTGTCTTGGGGGATTACCTGTAGATAAGAAAGCACTAAGGCAAAATTGTTCATTAGATAGATAGTAAGGTGGATTTCCTAGCAAGAGCTAGATCCCAAAATAAATATCTTCCTTAAGGTTGTCAATCCACCTATTTTAAACAATTAAGTTCATAAAACTAGAAAGAAGATATTTACATCAATCATAGAAGATTACTGAAATTGAATACAATAAAAACTTATTTATAAACGAGACTAAAAATGATCTAATAATTGATAAAATGATATGTACTAGTGCTAACAAGGTGGGGTATGACAAAAAAAATAGAAAGGGGCCTGTGAATAGGTAATGACATAGAAAAGTGAATTTGGTTGGGTGTAAGAGGTTCAAATTAGCTTGATAGTTTTTAGTGCCATAGGTGACCATTGTTGGTCATCCAACCATCACTAGTTAAGGGAAACCATCACTAGTTAGGTGATCATCATTGGTTAAGGATAACCATCACCGATTAGGTAACCATCACTGGTTTCCTCTCAGTAGATCTAGAAATGAAACTAGGGTTTGGGTTTACTGATTAATGAGATTTGGAAAGTGGATTCTAGGAGATATCGTAGCTTGGTATGAAAAACCTAGTAAAAGAATACAATAAAATGAATACTTGTCTTACCAAAAATTAGTTGGTGGGTGGTTAATGTAGATTTTCTTGTTAGTGGAATTCAGGTTGATTTTGGTAGCATAGTGGTACTTGGGAGCTTAGTGGATGGTCAACGATAAGTAGGCTCCCTATGTGATGGCTAATAGAACTTGATAATTTGGATTGACATGATTAACCTATAAAAAAAATTTATGGATACAATGAGCTCCTAATAACAATTGTAGATGATTTGACCTCCCAGAACTCTCTCTCTAATAGGCATAAATAAGAGGTGGAAGTGGTTATCTAAATTGGACTTGAAGAAGGATTCTAAATATAAGTCATCCATTAAAAAGGCTTGAAAATGGATTTATAATACCATATTTAGAAAATTAGGGTAGTGTTTTACATGTAGGTTTCATGCTAAGTCCAGGTTGTCCAACCTAACCATCATTGGTTAGGGTGACCATCACCAGTCACATTGACCATCATTGGTCAAGGACTTGGGAAAAAGATAGGTTAAAATGGGTGAAAAGGTGAGTTAATTTAGATAAGTGACCAACTTGAATCTAGATTAGGTAACTATGTTAGGCTAGGTAGGTTTTTCAAAATTATATGTGTAGTTGATAGAGGTTTAAGAAAAACCAAAGGTATTATGATGACTAAGATCATGTGTGTGATTTTCTAGTGTCTACAATAGGCATGTACCTAAATTGAAGACTTATGCATGTTTTAGGGGTGTTTGAGGGTTGAAACCATATTAAATGGAAGTGATGAATGCACATTATAGGTTTTTATGATGATAAGAACCTCATATGTTAACAAAATGCACCCACCTTCTCACACAGTAAAAAATGCATGCCTGAGGACACCTACAAAAAGGGTCTCTAGTAAGAAGATATAATGCAAAAACCTTACATGATGGGAAATAGAGAGAAATATAAATAAGTCTATAAATTTTTATCTTAATACTATTAGTCTACAATCAATATTTTTATACATTCAATATTGATAAGGGGAACTTAATGGCCTATTAGTCTTATCAGGCCTAAAATTGATATAAGCATGCCTATGCATAAGAGTTGAAAGGAATTGCATGCTTGAAGGTTTTTTCATGGTTGTAAATACCTATGGGAGGAGTGATAAATATATAATAGTGGTTATCTAATGACAAGAGTCTTAATATTAGTAGGGAAGAACCCAAACCCAAGCATTAGGGCTATATAGGCTTGATGATACATAAACCATAAGCCCATTCAAGAAGGTATTCAAACATAAAAATTAAAGAAAAGATTATTTAAGAGGTGTTAAAATAATATTAAAGAATTTAATATAATTTTATAACCTCATCAATATGATGGAAGGAGATATGATTCTACCAACGTCTCTAACACCCACTATCAAGCACTCAAGGTTAATAGTAAACAAGTGGCTCAAGGAAAACTAATGATAAAAAAGACAAAATTGATGGTATAAATAGTTGGGTATAAGTTAAATATGATGGAAATAAGTTGAAATGGATTCCATAAGGGTATTAAAACCATTATTTACTATCTATAGGTAACCTAGAACCCTAACACTTAGTTTAAGCTTATTAGGCCTAAAGCCATTCTTGACTGCTCAAGGTCTCACCTCAATCTTGGTGACTAACTCATACCCAAAAATAATATTGGTTTCCATAATAATGTTTAAGAGAATGTTATATATCCTAGTAAAGTTTTTTTTATGTAGAATAAATTATACAAGTGATCAATTTGGTCTTAACACTCTCTAGAGTTACACTACACCTAGTCTGCCACCACGAGCTACTAATTTAAACACTCACATATTTCATGGAAAAAGGACTCAGGTAAAATGATATTAGGGTTATTAGAAGACCCTTATTCACTTACCATCCATATAGTAAAGTGTGATATTAAATATGCCATCTTTATCAATCATCACTAAGACTACAACCATGCTCAAAAAGCTTGCAAGGAGTCTGAGATCTACCAACTTGCACTCATATATCTCCATAAAATATGCATCAAACCAAGAAATATTAAATATATTTGAGTGGGCCTATAGATATATATGCATGACCATAAGTTTTGGATTGTAGGTCTATACTTTATGAACCATCATTAAGATAGCAAACCTCTAAAACCCTACTTAAACCCTAGCATAGACCTAATGGGATAAATAATGATATACTTACACCTAGATGGATTTAAATTGCCATAAGAACACCTAAATCATATATTACACTTAGATGATATCCTACTCATGGTACTGGTTTGTATAAAATGTTATACAAAGTTGTTAGAAATGGTATTTTTTAAAGGTTTTGAGCAGAAGACAAAGTGAGTAACTTGATGGACAATTAAAAATCATGGAGTAGGGTAATTTGAGTCATATTTAACCTATTAAAACCAATAACCACTCTCTTTCCATCATATAAATACACTTACAAGTCTGAGTAAAAGGGCTAGTCTAAAAAAACTACTAAGAGGTGACCTAGTCACCTAAGTTAGGTAAAATTATAGGTGTGAAGTTCTTATAAGGATTAATTTATGGTGTAAAATTATTATCTATACTTGTAACATGATTTTCCACTTATTATTAAGGTTATATTCAAATCTTATGGCCAACCAAATAACATACGATAAGTCACTAGGCCTAATTGCCTAAGAGACCTATATGGTCAATAGAGAAGGAAGAATAATGACATAGAGTGGATATAAAGTTGGTGATTATAGGATAATAACACCTTGTAACTAATTCTTAAATTTTGTAAGGGAAAATTTCGATGGTCCTTATGAAGGAAAGGGTAGTTTTCAAGCCTCGTCAATATGCAAAGAGAAGGTTGTCTACTTAGTGAGTCATGGTGGCCTAATTAAATAATTTTAATGTCTTGTAAATACCATGAGTAGAGGGTGATTGACCATATTTAGTCATATTAATGATTTTAATAGGGTCAAAAAAGGCCAAATTATCCTCCACCACCCTATCTCCATGCCATACTCTCATTAAAGGATATCAACTAGTCAATGTGATGCTTGGAGAGATGATGAAGCTATTTAGGTTACTTGTAATTATTGTATAAAGATAATGATGACCATTATGACCTCTTATTATCACTTCCATGCCAATATTATTATTTTCTCAATTTTTCATATTCTATATATCGATGGTTTTGGGCCATTGTGCACAACCCTCACCTAGGTATGAGTAAACTCTATCTAGACTTGTATCTTGTAGAGCTCTTAGATAGATAATTATACTATTTTAGTCTCTTAATGTTATAATATAATGTGTATATGATATTTTTCATAGGCATAAGTGGTATAATTTATCCCTTTATAGGTCCTTACCATACCTAGATGCTAGTAGGTTGTCTTATGTAGGTCATATGATGTGTTAAAGGTTGGTGACTATAATTGAAGTGTAGCCTAGTTGTAAGTGTCTCAAGTCATACATCTCATCCATCATCTCCAAGTTGTATCCATTTAACATAACATTAATGTGAATTATAGATGTATATAAGCCTTGGAGAGAGTGTTTCCATTTATTTTTAGTTCATTAGTATTGCTAAGAAATAAAATAAAGTGGATAATCATATTGGTGCATCACCATATTTATATTGGTTTTCCTTTCATGAATTTTTATCATCCATTCTCACCCAAAAAATTAGTATGTTTTAGTGATCTGAGATAAATGGATGAACCAAGCAAACTATCCCCATAAACTAGAGGTTTAGCCGAACCATAGGTCATCCACAACCTTGGGCTAATCCCATGTTATCCTAGACTTGGAGGTATGCCTTTAAAACCTCCCCCTATAGTGGATTTTGGAGTGTTAACAATTATGACATGCCTAGTGGGACTAGATTCAATAAATTAGAGAACTCACTTATATCACTTGGTCATCTTAGATAGATTCAAGTACTTTAGTGATAAATTTTTAATCATATTTCATGTTGAGATATCTTATAAGCTCATCATATAAAGGGTAAGAATAATTATTGGTGATAGTTTACTTTTATCTTCAATTATTAAATCATGTGTAATGGTTACATCTAGATTAGACTCATATTATATACCTCCTTATAAACATTCCTATGACCCATACCAACCCCACTATGAGTCCTATCAACCCTACATTGACCCCTATCAACAACATGAGATCCCTTATCATCCCCTTGATCTTACTTACTACCAAGGATACCAATTTTACCCTCTTTGTGAGCCTTATTAACCTCCTTGGAAGCTCACCTACCCTCCCAATAAGTCTTTGTAACATCACGATAATTCTATTCAACCTAGACATGTATCAAAGTAATGCATTTACATCCTTAAGAAAACCTTATTAGGTTATGAGAGATACATGGTGGGTATTGACACACAAAGACAATATGGTAAGGAGGTCCTTCAGTATATTATTAAGAATATGATGGATTTGTTGTATTAAGTTTAGAGGGGACAAGAATCTATCATGAAGTATAATTCATAAATACCACCTAGTGACATGTTAGATGTAGGTGCTCTGATTACAACTATATAGGATAAGCTAGTAGTCCATGATGGGTAGAAAATTCATTTATAATAGCCTCATGTTCCCTCTTCCATCTCACCTCAATACTCTATTAAATAGTCCATCCTCCCTCAAGAGTCCATAAATAATGATTGTTAAAACCTTTTATGTTCCTCACAAGTCCTTCAAGCTTTTCTTACTAAGAAGTCTATTTATGAGAGATTACAAAAGGAGAAGAAGTGTGTGTTTAGAGGTATGAGTTTCATGGATCAGATCAAACCTTGTAGGACCATTCCCATCCTAATAAGCCTAAGGAGATATCTAATTATTTAAGGCTTGATTTTAAATCCCACTTCAAGGGAGATATTTAAAATGGAAACCAACACTTGTCTTAGTTAATGGCAATAAAAAGATTAGTGCCATTTCAAGAAAATACACCTTCATTTCCTCCTTTAGATATAATGAAGGTTTCCAATGTCAAGATCACAAATTCAAGTAGTAAGGTAATTGGAAAAGGAAGATGACTCAATCATAAATGAAGATGTTGAAGATAAATACAAATATGAAACCATTCAACTCCCACCCCTCCCCCTTAGGAACCCAAAGCATTCCCATTATGAACATCCATCCAAGATAATGTGCAAAAGAAATATGAGGTGTTGGTTATCAATAGTGAGTAAATGAATGAGTAGAATGAAGTAGACATGACCTCTCTTCTATATTAATTTTAAGTATCTTCCATTCCACTTCTTTAGAAGGAGCTTGTACTTGATTTTAAAATTGAAGAAATTCAAGTTGTGGTGGTAGAAGAAGAAGGTGATGCAAGTGAGCAAGAATAAAAAATCACCATTGGGATACCTCTTGATAAGGAGAGATATGAAGTAGTATTTCAAAATATAAGAGAGGGTGAAAATAAATAATATGATTGGATGTAAGATGAATCATAAGAGGAATACATTTTAGTTGGAAAAGAAGAGGGTGATTTTTGAGATCTCCTTGATGACATGGTAGCTACTATTTGTTATGATAGTCTTGAGGAGTATGAAAGTGAATATTTTTTTGAATTTAAAACAACTACAAGGAAAATAAACATTATTTAAGAGTATTTTAATGTTTAATAAAAAGTATATGTTGATTTGGAAGCTTCTAATTTAATTGAAGATGAAGGACCCATTCTTTGTTGCCAATATGAGTTTGTCAATGAACATGAGGTCCTAATAGTGGATGAGACATTATAACATGACCATTATCACATATAATACCAAGAGAATGGTTAGGATCTTTGGAAGTAGTATATAGACATTTGTAATGATCATGAGAATCTTCAAATACTTACACCTTGTATAAAGAATATTGAGGATAATTTAGCTACTAATATTTTCAAGCTTAATTTACAAGAGGAACAGACTCAAGATGATGAAAGGAAGGTTGAAATGTTTACTGTAGTAGTACCCAAAGTTAAGACAAGTGAAGACACATTGACCTTTAGTATGCCTCATGAGGCTCAATATGTACATCATGAAGGCCTCTAAAATTCAACAACTTAGATAGAGTATAATGAAGACACAAACTAAGGAATACCATCTGGGTTATCAAGAGAATCACTACATTTGAGCATGGAAAATTAGGATCATCCTATGATTGAGGTAGAAATTAGGTTGTTTGTGTAATGAAGGCAAGTTTGAAATGAATATGACTATGTGTTATATTCACATAGATAACCTATACACATGAAAATGGTGGAAAAGAACCTATTTTATCTTCTAAGAGGCTATAATCAAGCAAATATCTTTAGACACAAGTGAAAGTTCTCATGTAATGAGAAATAACTTATTATACTCCAATCATCATATGGAAATATAACCTCATGGTGTTATAATGATCAAAGGATCTTACTTTTTGTTCCTAGAGGAGAAAAGAGGTGTTTTCAAGTTAGTTGTTTCTAGTAGACTATTGTCTTGTTTCAAATAAGTGTGTCAGCACATAATTTGTACCTTTATTGATTTAGTGTCATGTATTGTTAATTATTAGGTGTTAGGTGTTGTTTAATTTGTTGTCTTTGTGTGTTTTAAGGTTTTTATTACAGTCCTTGAGGGTGTTATAAGGTGATAATATGTTTGAAAATCTAAGGAAGTGACCATTCAAGTTATATTGTCATCTTAATTAGATCATGACTATCATGGAGAGTTAGTAGGTTACCTTGACTAGTAAGCTAGTCAACCCCTGACGAGTCACCAAATATGTTGAAAATTTGGCATCGTAGGACAAATTTCAACCTCTAAAATCAAAAAATTTCATGAAAATCCCTCTAAGCTTGTTCATGGTGTCTATAAATTCTTATGATCTCCTAAATACTCCTTGCGAGGCATTTTAATATTAATTAAGGTGTCATGGTTTGTGTTAGTCATTTCTTGTAGAGATAATCATATGTCATAGTTGTTTTGAAGTCTTTGGTTGATGTAATAAGTGGTAATGGTGGTTATTGAGTTATTAGAAGAGTGTCAAAGTGGTTTTAAGAAATAGAAGGTGGTCTAAACATTATTTGACACAATTAAAGATCTTTAGTAGAAGTTTTAGTAATTTGACAAGATTAAGGTTGCTAGTTCTCATGGCTTTAGGCCTATTTTAAGCCACTAATTATGAAAAGAGCCTTTTTAGCATACTAATAAGGGATACCAAGACTAATTTGAGTCATAACCTAAATTTTAATGATGTATTCAAGGTAATATTTCATGGTTTACTTATCGCATTTATTCACCTTTCAAAGTCATCAAATGGTCCTTAAAACAAGATATGAGTCAAACATTATATTATTAAACTTTGGGAAAGGGGTGTTTAGGTATCTCATTATATTAAAAGAGTCTTAAAATTGTCTCATTTCTATCCTAAAGTCATAACAAGATGATTCTTTTAGCAATATGATTGTCATTGATTTCAAAAGGGAGATTAATGGCATTATGGATGTCATTGATGCTCAGGGCTAAATACATTGATTTGAGGATGTGAAAGGGATCCTATCAGATGTCAATGATGACTAGAGTGCTTGTGTGCATAATTGGAATTCATCTAGTTCTTCATATTGATCATTTAGACTTTTTGGGTCTATAGAAGAAAATCTGAATAGGTAGTTTATTGGTGCCACCATTACCATGTGTGGATGAGTCTCACAGAGTTGGTCATATGGTTGTGATTAAATTAGTCCCTAGTTATTATGTACTAGATTTTAAGTCATGAGATTAAGCATGGTATAATATATGGGGATGAAATGTTGGCTACTTAGATGGAATTTAATAAGTTTCTATACATATCCAAATTTTCAAAAGGGCTCAAGTATAGCCAAGTAAGCATGTTGCTAAGGTCAACATTCACACACATAGGGGTGTCAAGAAAAAAATGATCATATGGGTTTGTTCCCTTTTTGATTACTTTCTATGTGTTAAATATTAAGTCACATAATGTAACATGATAAAATATGTGTATATGTAATGTTGGGTTGCAAGGTATTTTGATAGGGTTTTCCCACACTTAGTCAAATTTACACATGTCAAAAAAATGGTGATAAGGAATTTATATGATGTCATATCTTTCATGTATGAAGGTTTATAGAGTATTTGAATATATGGATAGAATCCCATATGTGAGAGGATTTTATGCGATAAATTATAGGTCATGAAATGAGGTGCATCAAAATTTATGCAAGAACAAAGTTGGCCTTCTAGGTAGTTCTAAGCATAGTTAGCATTTTGGCAGAATAATCTAAGTGAGAAAATTAATGGTGTTATATCTATCACACACTAAGTATTTAAGAATGTATGAGTATATGGGTTTATTTATTATCATGCCTAGTTAATATGGTCCAAATTTTAGAATAGGTAAATGAGTGAAGCAAAATATATGAAGGTGCCAAGTTAGCCTTCTAGGCATATTGAAGTGGTCCCCATACTTAGTCAAATTTGTACAAGGTAAAGTTTGAGCTTATTTTAAGATCTAATAGTGAGCACTTAATCATATGTTGAAGATCTAATGATGCATAATGAAGTCAATATGTCAAAGGTATCTATGATTGAATATGCTAATGCCAAGTGTCACATTATTGAGACCATTTTATAGATAAAGATAGAGCTTATTCCAAGGATAAAAAATGTGTGTATGATTTTGAAATGAAGATATAACTGAGTGGCCTTGATGGGATAAAGTTATTGATGATTATTGATAAAGAAGTGAGTTAAAGATCGAGCTAGATTGACAAGATCGACAAAGTGTATTTGTTCCAAAGACTTAGGAAGCTATGAGATGAGATTAAGAAATTGAGGTTTAACCATAAATAGAGATAAAGTTCATGCTAATTTCAATATCTAATGACACATGATAACTCAGATCATAAAGATCAATATACATGTTTTAAATGTGAAGAGTTAAAGTTTAGAAGCATACATAGATCAAAGGGAGCATGTGAGCGTATCAAAACTTTATATAATAGGTTCATTTTAAAGTTGACCACATTGAATGAGGATCATTGGATCATAGTGTGAAACTTAAGATCAATGGTCAATATTTGAAGATATGTTCATCCCAATGGTCAATTTATGGAACATGTAATAACTTGTAGTTAAGCCATAAATTAGGATACAAATAATGATTTTGATTGTAGTGATCGATCAAATTTATATGATAATGCATGTGCATCAAAACTAGACCCCAATATATGTTATAAATAGTAATAAGACCTAGAATCATGGTGGTAGAGCATAATTTCAAGATGAAAAAGAATTGTTTTTCAAAGATTATGAACTAAATATAAAACTATCATGATGTGTTAATAAACAAGTTTGAATATAGAGAAAATACAAAACCCTAGATCAAATGCTTGTGTGTGTGTGTGTGTGTGTGTGTATGCATGCATGCACATGCTTATGCTCATGTGCATGTGCATGTGCATGTGCGTGTGCGTGTGCATGTGTGTGTGCATGCACGTGTGTGTGTGATCTAGGATATAATAAAAATTGTTGGAGCTATTTTTATTGTTGTTGAGCAAAGTTAAATTGAGAGAGAGAGAGAGAGAGTGAGAGAGAGAGAGAGAGAACAAGAGGGAGATGAAGTGTGTCAAATAGAGATATATAGAGACACAAAATCATAGAGGTAGAGTGGAAGAGTAGAGGGAGATGAAGTGTAGAGTATGAGTAGTTATAGACTAAACCTGTAATAGAGAATATAGATTGAATTCACTTATGAATATATATTTTAATTTGGATCTATAGGTCCATATCAATTTGATTGGTGGGTGCTATCAGATAAGTTGAGTTTTTACTTAGTTAGGGAGTGGGTGTTTCCTTAGAGTTGGTGATACTAAATAAGAGGATTGGTGTCTCCTTAGGGTTGGTGTCCTTAAATATATAACTAGTGAGAGGCTAGATTACAATGGTATATTTTAATGGCTATTATTACCATGGTTTTTCCCATATTGGGCTTTCCATGTATACATATTGTGTTATGTTTTTTTTGTGTGTGTGATCTTTGCATATATTTTTAAATCTATATATCCTTTCTAATTTTCATTAAATTTTTTGAAAATGACTAATTTATTTAATCTACTTATTTACCCCCCCTTTCAGTAGATAGTTTTTTTTCCAAAAATTAGTATCAGAGCCTTAGTTCCTTAAAATAAGCTTAATCAACTTAGGTAGATCCTGGATGGTGAACACAAATGGCTAGTCGATAAGGCTCTTCCTCAAATAAAGCACCTCTCTTTAATGGATCAAAATATACATTTTAGAGCATTATATTGGAACCATATTTATCCTCATTAGGGTTTGATGTATGTATGTCTATTGTAAATGGATATACATCTCCTGCTACAAATCTTATTGATCAGACTACCAATAAGGCATATGATAGTAATGCCAAGGAAAAAGATGATGTGTATTATCTAAATCAAAGTTTACCAAAGTGATGCATTATAGAAATGCAAAAGGTATTTAGACCAAATTGAAGAACATTTATGAAGGTGATGATAAGGTAAATCAGGTCAAGTTAAAAACATATAGATGTATGTTTTCAATTCTTAAAATGAATAAAGCAGAGAAAATTGTAGACTACCTCATTAAGGTAGATGAAATAGTCAATACAATCAGAGGCCTTGTAAAAGAGAAGAAAGAATCAATCATTGTCAAAAAGGTCCTAAGATATCTACCATCAAGGTATGATTCTAACATATCTACAATAGAGGAAACAAGAGATCTAGATAAACTCAATGTTGATGAGTTGCATGGAACCTTCACTACCTATGAGATGAGAATGGGAGAAGCAGATACTTCAAAGATAGAAGTTACATTCAAAGAATCTAAGAAATTAAAATAATAGGCATCTACATATAGATATAAGGATATTGATGAAGAAGAATCCAACTTTATAATAAGATTAAAAACAGGGTCTAGAAAGTACAAAGGTATGTTACCCTTTAAATGCTTTAACTATGGTAAGGTAAGACATTTTGCTACTAAATACCCTTATGAGAAAAAGGATAATTATAAGAAAGAAGAGAAAGGTAAAATGATGAATACCTATTATTCCAACAAGAATAAATTATTTAAAAATAAGAAGGGATTGTATATAAGAGAAGATAGTGATTCATTGGATGCATTTGATAGCTTAGATGATGATTATGATTGTGCCTTTGTGGCTAAGGAAATGAATACCTATTTATGGAATTAGGATCAACTTTTATGGATCAAGAAGTTAAATAATTAGATGAAGAAGAGGAAGGAGAAGTAGACCTAGAGTGTGAACTCATTTTTTCCCTAGATGAGATTGATAAGCTGAGAAAAGAGAACTCAAATTAGAAGAAGATTAGACAAAAATAAATTGAAAAACTATCCAAAAATCTTGAAAGATTTAATCAGATGATAATGAGCCTAAAGACACAAGTTTAATAGGCTAAAATAATAGAATATATAGTCAAATATTAACTACAATATAAATCTAAGGGATGTATGAAGTTAGAAGCAAATCTAGTGGATTTGAGAAAAGAATTTGAAAAGGCTAAGGAACAAATAGATAAAGGTCTAAAGATGAAAGGAAGTCT
This sequence comes from Torreya grandis, assembly GCA_037957365.1. NCBI lineage: Eukaryota > Viridiplantae > Streptophyta > Pinopsida > Cupressales > Taxaceae > Torreya > Torreya grandis. The sequence goes on from JARHVA010008464.1 coordinate 132,133, forward strand.
AGTAATTCTTGATGAACTGATTAACTCTCAAACTAATTCAAGGTATAGATCTAGTCTTGGTTATTAAAAATTAAAAAGTACCATAACCAGTACATCTACAAAGTTATATGACAAATTCAAAGCATAAGGAGGGTCACGAGCAAAGAAAGATAAATATTTCAAGGATACAAAGATAGATGCAAGAAATGATAATGTGAATAAAGCTAAATAAGCAAAGAAGACTAAAGAAAGGAAGATGAAAAACATAAAGGGAGCTGATGAATATGGTAATGCAAGAGTGAGAGACTTCAAAAATCCAAATTTAATCCCCATCCTACACAAAGAAATACTATTAATAAGTATTCCTCATCTTTATATGGTTATTTTTATACCTATAATTATTTTTGTCATAGGGATATTTATTTTAGAGTTTTACCTAATAGGAGAACATATTTTGTAAGCAAAAATTCATTTTCACCATTGTTAGATATAAATTTAATATGCTATAATTTCAATAATTTTTGTCACATAGCTAAAAATGTAGAAAAAACTTTGTAAGATCAAATATAGAAAGTAAAAATAAAGGTATGCCTCTTAGTGTGAACAAAGGTTCACAAGTATCTAAAAAAGGGAAAAATATGAATTTTAAGAAATCCAATGATGTATGGAAAGTGAAACATAAATATATTATGGATAATGCTTTAGAGGTTGGAGAATGTCAAGATCTCTCAATGTTTAATCATGTTGAGAATGAAAAGACAAAGCTCAAACTAAAGTCCAAGGAGTTGGTCAAGGATATTTTTGAAGTGTGTATAGATTCAAGTGAACATCCTATTGTTGATAAGCAAGTTTCATTTATAGAACATCAGCTTTCTATGCCTAGTGATGAGATTCTAAATTACAAAGAAGATTCATCAGATGAAAAGGTATGTAATGAATCTATGTTATTACCATGTATTGTTAACCTAATCATATAATAAAAGGATAACATTGTAGTATATGAGCATATTACTTTTCTTAAGCTTAAGAAGAATAATAATAACTATAAGTATAAGATGAACAAGGAGGAGAAGGAATATAGGAGTTATGGGCAACTCCTGGTTTCAATTATTTAAAGACATTGTGAAGTAGGGTGTCTCTGTCTATGTTTATTAAGAGAATCCTTTTAGTGGAGAAGCAAGTGATGATTTGGTATTCTTCAAAAGATACTAGAAGGCAAGAAATGAGTGACCTTAGTTAGAGGTGGTGTGTCAGGATGAGAAAAGTGTTGTGTATGTAGTGTCTATAGGGACATAATGAGTGTTTCATTGTGACATAATGACGCATCTAATATATATGGTCCACAAGTTTAGATGAAGAGAAATGATCTAAAAAATGATTTATTTTATCTCTTGGACATTACATGGCTTCTAAATTAAACCCTAAGGGTTATAGCCATGGTATAGGAAGCCAAAGTTCCCAAAGGTGTGGAAGCTCAAATCTTGGTTCAAAAGAGTGTGATGGTTGTCTCTTGGTATGAAGGAAGTTTTATAGGTTGGAATAAGTGTTCCAATGCAATAAACCCTTGGCATTATGTATCTTGGTTTTTCTAATGAGTTGAGTCACCAAACTTAGAGAACATGTTTAAAATGATGATATAAAAGTGTTAAATAAAGTTATGGTGTGTTATAGGTAGTCCCTTGGTGAAATGTTATGAGAAATTCAAGTTATGTATCTTTTCTTGAAATGTACCTCTTTGAAGTAACCTAAGATAGGTTACAAGCAATGATAATTTCTTGTGTAAAATAGACGTTCTTTAAGGGCTAGCTTGGGAAGATTGAATATGGAGCTAGGGGGAGTTAGCTAAGATAGCATGAATCACTTGAGGAGCTATGCATGATGTGAAGGGGATCATATGTGAAATGATTTAGTTATGTTGAAGATGTTGTGATGTCTGATAAAAATGAAAACTCAAGAAATTTTTGATGATTCCTTGATCAAACCAATTAAGGTGTTTTGAAAATGTATTGAATCATCATTCATAAAAAAAATTGAGGCTTTGTAATTAGTTAGGTCCTAGGATCAGAGGAATATAGTTTATTAATCATATATGTTGGGTCTTATATCACATCACTAGATCTTAGAGATAGGGCATGAGTCTAGGTAAAGGATCATAAAAGATTTATTAATCCTTAGAAGAAGATAAAAGGAAACTCAAATATGTATAATCTTGAAAATTTATAATGAGTTGATGGTTGTAGATTCTTGGAAAAACTCCTTTATCTAATAAAGGAGGAGAAACATTTGGACAAATAGTGAGAAAGAGTCCATTTACCAGTGATGTCAAAGGGGGAGAATAAGTGTATATGATCTCTACAAAAGTTTGGAGAAAAAGTGCAAATGCTAAATACAATCAAAGCATGTGTCTAAGTTGAGATTAGGAAAATGTGTCATTACCTAAGGGGGAACAAGTTTAGTATGAATAGCTTCAGTTTATACTCATCAAAATCCAATGCAAGGAATGCCAGAGAAGGAGAAAAATATTAAAAAAACAAAGCATTTGGTTTGCCATCAATGACAAAGGGGGAGATTGTTAGCAATATGATTGTCATTGATATTGAAAGGGGGATTATTGGAATTATAGATGCCATTGATGCTCAAAGATGAATATGGTGATTTAAGGATGTGTAAGGTATCCTATTAGAGCTCAAGGATGATTGGAGTGCTTGTGTGCATAAATGGAATTCAGCTAGTTCTTCATATTGATCATCTAGACATTTTGGGTCTATAGAGGAAAATTTGAATAGGTAGTTTGTTGATGTCACCATTTCCATGTGTGGATGAGTCTAGGGGATTTGGTCATATGTATGTGATCAAATTAGTACCTAGTTGTTATGAACTAGATTTGAA